>JAXQQM020083969.1:0-208645 GCA_034641835.2 Pinus albicaulis | reverse complement strand
TCTGTAGCCATCACATCTCTTCTCAGAGATTCGCTACTAGCACCCTAGCTATTTTATTTCCATTATGCCTGTAAGCATATTTCTGTTATTTGATATTAATGAAATGAAGCATTATTTCCGCTGCATCTCTATGTTCATGGTTATTCTCTGTTATTCTCTGTTTGAGTTTATGTGTGAGGGAATATTAATTAAAACTACTGTTTAACATCTTGAATCAGAAATACATAGCAAAATAACTTCACCATAACAACACAGCAACATGATGAGGTAGTTCACCCCTCTTGGGCTACATCTGCTAGGTCCAAGGCTCCCAATGGGCATGTCCTTGCTATATTATGATGCTCAAATTGCTTTTACAGTGAGAAAAAGGCCTAAACAGGAAAAAACAGTTGTGAAAATGAATTCAGAAGGTAGAAATAAGCTAAGAATGACTTTTATTTCACCTCAAACAGTGAAGTATAGCCCAATGAAGTTCCATTTCCTTCATGGCCCTGATGGCTCTCCAAGCTTCCCTGAAGCAAAAATGGCTGAAAACTCTGTTGGGTCTGCAACCTATCCCAATGGCTCTAGAATGCTCAGAATACCCAAAATTGACAAAATTTTTGTCCAAATTGGCTCAATATTGGAGAAGTTATGATAAAAACAACATTCTACCCAATGTCAAGTAAAAAACCCACTAAATGTGGGCTAACTGGAGTTAAGTTCGAAAAATGGCCAAATCCCATCGGATTTGGTGGCGTGCTCCAGTTTAGTTGGGCGGTTAGATATGGCATTAAATTTTAGGCGGTTGGTGGGGTCACATGGACCTCTGCCCAAACCGTCGACGGAACCGTTGGGTTTTACATTAACCATGACGTTTTTTTTGCGGTGGAATTTAATATAACGTGGTCACATTGACCATTTAATCTGCATCAAATCCACTGGCTGAAGGCCTTAAGGCCTTGGTTCTCGTCCTCAAGGTCATGTCACATGTGGGGGCTAGCCCCCTTTACCGCCCAACGACTTTTAATTGAAACTTTATATATAACCTTTAACCTTTGTAAATTAAGAACCAAAGATGTGGCCCAATAGTAGGTGCTTGTGTTAGCTAGTGGGAGGTTTTTGGTTCAAACTTGCGGACTCACAAAAATTTTGATACACCATCAGCCCATGATTTGTCTGAAAAATACACAGTCAACCACAATTCGAATCAGAATTGGACACTTGTCAGAATTTCATTCACCCATGTGGAATATTCTATGGAATATTCTGGGGAATATTCCAAGGAATATTTTGGGAATATTCTATGGAATATTATTTTTTTAATATTTCCAAAGTCAAAGTCAACCTTGGTCAAACTGAATTTTTAAAGGATATTATAAACTTCAAACCTGCATAACTTTCTCATACGATGTCGGATTTGAGTGCCACTCATGGCACCAGAATCGTAGTGATGAGGCCTATATATTCGTTCAAGTTTCAACCAATTCTAAGAAATTCCATTTTTGAGCATTTTTTCAACTTAGGACATGATCACCTGATCACACCTCCCAAATGGGAAGCTTTTGGACCCCAAAAGCTCTCTAATTTATAGAAAATAAAGATGAGGAGACTGATTCTCCACTCTTCCAACCTTGAACCACTGAAATATTCCTGACTTCATCAAATTGAGCTTCTCATAAAAAGATAAATTCTTCCTTGAATCCGCTGACTGACTGTTGCTAACCTTGACTGAGTCATGATGCATATTTTTGAAATTTGTAGAACAACAACTATAATTTACAGAATACATACTGTTTCTACAATGGTCAAACTTCAAAGGAGACTGAAAATTAGATTAACCTTGCTAACTGTCCTCATGGACAATTTTTGTCAATTGAGCCATGTACTTGCGTCGAATCCTGGCCAAGTTTTCTCACCATACCAACCTGCCATTCTGAAACCAGCATTGACCCATGCTGAAATTTGTGTCGTCTTTTCTTGCATGCTTTTCCCTTTCTTGGATTCTTGCACCACTTTTCACCGACACTTTTCTCTTTGCACGAATTGACACCAAAGGCACTTTCTACAACATCTTGTCATATTCAAAAGATGACTTGCTTTCAAGCTGAAACATATCATCATTTATATCAGCAATAACATGAAAAGGACAATGTACAAAATATTTTTTCTTAAACATCAACAAAGTCAGATTTTGACTTGCATGGACAAGCCTTTTCAATTGTCCTGCATGGACTAAAGAAGATTCTAGCTTCTTTCAATGTGCTCTCACAATAAACTCTTTTCCATCCTTGAACAGATGATACATGTTCTCATGACGATGAAAGATCACTTTTCTCTCATATAATTACGGACTACCCAACACAACACCTGTAATGTCAAGAGGTACCACATCTAATTCAACCCAATCAACATAATGAGCTGTTATGGCGAAGTGCAACATGCACTTTCTTGAGACTTGTAAATTAGCATCCTTGCAAATCCATCCAAGTGGATATGGCTTTGGATGAGGTATGGTCTCAAGTTTCATTTTTTTGACTAAGTCTTCTGAGATGAGATTTGCTTGAGACCCACTATAAAATAGTGTGTCTATATTTCTGTGTTTTGAGATTATCCTTATATGAAAAAGCTCTATCCTCCTCTTTTCATTTTGAGCTTCTATGTGACAATTAAAGTGCTAGACCTGGGATTTGTTTCCTTAAAAATATCTTTTCCATTTATGTTCCTTAGTACCATGGATATGATTTTAGTTTCATCACCTGATATAGACCCTAAGTCTTGTTCAAAAATTGCAACATTTTTTCCCTTTTCTTTGGCCTTATCTTTGTTTTTAAATTTCTCTGGTTTCAACTCCAGATGAAGTTTCCAGCAATGGTCTTCATCGTGGCTTGTTTTGGAACAATTTTTACAAAAGAACTTTCCTTTTTCTTTCCTAGAGTTTTCATTTCTTTTCCTCCCTTTTCCTTTGAATTCACTATCCATATTATCATCAAAATATTGTTTACCTCTAGCCTCTAAATGCGTAGCTTGTACACAAACTTCGTCTAGACTAGTAGGATTGAACAGAAGGATAGTATGTATAAGGTAATTGTGTAAACCACATATATATTTCAGCAAGGTATCTTGAATATGCAAATAAATTCCAAGTAATAAAGCCCTTCTTCTAAACTCTTGAGTGTAATCTTGAACACTTTGTCCCTTAATTGTCTAAGACTTTTCCAATTCATGATAGCCTTTTGTAAATGAGCTAATGGATAAAATTGCCGCTTAATTGCGGAAATAAATTCAGTCCATGATAAAGTAATCTTACCATGTTTTTTAATTTCATCCTTGGTCTTGGCTTCACAACATACCGATGCTGCTCCTTCCATCCTTAAAGAGGCTAATTGAATCTTGGTGTCGTCTACATGAAGGTTTTGTAACCTCAACTAAACTTCCAACTGTCTTATCCAATTGTCAAGTTTCTCTGCATTGACTTCATCGTTAAACATAGGCAACTCAAATTTAACATCAAGCTTTAAAAATGGACTTTTACCAGTAGTTTTAGACTTGTGGGATTGATTCACCGAAGTAGAGGATGACGTTGTAGAGAAAAAGGATGAAGATGGGGATGGTGGATCACCATTTCCTCCGTGTCCTTTCTTTGACTTTTCATCACTTTTCTTTCCTCCTAAAGGACCCTCTCCTTCTTTCTTGTTTTTAGACCCTTCTCCAACAAGGCTATCATTCCTTTCTTGGTAGAGTATCCTTACCATCTCTGTCATGTCTAGGAAAGCTTTTCAAAATACTCATTCTTCTTCTTTGGGATCAATGTCTTTTGGAGCTTCTCCTTCTCTTGAAGACGTGCTTGAGGCTTCTTCATTAACTCTTGGAGGTGGCTCTCTGACCCTTCTTGGTTGTGGATTACTTTGTGCACTAACCAAGTGTCCTTCACCTCTTTTCATTTTAAGCCTAGTAAGCATCAAAACTTGCAAACAATCAACTATATCTTTGCATAAAACAAATGTTGAGTAAAACTTTAGCTCTTAATACTCAAATCCTGAGCTCTGGTACCATTTGATCTAAAAATTAAAGTATTTGTACTGCTGTTCAAAGTATTCATTTCCATTAAATTAAGTGTGGAAAGTGTTTGTCATGTCTTGCAAATTAAACAAAGTATTTTTGGTATCTTTTTTTGAGTTTATGTGTGAGGGAATCTTAATTAAAATTACTTTTTAACATCTTGAATCAGAAATACATAGCAGAATAACTTCACCATAACAACACAGCAACATGATGAGGTAGTTCACCCCTCTTGGGCTACATCTGTCAGATCCAAGGCTCCTAATGGGCATGTCCTTGCTATATTATGATGCTCAAATTATTTTTACAGTGAGAAAAGGTCCTAAATAGGAAAAACCAGCTGTGAAAATGAATTCAAAAGGCAGAAATAAACTATGAATGACTTTTACTTCACCTCAAACAACGAATTATAGCCCAATGCAGCTCCATTTCCCTCATGGCCCTGATGGCTCTCCAAGTTTCATTGAAGAAAAAATGGTTGAAACACACCTCTGTTGGCTCTGCAACCTATCCCAATGGCTCCAGAATTCTTAGAATACCCAAAATTGACCAAATTTTGTCCAAATTGGCTCACTATTGGAGAAGTAATGATCAAAACAACATTCTGCCCCATGTCAAGTAAAAAACCCACTAAATGTGGGTTAACTGGAGTTAAGTTCGACAAAATGGCCAAATCCCGCCGGATTTGGTGATGCGCTCCAGTTTAGCTGGGTGGTTAGATATGGCATTAAATGTTATGCTGTTGGCGGGGTCACATGGACCTCCGTCCAAACCGTCGGCTGAACCATTGGGTTTTACGTTAACCATATCGTTTTTTTAGCGGTGGCATTTAATATAACGTGGTCACATTGACCGTTTAATCCTCGTCAACTCCATCGGTTGAAGGCCTTAATGCCTTGGTTCTCAGCCTTGGGGTCATATCACATGTGGGGGCTGGTCCTTAGGGGTTGGCCCCCTTTGCTTCCCAATGAATTTTCCTTGAAACTTTATATATAACCTTTAACCTTTGTAAATTAAGAAGAAAAGTTGTGGCCCAATGGTAGGCACATGTGTTAGCATGCGGGAGGTCTGCAGTTCAAACCTGCGGACTCACAAAAAATTTTAATACACCATTCAAATGTGGCTTGGGGCCACGTGGCGGCCTTTGGGCCTACCACATGGCAACCCATGATTGGTCCGAAAAATACACAGTCAACCAAAATTCAAATAAGAACTGGACACTTGTCAAAATTTCATTCACCCATGTGGAATATTCTATGGAATATTCTGTGGAATATTATTTTTTTAATATTTCCAAATTCAAAGTCAACCTTGGTCAAACTATATTTTTGAAGGATACTGTAAACTTCAAACCTGCATAACTTTCTCATACGATGTCGGATTTGAGTGTTGTTCATGGCGCCAAAATCGTAACAATGAGGCCTATCTGGTTGTTTAGGTTTCAACCAATTATAAGAAATTCCATTTTTGAACATTTTTCAACTTAGGACATGATCACCTGATCATGGAGACAAAGTGTTAAAATGGGATTCAAGAAGAGAAAAGAAAGGTAAACATGGAAAATTTGATTTTCTATGGAAAGGACCTTATCTTATTTATGGTTACAAAGGTAACAGTGATTTATTTATGAGAGAAATGGATGGGTCAGAGATGCTAGATGGACCAATAAATGGAAGAATTCTCAAACACTTCTACTCCTTCGAGATAACAAATAGTTAGTTTCATTTACTTTGATCATTGTACATATACATTGAAGATTTTAGATTGGATTGGATGTTTTCCTAACAAAGTTGAAGCCCGGAGAGAAGGCCCAAAGCTTTGAGAGGTAAAATATCATAAGTATGAATAATTTCAAATATCATAAGATACATACAGGGTCATCATAGTCAAAATTCAAAGGCTACTAGTCTTAAAGTTCTTGAAATTTCACCAGGAAATGCCATCCCCATGTGGAGCCGCTGTTAGGGTCCTATAATAATAGGGTTCATAATTTTTGAACTGACTTTGATAGTCTTGTAAATATGTACATACCTTGCTTTCTGCAAGTTGTTTTCCCATATTTTGAAAAATAATAAAAAAAATGAAAAGAAGGTGAAAGTCCTAAAAGAAATATCAAAGGACTTAGAAAAATAAAAGATCAAAAAGAATAAAAGATAGACCCCAAAAAGAGATAAAATAAGACATGAAAGTGAGAAAGTCAAAATTCCACTACTATTTACTTTTACTGTAAAAATAATGACTATGTGCAGATTGTCAATAAATGCCATAATCCATGATCAGTTAAACAGTTTAATATTAACTTTCATGCTTTGAATTTCATGTTTTAGATAGAGAATAAAGATATGTCAAACAGTTTAAACTTGACAAATCAGTAGATAGTTAGAGAATAAATGAGGAGCTCAACGGTTTAATCTGAGCCCTCGGATGAAATAAGATTAGACTTAGATAGTTTGTATGCTTTGAAAGAAAAATGGATTTAGGGTTGCAAGCTTAAATTCACCCATGAAAATGAAGGAAAAAATGTTAGGAATAATGGTGGGTAGGTAGAAAGCAGTTGTGCAAGGCATGTAATAAAGCATCGTCGGGAAAAAATTACTAATTTCCCCTTCCCCACAATGATCCAGTATTCTAAACCTTCAGTTAAAGAGGCTCAGAGCATTTCTCTGACTTTTTCTGGGACTGAACCGAAGGCTTGATAATTGATTGGTTAAAAATATTGGATTCCCTACATAAAACCCATTTCATCTGCATAATCACCGATTTCCAAAACAATGATCCATTTTCCTAAGTAAAACACCTTTTTTACCTAGTAAAAGTAAAAACCCAACTTAATTAATTTCATTTTCATTCAAAAAACACTCAAAAACCTACAAAATACATTTTATCCTAAGTTCATATGTAAAGACTCAAAATGGGACAAAATATGCTTTATTGCCTATTTTTACACTTTACTTAGTTTTAAATTATGTATTTTAAAATTCATCTCTTTCATTATATTTCCATTTAATATTAATTTCTAACCTATATTATTAAATCCTTATATTAAACATCCCTTCTCATATTTATTAAATCCATTATATGTAAATATCCCCAAAACCCACTATTTAAAGTTTAAACCTATGTTTATTTATCCCATGTGTTAATAATAAACCCGCCCTTTTTCCCATAGGTTTAAAAATATCAATATAATAATACCTCGCCCCTATCGTCTTTAAATAGTTGTTAAAAGGTTATTTACCATATAATATCATACTCGTGCCATTGGTTGAAACATTCGGTTAATGTTTTAATTTAAACCATATAACTTTACCCCCAGCCCAATCAAATAACATAAAATTTTAACGTTATAAAATTATCTCACTGCATTAACAAACCCTGGACCCCACTCTGAATGCTGAGCAACTCCACATCAAATCACAACCATTCACATTGGCTTTCCCAAATCTGATGATCATCTGGCCATATCTCATTTTTAGTTGCGCGAACATACCACTTTCATTTCCATGTGAAATGGGTTGTTTCGCCCTTTCCTCTCTCCTCCACATGGCCTAGTTCTATTGGATCGCATCCAATCCCACTAAAACCATTTACCACTCAAATCCAATGCGATAAAAACTCACGGTTTTTCATATTTGAAGCCCAAAAATGCCCACTGTTCGATGTGGAAGCCATTAATTACTAGTTGTTTTAAACCTAAATGCCTAATAAAATCTGAAATGTGCCATTAATCCATAAAATCCAAAATTTGCCATTAGTCCCTTTCTGCACTATCCAACTCTATTCATTCTCCCAACTCAAAAAACGAAGCCTGTACTTTGTTTTTAAGCCCAGAACCAGTGAAAAATGCCCACATTTTTTGTTGAAGATTGCTGGAAGTCCCAAATTGCTTCCAGAAAGTACCAGAGACCAGTCCAAACGTCTCAGAACCTGTTTCCAAAGACTTATACCTGCGAAAAAAGGTATTTCGCGAGAAAATAAAGCCTGTTATCATATTTGAAATAATTTTTCTAAAGAAATTGAATACACTAAAATCCTATTTAATCCAAGAAAGCTTTTAGTTGCCCAAAAGGACCCAAAAGGAGTCAAAACCCTGTCAAAATTTTGATAAAACCCTGTTTTAAATACTACGTTCAGTTTTAAAGGAAAACTTGAGTTTATTCTAGTTTTTGTAGACTATATAAAACTCCAATCAAGCCCAAAAATCCTTTGCAGGTAATCCGACCCTCTACGCTTAAATTCCAATCAATATTTAGCCCAAATATCCATTGGAAAAAGCCAAGAAACCCCTATTTATTATTTCATAACTAGTGAGAGTCTGAAATATATTTTGAAGATTGAAATTGAAAGATAAATCCAAGGAAAGAACCAAATTCTGCTTATTTTCATCTAAGAACCTCTGTCAAAATCGAGAATACTTTTGTAAATAATTTAACCTTACAGAAGAAACTAGAAAGCCAAAAAAACAAAGTTTCCATAATCCTAAAAGCATAAAAATGCCAAAATTTAATCCAACTATGTCCTCCAAGACTACCATCATTGTAAATCCTCTACAACCTCTTGTTGTAGACACTGAAGACACCCCCTTAGCATATGTGGACTACAAAATAGCAGATCCAATTGTAGAATTCAATCTATTAGACCTTCATAACTGGAGCTATGAAAAATACTTAGATAATGTGGAAGAAGTCCAAATTTGGGAGTCAAACCTGCCCAAATATGTTATTTCAGTCACTCATCCATGCCCATAAGTTATTAGGTTATGTCAGCACTATTATGTACCTGAACAAAGAGCAATAGTGAATTCAAAAAAAGAAGTATTGTTTACAATAATTGTTGAGTCCATAAACCAGATGTTACAACTCAAACATGATCCTGTTGTGTAACCAACTCAAAAAGAGAAGAAAAGAGATATAAACGCCTTAGAAATGAGCCACTTCGAGGGGGCAACCTCCAATTCATTACATAAATGAACAATTCTTGGATGATACAATTCACAAAACCTCCTTTCTATATATAGGAGTCCATGGGGCCATAATGTAATCCTAGGGGGCCACAATGTAATCCTAGCCGACCTAACAATAATAATTTAAGGGCACAATAATAACAAAATGGGGGTTACAAGGGTACAATAATAACAATAAGGGGGTTACACTAACAATAATAAGGGACTATACTAGTGATATAGGGACCCAACATGCCCCTCTCCTTCAAAAAAGTGTTGTCCTCAATGCTTGAGTAGCTCCAGGTGCTTCTTTATAAAATTCTCATCCTCCCATGTAGAATCTTCAGTGGGTAAGTTCTTCCACTTGATGAGATACTCTGAAATTGATCGATTCCGTAGCTGTCGAGTTCTTGTTTCCATGACCGCTTCAGGTTCCAATATGATTTTTCCTTCCTCATCAAGTTCTGGCAATATTGTTTGAACTGGAAGATTTTCACCTATAACCTTCTTAAAGCATGAAACATGGAAAACTGGATGTACTCGCGAAGAAGCAGGAAGCTCCAATTTGTATGCCATAGTACCAATATTTTGCAACACCTTGTAAGGACCATAGTACTTTGGCGATAATTTATTATCCTTCTTTGCTTGCTTGAGGGACATTTGTTTGTATGGTTGTAGCCGTGAAAATACCCAATCTCCTACATCAAAACTTCTCTCGCTACGATGTTGATCTGCCTGTTGTTTCATTCGATTTTGTGCCAAATTCAGGTTATCCTTTAAGAGTTGGAGAACTTCTTGCCGATGCTCGATGTGATCTTCCACTGCTTGAACCTTCGAATTTTCCCTTAAATATGATGTGATGGATGGTGGATGATATCCATAAAGTGCCATAAATGGGGTCATTTTTGCTGCAGTATGGAAAGAAGTGTTATACCACCATTCAGCAAGAGGTAACCACTTGACCCATTGTGTTTGCTTATCAGATACAAAACAACGAAGATATCCTTCCAAACATTTATTTACTATCTCAGTTTGACCATCAGATTGAGGATGATAAGATGAGCTATGAGCTAATTGAGTACCCAAACAAGAAAATAACTCCGTCCAAAAATTTCCAGTAAAAATGGGATCTCTGTCGCCCACAATAACCCTTGGGCTTCCATGTAGCTTTTGAATTCTGTCCATAAATGTAGTAGCAACTGTACTTGCTTTAAATGGATGAGATAATGCACAGAAGTGTGCATACTTGGTAAGTCTATCAACTACCACCATGATGACACTCTTTCCTTCGGACTTAGGTAAACCTGTGATAAAATCCATTGAAATCTCCTCCCAACGTTGACCTGGAATGGATAAAGGTTGTAGAAGTCCCGGGGTCTTAATTGTTTCCACTTTATTCTGTTGGCAAACCAAACATTCCGCCACAAAATTTCGAATATCAGATTTAAGGCCATCCCAAAAAAATTCTTTCTTCACCCTGTGGTAAGTTTTTAAAAATCCTGAGTGTCCTCCTAAAGGAGAAGTGTGCAATTCCAGAAGAATCTTTTGTTTTAGTTGGGAATTCTTATAAAGATATAAGCGATCTTTGTACCATAAGGAATCATTTTTCCAACTAAATGTATCAGATGTACTAGGATCTTGCTGCAACTTTTGAATGAGTATCCATACATTTTTGTCCTTCTTCCATTCATCTCTTGCTTCAGTTATCCAATCTGGTTGGATAATAGAAATGGCACAAAGCAATGCTTCCACCTCTTCATTCTTTCTTGAGAGTGCATCCGCAACAACATTCAGCTTTCCTTTTTTGTAGATTATTTCAAAGTCATAACCCAACATCTTTGTGACCCATTTTTGCTGTTCTTCTGACGATAGTCTTTGTTCCAAAAAGTGCTTAAGACTATCATGATCAGTTTTTACCTTGAAGTGTCTTCCCATTAGGTAAGTTCGCCATTTCTTTAGTGCATGCAGTATTGCTAACATTTCCTTCTCATAAATAGGTTTTTGTAAATACTTTCCTTTGATTGGACGACTTTCAAAAGCAATGGGCCTTCCTTCCTGCATTAAAACTGCACCAATTCCATTTCCTGAGGCATCACATTCCACAATAAAGGCTTTTGTGAAGTCTGGTGTAGCTAAGACCGGTGCTAGGCACATTGCCTCTTTAAGACGTTCAAAGGCCTTAGTTGCTTCAGGAGTCCATGAAAATGCATCTTTCTTCAATAATGTTGTTAGAGGTGCTGCTATTCTCCCATAATTCTTAACAAACTTGCGATAATACCCCGTTAACCCGAGAAATCCTCGCAACTGCTTTATGGTTGTGGGGACTTTCCATTCCTTAATGGCTCTAATTTTGTTAGGGTCTACTTTAACACCGTTGTGAGATACAATATGACCCAGATATTCCACCTCTTGTACTCCAAAGAAACATTTGGATTTTTTTGCATATAATTGTTTCTCCTGCAATAGTTTGAGCACCCTGTCAACATGTTCAACATGATCCTTCCAAGACCTGCTGTAGATTAGTATATCATCAAAAAATACTAGCACAAATTTTCTAAAGAAGGGTTTGAAAATGGAATTCATCAACCCTTGAAATGTAGAAGGTGCATTGGTAAGGCCAAAAGGCATGACCAAAAATTCATAATGACCTCATGAGTTCGAAATGTTGTTTTTGGAATATCTTCAGTCTTCATTCTAATTTGATGATATCCTGAACGAAGATCCAACTTGGTAAAATAAATTGCTCCATGTAATTCATCCAATAATTCATCAATCACAGGAATGGGAAATTTGTTTTTAATGGTGAGCTTATTGAGCTCCCTATAATTCGGACACATTCGCCATGATCCATCCTTCTTGTGTACCAATACTACAGGAGCAGAGAAAGAACTTTGACTGGGTTGAATTATACCCGCCTCTAACATTTCTGCAATCATACGTTCAATTTCGCTCTTTTGGAAGTAAGGATATCTATAAGGCCCGATGTTTGGAGGAACACTTCCTGGAATCAAATGAATAGCATGATCATGATCACGAATAGGTGGGAGTTCTTTAGGAGTTTCAAACACCTTGGAATGATTGTCCAAGACTTGTTGGAGATCTGCAGAAATAGATGATTTTGATGTCGGAACTTCTAGTGAGCATAATTGTGCAATTACGCCTCGTTGTTCTTTCTTTAGAAGCTTTGTCATGACATTAGAGCTTATTATCCTTCCCTGCTTCCCTTCAATACCCCGTAATTCGACTTCCTTTCCTTCTGAAAAAAATTTCAAGAAAAGTTCTTGAAAATTAAAAGCTACCGTCCCCAAAGATTGTAACCATTGTACTCCTAGTACAACATCAGCACCTCCCATAGGAATGGAAAGCATTGTACTAGTCAATACATATTCCCCCATGGTTAGCTTAATATTATGGCATTTTCCAGAGCAATTTATAGTTCCTCCATTTGCAACCATCACTTGACATTCTGGTGCTGGGTATAGGAAACAATTTAATTCCTTGGCTACCTTATAATGAATAAAATTATGGGTGCTACCTCAATCAATCAACACTATTACCCTTTTCTTCTTTATATGTCCTTCTATCTTGAGAGTTTGAGGAGTGGTAATTCCTGCCAGTGCATTACACGATATGGTCGGATTCATTTCTTCCTCTTCTAGGGGTGTTTCCTGGTGTATATCCTCTTCTTGTTCATTTTCTTCTTCTTCTTCACAATCTATGTAAAATAATTTCTTCTCAGCACACTTATGACCTTTAGTGTATTTGCTATCACAACCGTAGCAAAGCCCTTTTGCTCTTTTTTCTTCCAATTGTTGTGGTGTCAACCTTGTAGGTTGTGGAAATCTAGGCGTAGCAACACTTCCTTCTTTATAGAATTGAGTGGTAGGCTTCCTTGTCGCCATAATTTTACATTCAACTTTTCTTGCCAACCTGAATGTCTTCTCCAATGAATCAGGTTCCAAAACGCGAACTTCATGTTGGATGTTATCCTTTAAAGTGCCTAGGAAGAGATCAATCCTGTGTTCCTCTGTAAGATCAGTTACCTTTATATTCAATTTTTGGAAGTCCTCAATGTGCTGCCCCACTAAACCCTTTTGTTTGAGATTTATCAATTGGGTAAAGAAGGTGTTGCTCTTTGTATCCTCATAATGTGCTATCATTTCCTCCGTAAAAATTGACCAAGTGACAATTTTTTTACGGGAGCAAAGCCACTGATACCATACAAATGTATTTTGTTCTAAATGTAAAGTTGCAATGCGTACCTTTTGCGTGTTTTGCACGTTATGGAGATCAAAATATTGCTCCATCTGTAGTATCCATGTTACAGGATCCTTTCCATCAAACTTCCTCATATCCATTTTTTGAATATGGTGGTTCTTTCCGCCAACATTCGAGTTTATGGAATCATGATTAACATTTATTTTGTTCTCATCAGGAGGTTCTTCTCCTATATTTCCGCCATTAGGAATCATTTCTGGTTTTAAGCTTGTCATCAAGCCTTCCATGTATGCTTTTAGATCATTCTTCATGTCATCCATATTAGCTTCCATGCCGACTTCCATGCCATCCATCTTAGCTTCCAAACCATTCATCTTAGTTTCCACGCCTTTCTTCAAAACTTCCATTTCATTTTTTGTTGTTCTTTGCGAGAGCGAAATTTGTTGCATTTGCTCTTGTAATTTTGACATGTCATGTTGCCATTCTTCATCTTCATGAGTAATAGTAGAGCCTTCTAAAGGCTTAATGGGTGTTGAATTCTTTTTAGGGGCCATTTCAGACTCCAATATTGATATCTATTCTACAATAGGCCCTTGTAATCAATTCAACTTGATTCTTCAAACAAGACTTATGCAATTCGGGAAAAAAAAATACACACCTTTTACTAGCTTTGAGGAGCTCGATATTGAAATTGTATTATCTCTGTGCTTGAAAATCTTCGATATCTGAAATTCAGCCCTGTAGTAGCCCTCTGAAGCGTCTTTCAAATGCCACAGGTCTGACTTGATTTTGATGCTCCAAGACAAAGTTGTGTCCAATCTCCCACAATGACCTAATTCTGGACTGGTTCAGTAGAGCGAACTTGTACGACTTGCCACGTGTCACTGTTTTGTCTTTTGTCTCTGAAATTGATAGCGAAGAAACTACAGGCTGTGTACTTGTGACCAATTTTGACGGCACTCCAATCCAATATTCAGAGAGAGAGTTATTGAACTTTTCCCACGATCACCTCTTTGAGATGAAATTCAGGAGCCTGAAAAAACACTACCTTCCACAGATCATATCTCCAAAAATATTGCGAACCAAGTTCTGAAATTTTTTGACGAATTTCCTCAGGATTTCAGCTTCGCACCATATGAATTTCAGACTCTGACCCTTCGTACAAAAAACTTTATAGCGCAAATGCCACGATGACCTGTTTATGAGCTTGAAAAAATACCTAACTTCCACAGATGATATCTCCTCAAATATTGCGAACCAAGATCTGAAATTTTTAGACAACCTTCCTCAAGATTTCAGCTTCGCACCCTAAAAATTTCAGCTTCTGAAGCTTCGTAGAAAAAAATTTATAGCGAAAATTCCACGATGACCTGTTTGGAGCAGCAAAACCCTAGAATCCCAAAGCTCTGATACCAAATGTTGTGTAACCAACTCAAAAAGAGAAGAAAAGAGATATAAACGCCTTAGAAATGAGCCACTTCGAGGGGGCAACCTCCAATTCATTACATAAATGAACAATTCTTGGATGATACAATTCACAAAACCTCCTTTCTATATATAGGAGTCCATGGGGCCATAATGTAATCCTAGTGGGCCACAATGTAATCCTACCCGACCTAACAATAATAATTTAAGGGCACAATAATAACAAAATGGGGGTTACAAGGGTACAATAATAACAATAAGGGGTTTACACTAACAATAATAAGGGGCTATACTAGTGATATAGGGACCTAACAGATCCTAAAGCAGTTCCTTTTCCAATAGAAGAACTTACCAAGTAGTACATTGGCTGTGATTTTCCTAAAATATTTCAGATCTTCCAAGTATTCATGCCCTTACATGTTGAAATTCCTCAAATCAACCCTCCATATTCCACCTCAAAATTTTGAGAAGGGTCCAGGCATGTCATTTCCATGTTGTCATTCATCCTATGATACTTTATACATGAGCATACAAATGAATCAATCCTAATTTTCCTATCTATTTTTACACCAGGACAACCTCCTTCTGTCATCTTCAATTATGCTAAGTAAATTGCTGACAATATCCATGATCAACTGGTTAAATTGCCAACCGAAGGAGTTTTTAGATACACATCTTTTCTCTTCCATATGTTTTTGTATTTTCAAGCAGACAAATTTCTAATAACCCTCCAGAAGCTTGACATAGAATAAAATCCACTTTCAGTCAGTTTTTGGACATCTTTGATCAGAAAAGAGTCCACATAGTTTACTTATGCAGAGTTTTCAGACTTATTTATCCATCCATTGATAAACATGTTGACAAATACTGAACAACCAAGGATCAATGATGAAATGAAGAAGGTTCTACAGCTATCAGAGCAGAATAGAATTGGAGATTGGTATTTATAGGAAAAACACACATAAATCAGAGTTTTTGGGTCTAATATTCTACCCTACAAACTACCTAAATATGTACCAATGAGGGTTTTTGCCTTGGAATACATCAGGAAAATCTTAAATTCTAATTCAATAAACTTCGTAGCAGCTAAGAAGAAAACACAATTTAAGTTGAAAAATCAGTTGGGACCCTTTATTTGTAATCACAGAGATGCAAAGACAGAAGCAGCCAAATAGTTACTTGAGTACAGATTTGAAGAAAGCTTCTCATGGAACTATGATCCACAAGGAATATTAAGCTAAATGAGGGTTAAGTGTAAACTAACACCTTACATTCATGAGAAAAAACCAGATATTGAAAAATATGTCAATCAGACTGAGTGGATAGAAAACACTTTGGTAGATGCAGTTAAGCAGAGTGATACTAGTCACACCTTACAAACTACAAATCAAGTGGAAAAATCCACCAAAAGAGTCAGAGAAGAAGGTACTTATATTGCTAAGACAACCACTGAGACTAGGTTCAAGTTAAGATACAATAAAAAGCCTAAGATAAACTCAGTTGATAAAGAAAAAGTCTCTATTGAGGTAGAAGACACAAATGTCCCAGTGACAAATACAGATGTTGTTATAGTCATTACAAATGAGCCAATTATAGAGAATTTGAATGAAGAACTTATAGAGAAACAACAAAATTTAGAAGCATCTTCCTCACAGATAGCTGAGGAAAAAGATCTTGATATCAGAGAAAAATACAAGAAAATTAAGACAAATAATGAAGAGATTAAAAATGAGATTTACTCTCAATATTTGAAGCAAATACCAAGTGTTCAAAATAGACTTTTATCAGCCTTTGACTATTCAAATAAAATTTGATTATGTCAGTGTTACAACCTAGAGTGAAGACTCCAAAAACAATTTCAGACTACAAAAAGGTTGATCTAGAAGTGCAAATAAAAAATATTCATGCACCAGTTCAAATTGAATTTCATAGGAAAAGTTCAGAGATGTTGTATTATACTATTAAAACCAAGGCTATGAGTGTCCAAAAACTTCAAAATACAACCATAAACAAGAAATATAAAATGAAAGTGGACAAAGCCTCTTCATATGTTAAATTTCTGAGGATTAAATCTCTAGAAGAGTTGGTCATTCAAGTTGGATATGATCCTGCAAATGTAAAAGCTACAGAAGAGTTAGTAAGGAAAAATAATGATGATTTTGCAACATTGAGGAAACAACTCAAGCTTCCACCAAATGAACATCCTCAAGCCAAAGAAATTGTACAAGAACAGACTCATGAGGATGACATGATGAACTTAATTTTTCAGCTAATAAGACAGGTCAAAGAAATGGAAATTCAAATGGAAAAGCTTGTCCATGAAAGAGAAACAACAAAATCACAAGAAACCCCTACAGTAATTCCCATGGTTACTACAATTGTGCCTTCAACTCTAGTAGAAGATTTGGCACCCAAATTACCACTGGCTACTGTAGTGGCAGTGACATCATCTACAACTTCAGCTACAGAATCATCTACTACAGTAGCTCAAAATTCAGATGAGGCCAATAAATTAGCTAAAGCCATGGAGGAAATGACACTACAAAAAAATGAGAGTAACAGATTGAAAAAAGTAAATGAAAATATTGAATACATAAAGAAGTTAGCTCAAATCAATGCCAAAACTCATGAGCAAAGAGCTAATAGGTTAAATGTTGAACTAAAGAATGTACAACAGGATTTAACCTTGAAGGATCCAATGTCATATGTGAAAAACCAGTTATGGAACAAAATCATTGAAGCCATCAATGATGCGTGGCCCTCAATCCAAGTAATATATGAACAAAAATATTTACTGAAGGCAGCACAAGCAGAGATTCAGAAAACCAAATATGAGCTAGGTAAAAAACCTGAGCAAGCCATAGAATTGATCAATTTTCTCAACAGTAAAAACAAGCAGGAGTTAGAAGAAAATGAGATCACTGATAGGACTGAGATAATCCTTGAAATAAGGAAAGTCATCACCAAGAAGAACCTGATGAAACAACTTGAAGAGAAATGTGAAAATATGAACATAGCCATAACTAGGTTCATGGTTAAATTTTAAAATTTGAGGCAAAGAAGTTTGCCTAATATTTTGGTCATAAATGATAAACTTATGCCACGGGAGGACTACAACAAGAAAATCAGAGAGTATGCAAAAGAGCAACTAAACAAGACACAAGGACAAGGAATCCCCACTGGAAAAGTTTTGCACAAAATTTTTGAAGATTTGTTTTATCCGCATCATGAGATAAGACATTTATTTGTGATAAAACCAACATTTGCTAGGTATACTGAGGCAGATGAAAATTTCAGAAAGCTGAAAAAGATACAAATTCCAAATGATGAAGCTTGGCAATCACTTACTGAGTTACTGTGAAAGTCAAAAGGAAGATTAAAAGATAAAATAGTTGGTTGATTTTTTCACAGTCAAAATAGAATTTATTACAGTAGTAAGACAATTTTTACAGAGGTTAAAGAGTATCAGGTGAAAGAGAATCATAGTGAAAGAGTATAAGATAAAGAAGATCATATTTCAAAAAAACATGAAATATCCTTTCCAGCAAAAAGGAAACCAAGGCAGCCAGCTGTAGAAATTTGAATAACTGATATATTATTCATCTGAGATTCTCCTGATCACACATTATTTGGCTTCATGCACAATACATAATCTCTTCTACCATTGATCATTAATTGCGGAAATTAAATCAATTGCATGCACAAATTAAAACCATAAAAATTCACACATATGAACACAGTAATTTATGGGAAAGCTTAAAGCTGAAAACCCCCAACTATCTATATATTATATGTCATAGATATCATGTAACAATCATTATACAAAGCTCCTCACAAAGCTCTCATTACAATCTCCAATTGCTACACACTAATCAAGCCCGATCTAGCAAATCACATGCTCCAATCTCTGCCACTTGATAGCCTGCCTCTACTATGCAATCACTACTGAATAATGGCTCTGAATGAACTCGAATTGGTCCAGCCTTTCTCACGCAATCCTCATTGGCATCTCCAATCACTGGTTGTTGCAAATCATGCAACAATATATTCACAACTGATAGTCACACTGCTCTTTCACCTACCTCTTCACTGGTCTCCACTGAAATTTTCCATGCATTGTAGTTAACTGATGTATTCTTTAGTTGATTAATGAGTTAATAATTAGTGAATTAATTAATAATTAATTCACGCCACTCTCACTAGTGTATCAATTAGTTAGACTAGATACAACTAGCTCAACTATGTTTAACTCATTTAAATTAAACACAACTCCATCAACTAGCTCAATAACTCCACCAGACTATGTCACATGAGTTCTAACTGAAGTATCCATGAAATAGCTCCACTTGACCCTTAAGAATAGCATAATTCCTTCTGTTAGCTCTTGTGCCACATCTGTGCACTGAACTGAAGTGCTCCAAGAGAATAAGATAATGTTTATAGTCCAAATATTATTAAGAGCTAATAATATTCGACATATCTATTTTTAGACTGGTAGTCTAAAAATAAACTCCGCCCAATATGTATAAAAATAGAAGTCCATTTATTTTTCCAACTTGACCAACCATCCACAAATATCATCCTGCAACTCATAGAATATGATCAACATGTCTAAAAATAGACATAGTCTAAAAATGGACTTTGCGACAAAAATCACCTGTGTGGGCCCCACCTAGTTTAGGTGACCACTTTCCAACTAGGATCAGGAATGATGTTTGAGGATGCCTCCTTCACTGTTTCTTTTTTCAATCTTCAACACTCCCTCTCAACAAGAAAGGGCTGTCTTTGCATGCGATATGCAACTCCATGCATTCACCCTGCAACCTTTACAAGCGCCATGCAACTCCATGCATCTGCTCTGTAACTCCTCTGAAACTTAATAGGCTCCAAAAAAATCAATCAGTATAATGCATCTATCAAATTCTTCGACCTTTTCTTAGCTACTGCACATGTCTTCAGGAACCACTGCGTTGTTGAACTCTACACCCATGCACTCTGCACTTGCTGTCAACTCTGAACCGCGCTCCAGTATCCGACACTGTCACTTTGATCTGTCTGCATCAATCCAACTGATCATTCTACTGCTGCACTATGGGCACCTCGTAGCTAGGTTAAATTCATGATATCCACACCATCTCCATGAATTCTATCCAGAAATCTCCTCTTGGGATTACTCATGCATGTCGCCCCACCTCTCACCTGGTGGTATAGTTGCATGCACTCCCTCTACCCATCTGGCACGAAATTTCTCTGCATAATTGGTTTCTGCCACTCCATGATCCTCATCTTGTGGCTGCTCCACATCCCGAGGTTCACTCTTACCTGCATGCGACACTTGCTCCCTCTCAAGCTTCAATTGCATGGATTTCTCGCACTTCCCAACAGTAGGAAGCTCTGTAGACATCCCATCTACTTCAAGTCTGTAGAGATTCTTTGCTCGAATCCCAACCTTCTTGACTTGTCCTGTTGCTTTGTGCTGAAGGAAAAGTTTTCCTTCACTAAAGACAACATCATACCCTTTATCCTCTAACATTGTGACTGAGATTAAATTCTTCTTTAAACCTGGAACATGCACTGCATCTTGTAAAAGAATGAGTTTCCATGACTCCCTCTGAAAGGTAATGGTACCAATGCTAGTCATGTTGTATCGTCCATTGTTGCCCAACTCAACATGCAACTGGAGATCTTTCTCCACTAAGTCACTAAAAATATTCACATCTCCCGTCATGTGAAAGGAAGCACCACTATCAAAATACCACCCCGATCCCAATGCACTAGACACCATGCATGCGATCAATGATAAGTTCAGCTCAAATTGTGAGGCAAGAGCCTCACCAGCTGCAGCTCCAGCAACATGCTTGTTCTTCTTCTTCTGTGGACAATGCGTGGTGAAATGCCCATGCTCGTGACAGTGAAAACACTTCACTTTGGACATGTCATGCTCTTTTCCATCCGCGCCAGATTGAGAAGGATTTTTCTTCCCCTTCCCTTTCCTTGCTTTGGTAGCCAAAGATCAATCCTCTTCATCATCATGCTTTGATGAATATCCATCCCTGGTATCCTACCTTATCTCCTCCTGCACAAGATCCGACCAAAGTCGCTCCCATCCTGGCAGTTTCTCCCGACCATTGACAGAGTCCTGATATGAATGCCAACTCTTTGAAAGCCTAAGGAGAGCCAAGCTCACCCTTTCCTTGTCTTCCACACTAACTCCTACACTCCCAAGCTCATCCCTGTAGTGGAAAAACTTTGTCATGTATACCGGAATAGTGTCATTCTTCTCCATTTTTATTTTCTCGAGTTTATCCTTGAGCACCAACTTCCTCTGGTTGCTCTTGATTTGGCACAAATCTGTCAAATTTTTCCACATCAAGAATGGAGAATATTTACCATGAAGGTTGGACACTATGTGATCCTTCACACCTTCCAACAAAATCCTTTGACACCTTGCTACCTTCTTTTGCCATGCGTCAAGTGCGGCAGCATCGCTAGAACCCGATTTAGGAATATCAACATCTATGAACTCCTTCAACCCATTGTCATCCAGCACTACCTCCATCCTGTCCTTCCATGCAATATACTTCAAGCTGCCCTCAAGGGCATACTCCAATTGCAATCCGTTGAAAGACATCTCAACTTCGACACCAAGAAATCACTGTAGCAATTTTGAATTCCACCAGCACAAAACTCAATCGCTTCAATGTTTTGGAATTGCTCCAATGATCAATATCGCTTTTATAACATGTAGAAATTTGAATAAATGATATGTAATTCATCCGAGATTCTCCTGATCACACACTATTTGACTTCATTCACAATACAAAATCTCTTCTACCATTGATCATTAATTGCAGAAATTAAATCAATTGCATGCACACATTAAAACCATAAAAATTCACACATATGAACACATTAATTTAAGGGAAAGATTAAAGCTTAAAACCCCCAAATATATATATATTATATGTCATAGAGATCATTTAACAATCATTATACAAATCTCCTCACAAAGCTCTCAGTACAATCTCCAATTGCTACACACTAATCAAGCCCGATCTAGCAAATCACATGCTCCAATATCTGCCACCTGATAGCCTGCCTCTACTACGTAATCACTGCTAAAGAATGGATTTGAATGAACTCGAATTGGTCCAGCCTTTCTCATGCAATCATCATTGGCATCTCCAATCACTGGTTGTTGCAAATCATGCAACAGTATATTCACAACTGATAGTCACACTGCTCTTTCATCTACCTCTTCACTAGTCTCCACTGAAACTGTCCATGCACTATAGTTAACTGATGCATTCTTTAGTTCATTAATGAGTTAATAATTAGTGAATTAATTAATAATTAATTCACACCACTCTCAATAGTGTATCAATTAGTTAGACTAGATACAACTAGCTCAACTATGTTTAACTTAGTTAAATTGAACACAACACCATCAACTAGCTCAATAACGCCACCAAACTCTGTCACATGAGTTCTAACTGAAGTATCCATGAAATAGCTCCACTTAACCCTTAGGAATAGCGTAATTCCTTCTATCAGATCCTATGCCACATCTGTGCACTGAATTGAAGTGCTCCAAGAGAATAAGATAATGTTTATAGTCCAAATATTAGTAAGAGAAAATAATATTCGACATATATATTTTTTGACTGGCAGTCTAAAAATAGACTCCGCCCAATATGTATAAAAATATAAGTCCATCTATTTTTCCAAATTGACCAACCATCCACAAATATCATCCTGAAACTCATAGAATATGATCGACATGTCTAAAAATAGACATAGTCTAAAAATAGACTTTGTGACAAAAATCACCTGTGTGGGCCCCACCTAGTTTAGGTGATCACTTTCCAACTAGGATCAGGAATGATGTTTCAAGATGTCTCCTTCACTATTTCTTGTTGCAATATTCAACACCAGCTACACCTAATCCACAATTAGTTTCTATTTTATTTGGATAAATAGGACAGCTTGTTGATTTGTTAAGAAACTATCACTATTTTGTTGTAAAGATATTTTTATTTTCCTTAGATAATTCCTAGAAGAATTCTAGGATATTTTGTAAAAAAATTTGTATATATACTTCATCTTTTGAAGTAATATTGTGAAATAAATTTCTGAAGATTTCTATAGTCAAATTATCAGTACTTTAAGGCTTTTTTGTTGAAAGTTTGAGTAGCAGACTGGATCAAATCACCTAGCATCATATTTCAGGATTCATGTGATGAGCCATGAAGTGAAGTATATTCTACTTGTCATTGTTTATCTTCTTTGTTTCATGCATCCATATATGTGTTCCAAATTTGAATGATAATTCAGGATTATTATTTCAGGATTTTTTAAAAGCACCCCGTCTTTACTATTTATCATTTCTATGTTTTCTATTGATTTGTAGAGTAGGGAACCCTTAATTGATCCCTCTTTCGAATGACCTCTGTCTACTCCTTCCTAATCCGGATTGAAGAATCCTTCATTTCTCTTTATCCTAATTCAAACCACTTCACAAATCAGCCTTCCAGGATCTTCAAAGACTTATCTATCTTTCCCTGAAAACATTTGACATTTTGACCTTGATCCTAGTCCTGTCTGCTTGAATTTTGACTCCATAGCCCAATGGAAAAACAGATCTTTCACTATCCATCTCACTAAGTGATATTTTGTCACCGAACCAAACCAAAACCAATTTTCACAATAATAACTAGCCTAATATC
This sequence comes from Pinus albicaulis, assembly GCA_034641835.2. NCBI lineage: Eukaryota > Viridiplantae > Streptophyta > Pinopsida > Pinales > Pinaceae > Pinus > Pinus albicaulis. The sequence goes on along the minus strand of JAXQQM020083969.1, from coordinate 185,293 downwards.
ATAAAATCAAAAAAAAATTAAATCTTTTAGAGAGAGCCCTATCTAAACCCTAGGAAGGCTAGATCCTAGAGTTCAAAATTAGGTTTGTAGTTACCTCTAGTGTACTTAGAACTTTAAATCAAAATCTCACGACCTATAGAATTACTAGAGTGATAATAGAAGGTTCCATCAAAATTATGCAACATGGGTACTCCTTGGACGAGGAATTAAATTTTTCATCCAACGAGTACTCCCGCTCGAAATTTGAGTAAACCCTTAGGGAAATATGTTAGAAAAACGAGTTGAAAAAGTAGTTTTATTATTTTATTTTTTTTAATATTTTTAATTTTTTACTCCAAAAATGGTGATGCATCCACCATGGTTGACATCATCATCTTGAATCCTATTGGTTCTCATAAAGTATATTTTGGTTGTACATTTTTCTTAGGAGGCCCATTTTAGAGCTCAAAATTCCCTAATGTTTGTTTCCCCTAATTGAGAAAGACGTTAGAAAACCCTTCGATGCTAAAATCATAGTGCCCTTAAGATTTTCTAAATGGCTATAAAATTTAGTGCCAGTAGGAAAAAGTATGGATAAAAAAGGTTATGTGTCAACTTCAGGAACATGAATAAGGTTTCCCATAAGGAAAATTACCCCTTACCAAAAATGGATCATACACTTCAGAGAGTAGTTGGGTGCAACAAAATTTCATTTCTTGGTGGTTTCTCTGGTTATAACCAAATTTTAGTTCATCCAGATGATCAAGATAATATAGCCTTCACAACACCATGGGGAACATTTATGTATGTCAAGATGCCTTTTGGATTTATGAATGCAGGAGCAACATTTCAAAGAGCTGTTGGTTTGAGGGGTCGTGGTCCAGGTTCAGATTTAAGATTTACCAAAAAACCCCTATACTACTGGCCCTTTAGGAAATGGCCTACTTATGCAGGTCAAGGTCTCACTCGAAGTTGTATGGGAGGGTGCTGGAACTAGTTTTCCGCACCCTGAGAGAGAAAAAGTTAATTAAGCGGGTCCCTTAAGATCTAACAGGCCTGCGCTGGAGAAGCATTAACCCAAAAACCCTTAACAATATATTTTTCAAAATAACTCAAGCGAAGCTCATAAACCATCAAGTAAAAATTTAACAGAATCAAGGAAAAAAACATAACCAGATCTATGCATTCACTCTTTTATAAATCATCACATCCACTTTCACATCAATTAATTATTAGTATTCAGTAAACAGACATAATCTCAAAAATCACAGATAGTGTAGCCAATAACAGAACATAGAAAGACTTAGATATCACCAAAATGGTTTTCTCATTCATTAATATTCATATTCCACTTACAAAATCTTTTACTAGCCCGTGCACACAACCAACAGAGTCCGCACATAGCAAGACTGAGGGTCTTCACACACATAACCAGTAGGAGCCCTTACCTAGACTATCCACACAACCGATATCATAGATCCAAATTTCGTATCTAGGCTTGATATCTACCCTTTGACCCATTAAAATTAATTGGGGGCTTTGACCTAGCCGAAAACCCCTGCGCTAGAGTAAACTATTACAAAATATTACAAAATTGCAGTTAGGGGACCCCGCTCCAACAGGACCTCAACAAAATCTTGTGACTCGTTTCAAGTCACAACGGCAGTGGGGTCTTCATCTTGGCTTGGAGTTGCTTGAGAGCAGTGACAAATGGGGGTAGGATGCCTTCACTCTACGCTGCTACATTCTGCGAAATTTCGACCAAATTTTGTGAATTTGGTCCGTCAGTAGCCGGAGTGATGCTATCCAAGGTCTAATTCAACTGCTTTACTGTCGTGTCTAAGTCGTGCTTCATCTGCCCATGGTTTCGGATGATCGCTGAGGATCTACTTCTTTTCGTGAATCTCCTCGATTTTGTCTCTCAGAGCATGGCTGGTATGAAGACGTGATAGGCATTGTGCTACCACAAGGGTGGGCATGGTAGCTTCCATTTGCTCAAAATCCTGCTCTTTCTGGTGCAACTCCTCGTTGAAATGCTAGAGGAGGGGATCACGTTGCACCATGGACCATAGTCCCATAGTAGTATCTAATAATTTTGAACCCTTGATGATGTGTTTTGAAATACTGCTTGTTGCTTCCTTTACCAATGCAGCTCACTGGGCGAACACCTCGAGAGGGGTTTTTGGCTGCAACTTGGCTTGCAACGCAACAATATTTTGTTCTAGGTCTGCTTTGATAGCTTGCAATTCTGTCCTAGATGCCTTCAATGCAGCCACCAAGACCTCAATCTTGGCCTGCGGCGTAGCAGAGGCAAGAATCACTTCTGGCATGTCTTCACATAACTAGTCGATCAGGTGTTCTAACTTTTCTTGCTGCACCACTCCTACGATCTATGTTGCCTGAGCTTGGGTAGATTCAAAAGCTTTGACCAAAATTGTCTGCTCGACCTCACTTAGCTGGTGTTGCACCCAGAATTCTCTGTTTTGGAGCTCGGTAGAGACAAACAAGTGGAGAGCATGTAGCTGTCCACTCGTTATTCTCACAATATCAAGGCCTACTTCCGCACATGATTAGACTTATGCGCATAGGGCTGGTGGTTCCACTATTAATGCGGCACTTGGAAAGGGGAAAATCCTGCTCTCTGCGGTTGTGATGATGGTTGTAGCTGGCAGGCTCACTTGAATCAGCCTTGCCTGGTTCATGCTCGCTTGAAGGGTGTCATCTTTGAGCTGGAGCACCTGCAACCTGGACTGGAAAGCCTTCAGCATAGCCTTCTGTTGATATTCTAGAGCAGTCCATCATTCCTTGGAGGTAGTAGCAACAACGTCTACGATCTTGTTTAGATCTTCTTTTTTCAGTGTAATGTCTTCTTCTCCTCTGGCCTTGTCGAGCTTTTGCTTCTTCCTATTCCCATTGGGAGGCTCGCTAGTGTGCTTTGTTCCATGTGGGGAATCCACGCCCTCCCCACCAACTCCTTCAGTCTCTGCATCTCGATGAGGCTCTTTTTCCACCCCCTTGGTGGCATCCTTGGGGGTTTCCTTGGTCGTTGTTTTCTCAGTGGAGTGTACCTTAGTATCCTTCATTGTGCTCGGTAGGATAGTATCCTTCAGCACTGCATCCTTGCCACAGGTGCCCGTTATGACCGGTCCAGAGGATTTTAGGCCAATTTTCCATGTAAGCAGCCATGTTGCAATGAGTATATCAATCTCTGCCTCGGTGGCCATATATGGGAGATTGTACCACACTAGATATTTTCTTTCCCTAATCTGCACATTATGCATGGTGACATGAAATTCAGCGATTCACTTGTACTTCTCGTATACTGTGGGAGACAAGTGCGGCCTAGAATGGATCGTCGATGGTAGCGCGTGATCGAATAGCACCTACAACAACTTGTTCTCCTCGATGCGCTTTGAATCCTTGGAGTCCCACAGGTTCGCATAGTGTGCGCCTTCGCAAACATCAGGTTCGAGCTCAGGAAGTAGCACATCATCAGGAGTCTCCCACGTGATCAAGGCAATCAACAGAAATAACCAAGAGTAGAAAAAGGCCTTTCCTTGGTCCTGCACCTCACCCACGCTGTCTAAAAACTCTTTGTAGCGTTACTGCAACTAGTTGTAGCAGACCCCCTTGTCGCACCACCCTACCAATTGAATAACATAGGTAGGGATTACCGATGCCCTATACTTGCACATCATTTTACATGTGAGCAGCAAGGTGCCCATGCGCACTCCTGGATCACTGATGGTCTCTACTATGAATCCGTGCTTGTCGGGTCGACCTTGTATTTTTCCTAAACTTCATTTGATACCTTTTTTGCATATTTCTTCCTAAATTCCTTCATGGGATGGGGCCCCTTCTAGGTAGGTCGGTGATCCTATGAATCAGCATGACATCAATTGGGATGCAGCCCTAGATCCACAAACATCCATCAGGGATCAGTGCAAGCAGCTGGCGCACAATCAAGTTGGTGATAGCATATCACCCAAAGTGGGGGATGCGTAGAAAATTCAGGATGTTGAAGGCCTGTATCCCATGTTCCCATGACATTGGCTTCACCTTTGGCACATTACCATATAGCACTCTCTATAGATACAATTCAGGGGTGAGATCCGGGAAGGAATCTTCATTTTCTAGTTCATGGTCATAAAATTTGATTGAGGGAAGGCTACTAAACATATCCCCAATGAAAGGGACCTCCTGCGAAACCAACAACATTTGGATATATTCATAGACAATGTCTACATTCTTGGGGGTGCACACCATTTTCTTCCCTGGCTTAACACATGTTGGTAGCCATGAGAGTGGACCCACCAGAAGAGATTCTTCTTGGGTTGTCATGGGGCGCTTCGAGGGATTGGGAAAGTGCGCCTGAGGCACATGCCGAAGGGAATTTACAATCCTGGGGGAAGTGCATGGCTTCACTGAAGCCCACTTTGTGTCTTTTCCCTTCCTCTTCTCCTTTCCTTATTCCTTGCCTTTTTCCTCCCCCTTTCTATTTCCCTTGGTCAGCATAGAAACAACCTCTTCTACGTTGGGATTTACTTCAAAGACATCCTCAGACCCAATTTCAGCGGAGGCCGTAATGGGGGACAAATTGGTGGGGTTAGAAGTAGTAATTCTTTCTCGAAATATAAATTCAGGGTTTCTTCTATCAAAATGGGTAGCTCACCAAAAAATATAGATGGCGTGATCACAAAACACACAGAAGTCGGAGCAAATATTAGGGTGTAAGAAATTCAGAAAGCAAAGGAACCAATTATGATCCGTGCCCCTTATTTTATAGGCCTCTATGAGTAAAAACGATCATATTATCATTAAATGCGACTTACCATCAAGGAAACGATAAAAAAGCCTCCAATATTGTTGCATTAATTGCCAAATACCTGCTCCATCCAACGGTAAAATATCTTTTTCACCCAGTTTTACTGTTCCAACGACTATTTTTTCTAGCTGCGCACTACCCCTGTGTGCCTGTCATACCTGCCTTCACCTTCCCTTCCTAGTGTGTGCAGGACTCCTGATACAGATAATCCAGCCACATAGTCATTTGGTAGGTGTCGGGTCGTCCCTGTAAGGTTTTAGACGACTTCTATTAACGTACCCGGGCAGGTAGTCTCCACGCAGCGTAGCCAACCTTACTGCAACCACCATTTGTAATCTCTTTTATTGTATAAGTACCCAACCAGTGCTTGCGAAAATTCCCTGGGTGGCGTGCAAAATGAATGTCATAAAGTAGCACCAATTATTCTTCCTTGAACACCTTCTATCAGATGTGCCGATCATGCCAAGTTTTTTCTCGGGATTTCTGAACCTGCTGGTGAAAGTTAGCAATGAACCATTTCTCTTCCAAGGAAACTAGTTGCACCAAACATTCCTCCATGATGTCAGGTTCTGCCATATTTGTAAAATATGTAATGCGTAGGCTGGGGAAAATATATTCCATGGGCATGATGGCCTCCTTCCCATAGACCATCCTAAAAGGAGTCTTCCTGGTCAGTTTCTTGCATGTAGTCCTATAGGCCCATAGTACTGAAGGGATGTGCACGTCCTAGTCACTTGGATCAGCATTACAGACCTTAGTAAGCTTATTCTCTAAAATTTTGTTGAAATCCTCTCTGTGCCATTAGCTTGTGGCTGATATGGGGTACTCTTCACATGGCGGATATGAAATTCTTCAGTCAAAGCTTCAATGGTTTCATTAAAAAAATGTGTACCTCTATCTCTCATTAAGATATTTGGGCAGTCAAACCTGGTCAGAATATGCTCAAAGATGAAGTACGCAACGGTATATGTCATAAAATCCTTCACATCCTTTTCCTCTACCCATATGGTTACATAATCAGTGGAAGTAATGATGTAATGTGCACCAATCTTCTTTCCCAGGGGATTGATCAGTCCTACAAAGTCTATAGCCCATTTTTCAAATGCTTGCAAAGCCATCTACGGTTGTAGTGGTTTTTCATCCTGCGTAAAGGTCTCCCAGTTCATTGACATGCATAATTGGCCCGATAGTATGCATGTGCATCGTTATGCAATGTGGGCCACTACAACCTAGCCCTCAACACCTTTTGCGCAGAGGCTTTTCCTGCATAGTGGCCTTGTGACATCCCTCCATGGGCCTCAGCTAAGAGAGCTTGTGTCTCATGTTCTAATACATACCTTCGCAATACCTCATCTGCTCCCAAATTATATAGTTGACTAGCAGTTAGAGTGAAATTAGTTGCACGAGCCACCAACTCCTCTTTTTGTTGCATTGAATACTCGGTAGATTCCATCCCACGGGTCAAAAAGTGAATAAAATCCGCAAAGTTCTCATCTACCACCTTGATGGAAAAAGATGTGCATCGGTTGATCCTTATTCTAGACTAGTTGGCTCTTCCCCATTCTCAATCTGAGACAAGTGATCAGGTACTACATTCAGTCTCCCAGGCTTCAAAATTATTTCAAAATCGTACTCTTGAAACAATAGTAACCATCTACAAATCTTTCCCCCCAACACAGGCTTATTGACCAGGTATTTTAAATTTGAATGATCAGTGAAAATTTTAAAGTGTCCCCCCAATAGATAGTGCATGTATTTTTGCAGTGCATACACCATTTCCAATCGTTTTCATTTAGTAGTAGAATAGTTGCGCTCTGCACTAGAGAGTTTCCTGCTAGAAAATGCAACGAGATGATCAATGTTTCCTTCTCCTGGCTACGCCAAGATGGCTCCTAGGGCTATTCCTGATGCATCCACATATACATGAAAGACCTTCACCCAGTCTGGAAATATGAGAATAGGTGTGCCCATATTTTCTTTCAGCAACTCAAAACTCTTCTGAAATTCCTCATACCAGAAAAAGGATACATCCTTTAGTGGCTTCTCCATCGCTGCAGTGATCAGGGCATACCCTTAAATAAACTTCCTATAGTAGCCTGTGTGCCCTAATATGGAGTGCAACTATTTCTCAGTGGTGGGGGCTTATAAACTGAGTATAACCACAATCTTGGCTAGGTCAACCTTCAATCCCTGCTGACATACAATGTGTCCCAACAAAATTCCAAATGGTACACAGAATATGCATTTCTTGAGGTTCAACGAGTTCTGGTGTTTCCTGCAGGTATCCAATATCATGCGTAGGTTCAACACATACTTCTTCACTAACCCGAATATGGTCCAATCATCAAAATAAACCTCCAAAAACTTATGGATGAACTCTTTGAATACTACTAGAACTACATGCGAGAAAATGGTAGGGGAATTCTTTAGTCTAAATGAAATGATAGTGTACTGAAAGGAGCCTCGTTTGGTCGAGAAGGTTGTCTTGTTGTGATCTTTAGGTGCTATTATGATCTGATGGTACCCTAAAAACCCATCAATAAATGAGTATGCTTCTTGAACTCCCACATTATCCAGGATTTCATCAGAGAAAGGTGTAGGGAAGGGATCATGTACGCATACATCATTCAGCTTGCACAGATCTACACAAATCCTTATTTCTCCTTTGGTTTTCTTTTCTTGGACCACCATTGGACTTACCCAATTAGACTGATCTACTAGCTCAATGATACCTACAGCCGCCATATTATCTATTTCCTCCTTGAATTTATTCTTATACTTAGGGTTCAGCCAGTAGGGCCACTGCTTGACAAAATGTGCATCCGGCTTCAAGGAGATTCTCACGACACCCAGATCTCTTATGATTCCCTTGAGCTCAAAGAACTTTGTAGGGAATTGGTCCTGATATTCGGTCAGCAGCTCCACAATCTTTCCGATATTATCATCGTCCCAATAATCCCCAATTTTGGCCAAATTGGGTTGCCCTTCTGTCCCAATGTTGACTTCCTTCAACTTTAATGATTTGGTCACATCTGCTTCCTGCAATAGTGTAATATCCCAAAATAGGGAATTTCTACAACAATAAGAATATCTTAAGATATTATTAAGTTGGAGCTACAAAAACACATGAACATAATAATGGATGTTCAGTGATAAATAGACTCATATGATGTGTTAAAAATACATAGCCATCAAATGAGTGAAACAACAGCAAAATAAGAACTCCTACACATTCCCAAGTGGGGAAAATGTAGCAATTAGACCCTGAAAACGTTATTTCTGAAGATCTTCATTTTAACTGGGTGAAATAATGCTTGTTTCCCTTATCATATGATATTAGGCCCTCACATACAAAAAGGGATCAGGAATAAATCCCTTTTTATATGTTAAACAGACCTCCTGGCTTCATATCAACTCAAAAATAGCCAAATCCCATGACTTAAGTGATGCAAAAAATACTGAAGCAAATAATAGCATTATTTTAGAGGGTTTCTGTAGTATAATAATAGAACAACATGAATCTAGAACTCAATGGAACAATATGCTAAGAAAATGAAGATATGGCCTCCTTATCACATTATAAAGCCAACTCGGCAAGGGCTTCATGAAAGTACAAGTACAAGAAGAGAAGATCTAAATATTCAGCTTAGAAAGTTGCAGTCTTACTGCAACATTACAAGAATATAGTTGAATAATAGAAAAGAGGGATGAGAATCCCTTCCTCTAGCTTTCCAGGAGAAGGGTTGGCCCTTTCCCTAGGAAACTAGCTCAGAAACAAGAGTCTTAACCCTGTTGCAGCAACTCTATGCAAAATGACACAGTTCCTGCAAGGGACTGCGCTATAGGAGATGAGTAATACTTTTTCCTACTGCCAAGGTGTGAAATGTGCTCAAAAATCTTCCTAGCTGATCTCTCAAGAGAAGGAAGGTACCTTATACTAAGAAACAGACTCGGAAGTGGTGTAACAAACCTCCACTGTAGCACCCTGCAACTCAACAATATTCTGCTACAGAAATAATGCTGGGATTAAATAATGGTGCTTGGCCTCAAGCTTAGATGTCGCGCAATACAGGACAAGCTCTCCCAAGAGGCCTCTCAAGGGAAGAGGTGGGATTTCCGCTCGGGAACACCCTGTGCTCAACAGCACTGGAACCCTACTAAACAACAAGAGGAAGCCAAGTCTAAATAGACAAGATCAAAATATCAAATCCAAAATCATGCATAACGAAGGCTCCCATCCTCTCCATATATAACAAGTGAACCTCTCCACATTGGGTCCCATCCACATGTGCCATCAAGCTCATGCAAGTTGTCCTCCACCAAAACTGCGCTGTCCATCAAGGAAGTTCAATGTATCTAGACAACTTTGTTGACTTGGTCAAAGTTGACTGAATCAAGATGATCCCATCTCTGTTCACACCCAAGGGTGCTCAAATTAGCTGCTTATTCTTACTCCTTTCACATTAGGAGTGTTATTGATCCTTCTGAAGAGGTTAATGGGCCTCCCTACCTATTTATTCACCTACGTAGTCATAAAAAAACTCTAATATTCCATTTATCTTGAAGGCTAAAAATTTGGAATATTACAAATAGGGGTCCTGCAACTGCGTGCTCTCATTTCGACTATGGGATAGTGATATTTCTAGGTTACTCATCATAGTCTTCAATTGACAAATTTTGACAGTTTCCAATATCCTACATCTGTGCATCCCAAGCTGGCACAATACATTCTTTCCGAGGTAAAGACTCATCAAAGACAAGAGCTTCTATATCTTGTAGGGCTTCATCCAGTTTCTCCATCCCTCCAACTACACCAGATGTTACCATGAAATCCTCTGTCATGATGCCCCAATGGAGAATAATATGGTGTAGCTCTGCATCTAGGTACCAGTTGGTGGGGATTGGTCATAAGGCATGAATAAACATATGGACACATTAATTCCGATTCCTTTCATTCCATACCTCCATCCACATAGCCAAGTACTTTCTCAGGTCGCCATGGCTAGAAAAGAGATCCATGGGTGGGTTGAATTGAGGTTCAAATTGCAAGATCATCATTTTTAAGCATTCCTCCTAGTCCTGAAAAGCCCCCTTATGGGTTTCCCACCACCGCACAGGGGTCGTGCGCATAGCCAAATAAAGTGCCCAAAATCTCCGTTCTTCAAGGACATAGGATTCTAATGCTTTAAGAAATTTCTTAACACTGTCAGACCCATCAAAGTAGGGAAGTTCTCTTACCTCTGAGGAGATGCATCAGAAGCTTTTCGTGATCTTGAGGCACTAATCTGAAAATGGAAGTACTTGAAAATGTGTGCAAGGTATCCATTTCCATTTAATTAAATGTGTGCAAAATTCTCCATGTATTGCTAATTAAACAAAGTGTTTTTGGTAGCTATTTATGAGTTTGTCTGTGAGGGAAAATTAATTTAATTTGTTTTTTAACATATTAAATCAGAAATATACAGCAAGATAACTTCAACATAACATGCCACAAATGTTTGGTGAGCAGTTCACCCCTCCTGGGCTACGTCTGCTGGATCAAGCCTCCCAAATTGGCTTGTCCTCTTGTATTAAAATGCTCCAAATTGCTAATACAAGTTTAAAAGTGCCTCAATAGGAAAATTTGACTATAAATATAGAATCAAAAGACATGAAAATGCTAAAAATGCCTTTCCATATTCACTAAATACTGAAGAATTACCATAAACAGTGCCTTCTTCAACAAGGCCCTAATGGCTCTTTAAACTCCTTTGAAGCTTTTCGGGCTGTATAGGTCCTCAAACAGTTCTAAAACCTCTTCCATTAGGTTCAAAAGGTGGAAAGTAGCTGAAAATGATTTTTGGATCACCTCAAACAGTGAGGTGCAACTCCATATAACTCCATTTCCCCAATGGCCCTAGTGGCTCTCCAAGCTTCTCTAAAGAAAAAGTGGCTGAAGATAAACTCTAATGGCTCTTAAACCTATCTCAATGGCTCCAGAATGCTGAAGAAAGCCAAAATTGACCAAAATTTCATCCAATTTAGTCCAATATTGCAGAAGTTATCACAAAAACAAACTTCTGCCCAATCTGCCCTAAACAAGCTCCACCAAATGTGGAGAAATTGCAGATAAGGGCGAAAAATTTAGAAAAATTCCTGAAATGGTGGACTCCACCCCAAATCTGGTAAAATTGCTAATTGTGGAATTAAATTTTAAGGGCGACATGTGACCGGTTTTTGCGGATTAACCGCTCGAGATAACGGTTAACACAACCGTTTGAAAACCGTGGAAATAAGTGTTATATGTTGTCACATATAAAAGTTTTGACCGCATGGTTTGAGTTTAAGCTCTAGGTTCCAAGCACTAGGTCATATAGACACGGGCTAGCCCTAAGGGGCTATCCCCTTTTTCCTCTACCACAAACCTTTACAAACCATAAAACAAAGGCGGGTTAAATATAAGTTAAGAAACATGTTGGAGCCCGATTGGTCGGGTCACTTGGTTTGCATGCACAAGGTCACGGATTCAAATTCATTGGCCTCTAGAAAAATTTACAAGACCTATTTTGGGCCATGTGGAGGCCTCCGGGCCTGCCATGTGGCAACTCTCTATTGGCCCATGAATCCAAAAGTCAATCTAGTAATGAATACATGTTTGCCACTTGTCACAAAATGATTGGCCTAGGTGGAATATTCTAGGGAATATTTTGAGGAATATTCTAGGAATATTCCTTGGAATATTCCTTTTTTAATTTTTCAAAATTTGAAAGTCAAACCTGGTCAAACTCAATTTTTTGCAGTTTACTGAACACTTCAAACTTACATAACTTTCACATACGATGTCGGATTTGAGTGTCGTTCATGGTGGCAGGTTTGTATCGACGAGGCCTATCCATTCGTTTAGGTTGAAAGTGATTTTGAACACTTTCTATTTTGAGCTTTTTCCATAGCTCGGACTTGAGCTCTTGATCACACCTCCCAAATGAGAAGCTTTTGGACCCCAAAAGCTCACTGAAATGTTGAAAATGAAATTGAATTGTACAGAAAATGAGGGAAGAACAACATCCTCTTCTCTTCAGCCTTCAAAAATTTTCCTGACTTGCCAACTGTCCTCATGGCGAATTTTTGCTAATGAGCCATGTACTTGTGCAAAATCCCGACCAAGTTTTCTTACCATACCAATTTTCCATTCTGAAACCAGCAATGACCCTTGCTGAAATTTGTGCCCTCTTTGCTTGCATGCCTTTCCATCCCATGGAATCTTGCACCACTTTGCACCAACACTTCGTTCTTTGCACCAATCGACACTAAAGGCACCTTGTGCAACATACGACATCAACAAAAAGTTGACCTGAAATCTGCTATATAATTGACACAAAAAATCTGTAACAAGTGTGCACACAATCAACACAAGTCGATAAACAACAAGATATATCTTTACAAACATGTGTATGTATCATGTACAATGAACTATATACAGTTCGCTAATTACACATACAACCTATATGTACATGTGCAACTTCAACTCTTCTTTTCAAATACCAACAAGTACATCATCCCAAAAAAATGTGGGTGACTAAGAGCTGAACTAAAAGACATTGTTGTAGTATAAGTGAGTATCATACTCATCTTTTACACCTCCATGGAAAAACTTTTCAACAACAAAGAAATTCCTTCAACTGAAATTGCTTTTACATGCAATCTTGCATCAAACTTTTCAACTGAAATACATGCATACCAATATGAAATTTGCATGTACAAAATGAGTATGAATTACTGCATTAAGAAGTTAATCCACTTCCTACGAAGCCAAATCTATGGCGTCTTTTCCTGCTGCAACATTTCTGCATGTGAATCTTCCATTTCCACATCGATAATGGAATCCATAAATCCACTTGTGCCAAACTTTTTGTCCTCTAGCTGCATGTGCTTTGGACGACTTGTTGGATGCAAGGTCCAACAATGAGAGACATCATGTCTCTTATTTTGACAAATTGTGCAACTCTTAAGAACTTTCTGAGAAAATTTTCTTTGCCTCTTCTGCTTCCTGTGTGGTTTCTTTTTCAACCAGCATCTTAAAGCAATATGGTTAAATCCACCACAAAATGTGCAACAAAAATTTCTTTCAATTGAACAAGAAAAATTATCGTTCTTTTCTGAAACATAATCAAATTGATCCTATGAATAATTATACCTCTTTTTTTGCATGGAATGTCCATATTTTTTGTCTTCGAAACACGATGAACTAGTAGAGGAGACAACTTTCTTTTTCAAACTTTCATCACAGTTCTTGTCTTGAAAAATGTTTGAACTTGAATGCTCACCATAAGCGGCATGTTTACCCTCTGCTTGCTGCAATGAAGGATTAAAACAATGGAAAACATCCTTAAAACAATTTTGACATATGTGCATTTTAGAACTTGGAATAAAGGTTTTCTTTAAATTTGCATCACATGCATTCAAGGATTTGGATTCTTCGCCATTAAACTGCTCATATCCAAGACCGACATTCTTGGGTCACTCCACAACCGAAATAGGGTCAACCATGCCTTGTGCATGCTTTCCAAAACCTTTTCCTTCATGATAGCCCATATTAAACATTAATTTGGACCCTATACCCCTTATATATTTTTCAAAAGAACCAACACACTTTTCAATTGAGGAAATTGAAGACAAGTTGTAATGGTTTACCTCTTCCTCATGCTTGTTCTTGGAAAAATCTTCTTGAGCTTGAAGTAGTTGTTTGTCCATGTCATGCAATCTTTGGAGAATTGTTTCCTTCTCTTCCTTCATGGCTAACAATTTTTCATGAAGCTTAACACTTTCTCTTGATCCTCAATCAAAATCTGCACCATGTCCTTCACCTTAATGAACTCATTCTTCATGTCATCATTGAAGAATCTCATGAAGGAGGAAACTTCACTTGTGGAAGAATTTGTCATTATGTAAATGGTCAAATTAACAAAAGGAACCTCCAAAGAAAATTTCTCAAAGCTTTCAAACAAATGACAAGCTTTTAACTAAATGTCTTTACAGCCATACTCTTGTTCAAGCAGCCATAAAACACAAACTCCAATAGCTTGTAGCAAACATTAATCAAGTGGGTTTGTTTCCAAAGATAATTTTGAGGTACTTTGGGGTAAGGAAATAGCCTACAACTCTTTTTCCTTTCCAAGACTTAGCTAACATCAGCTATCTTTTCAACTCAAGCAAACTCAACAATCAACCATTTTGCAACCAATAAAACAATCAATATTTTACACTATTTTAACACTTTTTGCACAAAAACAAATGCTCAACCTAATCTCAACCAAGGCTCTGATACCATATGATCTACAAATGGAAGTAATTTAAAATTTCTGCAAGGTATCCATTTCCATTTAATTAAATGTGTGCAAAATTCTCCATGTCTTACTGATTAAACAAAGTGTTTTTGGTAACTGTTTATGATTTTATGTGTGAGGGCAAGTTAATTTAATTTTTTATTTTAACATATTAAATTAGAAATATACAGCAAGATAACTTCAGCATAACATGACACAAATTTTTGGTGAGTAGTTCACCCCTCCTGGGCTACGTCTGCTGGATCAAGCCTCCCAAATTAACTTATCCTCTTGTATTAAAATGCTCCAAAATCCTAATAAAATTTTAAAAGTTCCTCAATATGAAAATATGGCTGTAAATACAGAATCAAAAGACATGAAAATGCTAAAAATGCCTTTCCATATTCACTAAACAATGAAGAATTACCATAAATAGTGCCTTCTTCAACAAGGCCCTGATGGATCTTTGAAATCCTCTTAATGTTTTTGGGCTGTAGAAGTCCTGAAAAAGTTCTAAAAATTCTTCCATTAGGTTTAGAAGGTGGAAAATAGCTGAAAATGGTTTTTGGATCACCTCAAACAGTGAGTTACAACTCCAGATAACTCCATTTCCCCAATGGCCCTAGTGGCTCTCCAAGCTTCCCTGAAGAAAAAGTGGCTGAAGATCAACTCTAATGGCTCTGAAACCTATCTCAATGGTTCCATAATGCTGAAGAAAGCCGAAATTGACCAAAATTTTGTCTAATTTGGTCCAATATTGAAAAAGTTATCACAAAAACAAACTTCTGCCCAATGTGCCCTAAACAAGCTCCACCAAATGTGGAGAAACTGCAGATAAGGGCGAAAAATTTAGCAAAATTCCTGAAATGGCGGACTCCACCCAAAATCCATTGGAACCACTAACTATGGCATTAAATTTTAAGGGCGACATGTGACCGATTTTTGCGGATTAACCGCTGGAGGTAACGATTAACACAATTGTTTGAAAACCATGGAAATAAGTGTTATATGTTGTCACATATAAAAGTTTTGACCGCGCGGTTTGAGTTTAAGCTCCAGGTTCCAAGTGCTAGGTCATATAGACCAGGCTAGTCCTAAGGGGCTAGCCGATTTTTCCTTTGCCACAAACCTTTACCAACCATAAAACAAAGGCGGGTTCAATATAATTTAAGAAACATGTTGGAGCCCGATTGGTCGAGTCACTTGGTTTGCACGCACGAGGTCGCGGGTTCAAATCCGTTGGCCTCCAGAAAATTTTACAAGACCTATTCTGGGCCACGTGGTGGCCTCCGGGCCCGCCATGTGGTAACTCTCTATTGGCCCGTGAATCCAAAAGTCAATCCAGTAACCAATACATGTTTGCCACTTGTCACAAAATGATTGGCCCAGGTGGAATATTCCAAGGAATATTTCAAGGAATATTCCTTGGAATATTTCTTTTTTAATTTTTCAAAATTTGAAAGTCAAGCCTGGTCAAACTCAGTTTTTTATAGTTTACTGAAAACTTCAAACTTGCATAACTTTCACATGCGATGTCAGATTTGAGTGTCGTTCATGGTGCCAGGCTCGTATCGACGAGGCCTATCCAGTCGTTTAGGTTGCAAGTGATTTTGAACACTTTCAATTTTGAGCTTTTTCTATAGCTTAGACTTGAGCTCCTGATTAGGCACCGCAGCACAAATAAGTCATGCAACTAGTTCTGCAAATTTTCTATCTCGCCATCCGAGTCTGAGAGACATGCATTGTCTTTCTCCCAACACAACATGCCATCAGCTGTAGGGTTGATCCAATCATTTTCCCCAGCAATCAGTTTGTAAATATGATCAACATCCTCCTCTTCGCACAGCAACTCTGTATATCGTTCTCTTTCTACTAGATCTAGTGGGACTATTACCTACATACCATCATTCTCGAAGAACATACTTCATCTTTTCAGATTGCTGATACCTCCCATGTCAATAGCCCAATCCAATTCTAAGAGTGCAGGGTAAGGGTCCGCATCATCCACAATCTATATTACTTTGAAATTTGCATAGACTTTAACTCTCGCAATGTCTACCATAACCTTCGACAACGTGCCTAGTGGAATGATCTTTCGCTGGTTAGCCATACGTAACTGAATAGTGAACCATTCCAACTTGGGTTCTCCCATCCTTTACTAGGTTTGTTTGGGCAAGACATTGGCATCAAATCCCAGATCCAGGATGACTTGATCCATTTCATAGTCTCCAATCTACACAGTCATACACATCTCCCGACCAGTCATTTTCTTGTACTTATAAATATTGTTCACTATTTTAAGCTCCGTTCAGGGGGCATCCCTTTATGTGCAGCTATATATTAATGCTTGGAGATTCTCCACCGCCTTCTGATTTCTTAGTAACTTCATACATGCCTGAAGGAATGGCTTAAGTGCTTCATCTGCCTTTGAACCCATAGAAGTCCTCGAGGTGGATGCTTCGTCCTTAGAAAAATCCTTCCTAGATTTTATGAAGGTCTCTTTCTCCTTGTGTAGGTCTAAGATTTCCTTTTTTTCAGAGGCCTTTCTGATTAGTGGTTCGGACATAGTTTTTTGCTCAGCTCCTCCAGTGGTAATGTTACTGCACATAATTACATTGACACTGGGCCCATCATCATGTGTTTCCACCATAACTCATTGTACATTTTGCATTGGCATTTGTTGTTTCTCTCTGCATCATTGCTATCAATGCATGACAATCTGTAATATCTGCAGGATAGGCGCAGAGGGCTCGGGCAGTCTCTTACATAATGTCCAACGTCCCCACAGTTGTAGCAAATTAGTTGCCCTCTTCCTTGACCTACGCCTCCACCTCTCCCTCCTCCCCATCCTCTTGCAGGGGATCATCCTCACCCAAAGGGTGATACTCGCGACGAAGGGTCAGCTTGCACCCTGTACAGGTTTCCTCTATCTATCATCAAGTCAAATGTTCGGCAGTTGTGCTCATTGTGACCCATTGATGAGAAGAATCTATACCACTGTTGCTTTAGTTCTGAGACATAGGCACCTAATCATGGGTAGTGGTATGCATCATGCCTTCCTGCTACCCGACAGTTAGTGAACCACAGCGTGGGGGTACTTGGTCTAGCAATATCTCTAGGGTGTAGTGGACTTGGTCCCCTAGCCTGCATATAATTTGACAGTAGAGGGAAATTATCCTTAATGTGGCTTTATACCCTGCAGCGTTTACACCTGACATCCATGCTGGATTATTTACCTTGATCCCTTCTTAGATTATGAATTTATAAATGCATCACCTCTAGCTGGCTTTGGATCTACAGTGCCCCAAATTGAGCATCATCCCTTGGTGTAGCTTCTAGATTCATGACAATCTCTAGGTCGTCTTCCTGTGAATCAATCTTCTGCTGGCCCATAGTTCTGCACAGATACAGTAATAACATGGTGATGAACCACTCCTTATGCTATTTATCCTCATAGAAAAATCCTCCATCACTGATGACTTTCCTTAGACACTGGTCAGCTTCCCAAACAGACTCTGTAGGTCCCTACTTAATATCTTTCAGCTCTACTATGCATTCAACATAGGACTTAGGCTTTCAGAACTGTTGCTTCAGGGCATCCTTAATCTCTTATATTATAGGATTGGCATGCTGAGAAATGTATCCCATGAGCCAATCCAAAGCCCTCCCTTCAAAGGTTATTGATAGTTACACTCTTTTTATAGCATCATTATTAACATTCTACGCGGTCCATACTAAATATTGTTGATCAGTGGTTGTCATTGATTTCAACCCAAGAAGCACCAGGGGCTACCCCAATATTTCATGGTAATTTTGACCAAACAATTAGTATATTATGGGTCAAGAATATTTTTGATGGTTTATACTTATGGAGATGTTTCTGTTGATATATGGCACACCATGTAATTCTTCACAGTTTGAGAGATATTCATGTTTGAAGTTTGTAACCCTAGTTAGTGGGCTAAAACCCCATGGGGTTGGGGCATGGCTCATTGAAAATTGAATAATTAATAATTTTTAAGCTCCTAAAATCCCTCCCACATTCACTTGTTGAATCCCCTCTCAACCTAAGCATTTATATAAATTTTGATCCTCATATCCTCCTTCTATAGGGATTTCTCTACCTAAAACAGGTCATCATGGAACTTGTGCTCTAAACATTTTTATATGAAGGTTCAGAAGCTGAAATTTGTATGAGGAAAAGCCGTAATCCTGTGGAAGATCTTGTAACAATTTTAGATCAAGATACACAATATTTTTGGAGATATGATCTGTGGAAGTCAGTGTTTTTGTACACTCCTAAACTTCATCTCAAAGAAGTGACCTTGGGAATATCGTCATAACTCTCTCTCTGAGTATCAGATTGGAATTATGTAAAATGTGACAGATAGTGCACGGATTTTAGTTTTCTCTCTATCAGTTTCAGAGCTGAATGAAGAAACAATGACATATGGTATGCCATACAAGTTCACTATACTGAACCAATCCATAATTAGGTCATTATGAGAGATTAGGAATAACTCTCCCTTGAAGAATCCAAATTGGATTAGACCTGTGGAATTGGAAAGAAGACTGAGAGGAATTCTACAGAAATGAAAATCACATATTTGGGAAATTAAATAATAGAGATACACCAGATTAAATATCGAAATCCTAGAAGGAACGAAAAAGCTAGATCATGTGTTGTCAAGGGCAGCAAAGCAAAGGAAGGTGCATCAGAGGGTAGCATGGCAAGAGCAGCAATCAAGGTGCACAACATCAGCAAGAATTCCACCACATGAATTCTTCAAGTGGGCAACATTTCATACAGTCTTTATAAAGGTATCACTGTACTAAGTCATTGTAAATGCATCATTGTAAAAATTGTACAACTGTCTATCTACCAAGAGTTGAAGAGGCAGTTTTAGGAGGTCTAGGATCATCATTAGGTGGTTGTGTCACAGTTGGGGTTATGGTCTAATGTGTCTTCTTCTTCTACATCAATATATATCATTGTAAAGTGGACCATTTTCCCTGGTATGGGATTCCATTCTTCTTTTATTCTTCTATAGTGTGGTAGGTTGGTGCTAGGCTAGTGCATGAAGTCACCAACAGGTTCAAGCCTATGAAAATTTTAGGTTGGTAGTGGTGCTAGGGTGAGTTGTAGCTCATTGGGTGTTGGGGAATCCATTCAATTGACTACTAAAGAATCTTGGGCATTGGAACGTCCATCCAATGGGAGTTGGAGAAGAATTCTTTTCTAGATTCTAGGAAGTTGGAGCTTTATTTTCCATTGGAGATGAATATTAAAGAAGTATTATAAAATCATTTAGGTGGTTTTTGTCCCGGAGAGGGTTTCCACCTTAAAAACAGTGTGCATTTGTGTTCCTTTTGTTTACTGCTATCATTGTACAAACACTGATAATAATTGAAGATTAACTAATTCTCTAAAAGATTAATAATATTACTAATTGAAAGGAATACTAATTCACTATCCCCCCCCCCCTCAGTATTTACAATGATTGGTATCATATTTTGGTTCCTTCAATAGCAGTTTAACAGCTGGAAGGAGGTCATGGAGCATACCAATAATGGTGTACCTCAATTCAATTAAAATAATTATGGACTCTGGAAAGGAATAATGGAGGTCTATCTCTTAGCGCAATGTTACGAAGTATGGGACACTGTTCAAAATGGATTTACATCAACTGCGGATGAACAAGGTAAGAAGAATTTGGTAAATGATGCAAAAGAAAAGAATATTATTATCAATGGACTTATTGAATCTTCTTATCATAAGGTGTTGGGTTGTAAAACTGCAAAAAATGTATGGGACAAGCTTGAGAATATATATGCAGGTGACTCAAATGTCAAAGAAGCAAAGCTTCAAATCTACAGAGAAAAATTTGAGTAACTCAGAATGAAACAAGATAGCAACATTGTAGGTTTTAACCCTGAACAGAAATTATCTACACACGAATCTTATAACAGAAAATAAACAATAGCGAGATCATAAAACATAAAATAGATAAACACAGAGATTTTCCACTGGATCCCAAATCGGGACAACCAGCTTGATTTTTCATTATATTCCTTTTAGTGTTACAACACATATATATACATGCCGAAGCATACATAAACCCCAATCCACAAACCCTGGATTAGAACTTAACCGTAGTTCCCTTGACCGGATCTACAAAAATACTAGGAGTCGAAAACCATCGTACCCCAAAACCATGTGCAAACTCATCTGGATGGGGTGCACGCCTTAGTGGGACATACCAAAAAAAATTTACGTAGAGCGCGGTTCGACGGGGGGCTAGTCGTGGAAAGAATACCCAACATTCTCCCACTTGTTTTTTTCTTTCCACAGGGGGTCACAAGAGAGCTTAGTCATTGGCCCAATTCTCCAACACCCATTGTTTCTCTACACCAAGAGAACTTCTGAGTGCTCACAGACTTTGTTAATGCATCTGCAACATTCTTCAAAGTGTCCACCTTTACCAGAAACACCCTTTTAGCCTCAACCATATCTCTAACAAAGTGATATTGAACATCAATGTGATTTGTCTTTGAATGATAAGCAGGGTTCTTAGCCAAGAAAATTGCACTTTGGCTATCACAGTCTATCCTTATAGCTTGTTGTACCAACCCCATACTTGAACAGAATATCTGCAACCAAATTGCTTCCTTGCTTGCATGAGTGGCTGCTATGTATTCTGCCTCTGTAGTTGAAAGATCCAATACAGACTGTCTTTTACTCATCCAACTGACTGTGCCTCCAAATAAGCTAAACATAAATCCACTTGTAGATCTTCTTTGGTCCAGATCTCCAGCCCAGTCTACATCAACAAAACCACGAATGTCCAACATTCTTTCCAATCCTGGTCTTCCCTGGTAGCACAAGCCATAATCACTAGTGCCACGTAAATATCTGAAAACCCGCTTCACTGTTGTCCAATGCTCCTTCCATGGGTTTGACATAAACCTGCTCAATACTCCCACTGCATGTGCAATGTCTGGTCTAGTACAGACCATTGCATACATCAGGCTACCCACTGCACTTGTATATGGAACACGGGACATATACTCCTCTTCTTCTTGTGTCTTGGGACACTGTTCAGCAGACAGCTTTACACCTACAGGAATAGGAACATTCACCGGTTTACTATCCTGCATATTGAACCTCTGTAATATAGTCTCGACATACTTCCTCTGGTTTAACCAGAGCTTCCTCTTTGCCCAATCTCTCTTAATTTCCATGCCCAAAATATATTTTGCAGCACCCAGATCCTTCATGTCAAATTTGGAGAACAGTTGGGTCTTCAAATCTTGGATAATTTCTTTGTCATTTCCAATCAACAACATATCATCCACATACAAGACCAAATAAATAACATGGTCACCAATTAATTTAAAATAAAAACAGTGATCCTCCTTGCTTCTAGTGAAGCCAAGTCCCCATATATAGGTATCAAATTTCTGATACCACATCCTTGGTGACTGTTTTAACCCATACAGAGACATCTTCAACTTGCACACCAGTTCTTTCTTATCCTTCACCATAAAGCCTTCATGTTGCTTCATGTAGATCTCCTCTTCTAGATCCCTGTGAAGAAATGTTGTCTTCACATCCATCTGTTCTATCTCAAAATCAAATGCAGCAGCAACAGATAAAAGTAATCTAATAGAAGTAACCTTGGCAACAGGAGAAAAAATATCACCAAAATAAATTCCCGGCACCTGGGAATAACCTTTCGCTACCAACCGAGCTTTGTATTTCTCCACCTTGCCTTCTACATTCATCTTCTTCTTAAACACCCATTTGCTCCCAATGGGCTTCCTTCCAGTCGGCAACTCCACCAGATCCCATGCATCGTTTTTGTGTAAGGATGCCATTTCATCAACCATGGCCTCCTTCCAGAGTTTTCCATCCTCTGAATCTACTGCCTCCCTAACAGTTCTGGGTTCATCATCAGTTATAGTTAAGGCAAAACCTGAATAGAAAGCAAAGGAACTATACCTTTCTGGTTTCCTTCTTTCCCGAACTGATCTTCTCAAAGCTGGAGTTTGTGGCTCTTCATCTTCTGAGTCTTCTTCTGTTGTAGAGTTTGATTCATCCTCCTTTAGCTCAAACTCTATCTTCTCAAGTTCCTTTGGTAGGACTTCATGTTTAACAACATCTTTCACTTCTCTAAACACCACATCTCGGCTATACACAACCTTCCTTGTTTCTGGGTTCCAAAGCTTGTAACCCTTTAAACCATCCTTATACTCAATAAAGATGCACCTTTCAGATTTATTATCCAACTTGGTCCTTTTCTCCTTTGGAACATGTACATATGCATCACATCCAAATACCCTTAGATGTGAAATAGAGGTTTTCTTACCAGTCCATACCTCATGTGGGGTCTTATCCTCCAACGCTGATGAAGGTGATCTGTTAACTAAGTAACATGCAATCTCCACTGCCTCTGCCCAGAATTCTTGTCCTAACCCGGTACCACTGAGCATGCTTCTTGCCTTTTCCATCAGTGTTCTATTCATTCTTTCTGCAACTCCATTTTGCTGAGGTTTGTATGGAGTAGTCTTCTGTCGTGCTATACCACACTTCTTACATAACTCTTCAAATTCCTTCTTGCAGAACTCCCCACCATTATCTGTCCTCAACGCCTTTATCTTCTTCTCTGTCTGGTTTTCCACCAGAGCCTTAAATTCTTTAAATTTGTCAAAGACTTCGGATTTCTTCCTCAAGAAATATATCCATGTATTCCTTGAGAAGTCATCTATGAATGAAACATAGTACACAGACTTTCCCAGTGATGGAACTGACACAGGCCCAAACACATCACTGTGCACAAGTTCTAATATCTTGTTTGCCCTCTTAGCACCAGAAGGAAAACTCACCCGATTCTGCTTCCCATATACACAATGTTCAAAGAAATCGAAATCCAGAGAACAATTAGACATACCTTCTACCATACCATCTCTATGCAGTATCCGAAGGCCCTTCTCTCCAATATGTCCAAGCCTTTGATGCCATAGCATGGTCTTTTCTCCAGAGACAGCTAGACTTTCCGTCCCACTTTCAGGAACCATAGATCTGTTACACCCATCAATAACAGTGCTACCTTGTAGCTTGTACACAGTTCCAGTCCGAACTCCCCGCATTAATACCAATGCTCCCCGAACCATCTTGCAAGCATCTTTCTCGAACACTGTTTTTACACCTGCATCATCCATCTTGCTTACAGAAATCAGATTTCTGGCCAATGTAGGAATATGCAGAACACCAGGAAGTGTTCTAATCCTCCCACCTTGCAGCTTCATCTTGACCTTTCCACGTCCGACGATTCTGGCCTTCCTATCATCCCCTAGGAAGACATCACCACCATCATATTTCTCATACTCGCAGAACCACTCCCTATGGGGAGTGAAGTGAAAGGATGCACCTGAGTCAATCAACCATGACTCATGTTCTACATGTGTATTTGAAGAAGAAACAAAATACACATCCCCACCTTCATCCGAGGTGGTTTTTGCGTCTGCAGAAGGAGCATCATCAGATCCCTTTCCTTTCTCAGGAGCTTTAGATCTGCAGTCCTTTTTGTAGTTCCCTTCCTTTCCGCATTTCCAACACACATTTACAAACTTTCCAGGAGATTTAGATCTCCCTTTAGATTTGGATCTCCCACTCGAAACCTTATTCTTGTTTCTGTT
Source organism: Pinus albicaulis (assembly GCA_034641835.2). Classification (NCBI taxonomy): domain Eukaryota; kingdom Viridiplantae; phylum Streptophyta; class Pinopsida; order Pinales; family Pinaceae; genus Pinus; species Pinus albicaulis. The sequence goes on along the minus strand of JAXQQM020083969.1, from coordinate 161,488 downwards.
CTGGGACCTTCCTTGTACAGATAAGGCATCTCCATTCTAACCCTCCATATTTCTCCGTCTCATTTCCTCCCACAACAAAGCTGAGACAATGTCATCAAAATTCAACGTAGTTGTATTGCTACCTATTTCAATAACCAGACTGTCCCACGAGTCTGGTAGAGAACACAACAAACTGATGCACTTATCTTCATCTGAGATTTTAATATCAACAGATGACAGCTGACTTACCACAGTATTGAAGGCATTCAGATGCGCTGTCACCGAGTCTCCATCCTTCATCCTCAGGTTATACAGCTTTTTCTGCAGGAACAACTTATTCACCAGAGACTTAGATTGGTACAAATTCCCTAGCTTTTCCCACAAGGTCTTCACCGTAGCTTCCCCAGATACATTCAACAATATTGAATCTCAGACACACAGCCGTATTGTGCTTTAGCCTTCCGATCCAGTTTCTTCCAGTCTTCATCTAACATTCCTGTTGGCTTAGTACCTGGATCTACCGTGATCCACTGATCTTTATCCACCAGCAGATCCTCCATCTTGAGCTTCCACAACTCAAAACTCTTACCATTAAATTTCTCGATCTCTATCTTTCCGCCGCTCGCCATCTTCTCTCACCACAAGAATCGATCCCGCAGATCTCCCACTGAACAGGGTCTACCTCAGGCCCAAACTAAAAACCCTCAGCAGAAAAGGCGTCCCCTTGAATCAGAAACAACTCTGATACCAAATGTAGGTTTTAACCCTGAACAGAAATTATCTACACAAAAATCTTATAACAGAAAATAAACAATAGCGAGATCATAAAACATAAAACAGATAAACATAGAGATTTTCCCCAAGATCCCAAATCGGGACAACCAGCTTGATTTTTCATTATAATCCTTTTAGTGTTACAACACATATATATACATGCCGAAGCATACATAAACCCCAATCCATAAACCCTGGATTAGAACATAACCGTAGTTCCCTTGACCGGATCTACAAAAATACTAGGAGTCGAAAACCATCGTACCCCAAAACCATGTGCAAACTCATGCACAAAACATGGGTGGGTCTGCATATGAGTGGGACCGCATACCAAAAAAAATTTCGCAGGGGCACTGCCCCGGACCCCGACAAGGGGGGCTGCCGCCCCCCCTGTGACCCCCCTGCTGCACCCGGTGCAACGTACAACGCGTGGGGCTAGTCGTGGAAAGAATATAGCACATACCCAACAAAAAATGCTACATACCCCAACACCGTTTTATGAAATAACCAACACTCTCGAAGGATTGGGAGAGCTTGTTGATGAGAAGAATATTATAAGAAATATTCTTAGAACGTTACTAAGGAGATTCAACCCAAAGGTATCAGTCTTAGAATATAGTGCAAATCTGGAAAAACTCAGCAAAGAGGAGTTACATGGAGTTCTCATAGCATATGAAATGAGACTTTATGAAGAAGAGGGTACTCTGCATATAGAAACTGCATTCACTGCATCTAAGAAAGCCAATAAGGAGAAACAACCTTTAAAGGCATAGACCTGGACCTACAAGTGTGAAGAAAAAGAAGATTATGAAGAAGCTCTTTCAGATGGAGAATTTTCTTACTTTACGAGAAAACTAAAAATTGGTAAGGGAAAATTCAAGGGTAAACTTCCATTGATATGTTTTGGTTGTGGTGAGGTTGGGAATTTCGAAGCAAAATGTCCGAATAGAAGTGATGGCTACTCAAAAAAAGAAAGGCTTTAAGAAATTCAACAAGCAAATAAAAAATAAAGGATTCAAAAGGAACTTTCTCTTTAAATAAGATAGCTCATCATCCAATGAAGACAATGACAGCGAAGAAAAGGAAGATGATGAAGAAGGTCTTTTAGATAGAGAATTTGCTTACTTTACGAGAAAACTAAAAATTAGTAAGGGAAAATTCAAGGGTAAACTTCCATTGATATTTTTCGGTTGTGGTGAGGTTGGGAATTTCAAAGAAAAATGTCTGAATAGAAGTGATGGCTACTCAAAAAAAGAAAGACTTTAAGAAATTCAACAAGCAAAGAAAAAATAAAGGATTCAAAAGGAACTTTCTCTTTAAATAAGATAGCTCATCATCCAATGAAGACAATGACAGCGAAGAAGAAGCCAATGAGAGAGTATTGTTTATGGTCAAGCACATTAAACAAGAGGTATCAAACAACGAAGAAGAAGGGATGACCATAGAAGTATTTTCTAAGGAGGTAATCAAGCTTATAAAAGAGCTCAAGGCTGAGAAAATCCATTCCAATACTCTTGAAGAACAAGTTCAAGGTCTCAAAATTGAAGTTGAAGAACACAAATGTATTAAAGATTCACTTCAAAAGAAGTTAGAAGAAAGCAACCAAGAAAGGGAAGCATTAGAAGCCGAAGTAGTCTCGTTGTGTAAGGAAGTGAAGAAGGGAAAAATTGTCCAAACCTATGGCAACAACTCAAGGGAATTGGAAGAACTCATCAACCATTAACGATCTTACAATGACAGAACTAGCCTCGGTTACAAAGAAGAAGAAGCAGGACCTTCTACGACAAAATACAGTGACCCTATGAGATCTGACATGCATGTAGACTTCATTGGACAAGCTTCGCAATAACAGCCTTGGAAGACAATTCCTCGACGAATATTTCCATCCAGGTACCAACATATTTTTTATGTCTATTGTTATTCATGTGGAAAATTGGTCATAAAGCTATAGAATGTCGCACGTACCCTAGAAACCAATACAATTCCAGGATATCTGTCAAATATGAACCTCCCAGGGCTCAACGAAACATCAATAGATTTGAACATGAAATAAATAATATTGAATGTTACAAATGTTGAAACTTTGGACACATAGCCAGAGACTGCAGACTTGAAAATCCTCCAAAAGAATCTTCAAAGCCACAGAACGAACGAACATGGAAGAAGAAGAAGACTGATAATTGTTCTCTCACTCTCAAGGCTCAAAAAAAAAAAATGTGTGGTATGTTGATAGTGGTTGCTCAATGCATATGACTGGAGATAGAAAAAAAAATGTATCTTTGAAAGAGAAGAAGGATGGAACCATGTCCTTTGGAAATGATGGATCTTCAAATGTTATAGGATCAGGTACCATCAGTCTCGGAAGCAAAGATTCTCTACCCAATAATGTTCTTGTTAGGTAAACATGACTCAGGGTAGAGTCAATGTGGACTAGGGTAAACAGTGGTGGTTTTTGGGGCACATGGTTTTGTGCACCCATGGTTTTGACCCATGGTATTGCATGTGATGGAGCCTATAAAAGGGCTGGAAAGACTTCATTGTAACGGAGGCCTGGAGGTGAGTGGTGAAGGCTCACTTGGCCGGATTGGCCAGGGTTTTGGCCAATGGTTAATGAAATTTCATTGGTTGGGTTTTTCCCCGGATTTGGGGTTTTCCGGGATAAACATTGTGTTTATGTTTATGTGATTTGTTGCTGGGTTCTTTCATGGTTATGTTTATTTATTTCTCTCAGTAAATTATTTATGTTCTCCGTAAATTGTTTTACTGCTGCGGTAAATTCCTAACAAGTGGTATCGGAGCCATGGTCCAGGTTTTGGGCTTCAGAGGGACGCCTTTGTGCCCAAGGTTAATCTGGAATCTCTAACGAGATCGTTTTGGCTTCAGATCGACATTTTTTTTTTTTTGCCAAGCGTTTGTATTGGCATGATGGAAGGAGATCGAATTCCAATTCGAGAGGTCCGTGGGCTCCATCGCACCTTCGGACACTTACAGAATTTGGAAGCGCGATGGGAACCTAAAATCTGTGGTGCCCAGGTGGGGACGTGATGGTTGGTCACTGATGAGCATTGCTAGTTTGTGGAGGCCGAAGATTCCATCGTAGGGTCTTCACTGAAATTTTGTAATGGCGATGATTACAAAGGGCGGCGGGACTCCGTGGGCAGTCAACATAAGGTGATCATGAATACCATCGATCCATGCTCGGGATTTGTCTGCGTGTTAAATCGCATTGACAACGAAACCAACAAGCAGACATGGAAAAATGAATGAGTAGGTTTCTCCATGCTCTCGGAATGAAATATGAGCTGCGAAGATTTTCCAAGGTCGTGGAAGTTGCTTGAGGGCGGTCAATACGAATATGGTGGTATTGAAGATCTCGAGGTAGAAATCAAAGTCACAGTAGTGCACAAATAAGAACGGTGAGGACAACCTGTTGTAGGCGGAGGACAGAGCCACGGCAGAGGACGTGGACGGGGCAGGGTTCGAGGCTTCGGTGGTCGTGCTGGTGGACGCGTCTGTGGAGGCACTAAAGAACTGTGAGAAAAGGCAGATGTCGCGACAGGATGTGAGAGACACTGCCAGGGTTTGCTGGATTTTGTACTCAAATCTCTGGCTAATCGCATTGTCAGAGGTTACGTGGTTCACCGAGCTGTAAACCCTTTAACCAAAGTTCTTGATTACAGTATTGAGGACGTTAACATGGTGGTGACCACGTGGAAGAGAATTAGCGTAATGGATCCCATACTATGCCAGATTGGCAGGACTGAAGTTTTGAGGGACACTGTTTATTTGTATAAACAAGTTCTGGAGAATTCAAACTCGCCAGGAAAAGTGCGAAAGCCACAGATATGTACACGCTGAAGATGTTATTCATGGACGTGATGGATATAGCCTTGATGGTCGTCGAATGCGGGTAGAGTTTGCTCATGGGGGTCGAAGGACGTCTTCATCTCTATGGTTACCTTCAGCAACATCGTGGCAGGACCTGAAGGATCATATGCGACAGGCTGGTGATGTCTGCTGAAGTGTTTCATGATAGCAATGGTACATGTGAAACTGTAGACTACACCAACCTCGATTACATGAAATATGATGTCGAAGGAGCGCAATGGTCGTTGTTATCTTTTTGAAGGAGCGAAATGCTATAGTGGTGGCAGATTCATGATGTCCTCCAAAGAGGAAATCATGAATGAATGTAGAGAATGAGAGAGGATATGAGTATTTGGATTAATTAATTGATGAACCATGTATCTGAAGAGAATTCCTAGAGGACTAGCGGTTACAGACGTTGGTGACCCATGTAATCCGGTAGATGGATTCTTTTTATATAGACATTGATTTCATATGTATAAAGGCAGCAACAATGAAACAAAAAAAATAAAAAAATATTATTATAATGGAGTTAATTTTTTACATGTAAATGGGCATACTGCTGTAAGACCTGGTATGGCATGCGTACCCTAGGTAATCACTGGTAAAGTCTGGGTTAGACCTAGGTGATAGGGGGGATGTCAAATTAACAATTACCCTGGGTAAAAATTTGAGGGGGGAGGAGCTAGAGTGAGCGGGGTTGTCTCATTTAGTAGGTTTGGTTGGATTTAGTCAGGAAGCCCCAAGTCAAGTTTAAGGGGGGAATTGTTAGGTAAACATGACTTGGGGTAGAGTCAATGTGGACTAGGGTAAACAGTGGTGGTTTTTGGGGCACATGGTTTTTTGCACCCATGGTTTTGACCCATGGTATTGCATGTGATGGAGCCTATAAAAGGGCTGGAAAGACTTCATTGTAACGGAGGCCTGGAGGTGAGTGGTGAAGGCTCACTTGGCCGGATTGGCCAGGGTTTTGGCCAATGGTTAATGAAATTTCATTGGTTGGGTTTTTCCCCGGATTTGGGGTTTTCCCGGATAAACATTGTGTTTATGTTTATGTGATTTGTTGCTGGGTTCTTTCATGGTTATGTTTATTTATTTCTCTCAGTAAATTATTTATGTTCTCCGTAAATTGTTTTACTGTTGCGGTAAATTCCTAACAGTTCTATAGGTTGAAAACACGAATCAAAATCTGCTCAGTATTGGAAAAATGTGTGATCAAGGACACACAATACTATTCAACTCCACAAAATGTGAAATCAGGAAAGGAAGGTATGGTGAAATTGTGGCTACAACAAGTCGAGCTCCAAACAACATATATGTTATGGAAGAAGCAAATAAAGAACGTCTAATAGCTGAAGAGGATGATATAATATTTGGTAGAAATGATGATCAACTAAGTAAGAACTTTGCTAAAAAAATGCAAAGTGAGTTCGAGATGTATTTACTTGGTGAGGTGACATACTTCTTAGGGCTTCAAATATCCCAGCAAGAGAAAAGAATATTTATATGTCAAGCCAAGTATATCAAGGAAATGCTCATGAAATTCAAAATGGAAGATTGAAAACCCATCCTTACTCTGATGGTAACAGGTTGCAAATTCAGCATAGACGACTCATCTAAGGATGTGGATCAAATGTTGTATAGATCTATGATTAGTAGTCTTCGATATGTAACAGCCTCCTGACCAGATTTTATGCAAGCAGTTGGAACAGTAGAAAGATTCCAAGTAGCACCAAAAGAATCACATATTATTTTCGTCAAAATAATTCTTCAATATCTAAAGGGAAAAACTGAATATGGCTTATGGTATCCCAAGGGTAACAATCTCATTATTCAAGCCTTTACATATGAAGATTGGGTAGGAAGCGTTGCTGATCATAAGAGTACTCATGAAGCATTTCAATATATTTGAAAAAATCTTGGGATTCTCCCAAGTTCTCATTAGATTTAATTATTCAGAATATGAAGGGGGATTGGAAGTGTGTACAGGTCCACAGGATGGTTGTGTGTTAGGGGGAGTTACACTTTTCCATTGATGTCAAAGAGGGATAGAATGTTGTAGGAAGAGCTATCATGATTGCAGGGGGAGTACCTGTGTTGCCATAAATTCTAAAGGGGGAGATTGTTGATCAGTGGTTGTCATTGATGTCAACACAAGCAGCACCAAGGGCTACCCTAATCTTGCATGGTAATTTTGACCTAAAAAATTAATATATTCTGGGTCAGGAATATTTTTTATGGTTTCTACTTGTCTAGATGTTTCTGTGGAAATATGGCATGCCATGTAATTCTTCACATTTTGAGAGATATTCATGCTTGAAGTTTGTAACCCCAGTTAGTGGGCTAAAACCCCATGGGGTTGTGGCATGGGTCATTGAAAAGTCAATAATTAATAATTTTTAAGCTCCTAAAATCCCTCCCACGTTCACTTGTTGAAGGCCCTCTCAACCTAAGCATTTATATAAATTGTGATCCTCATACCCTCCTTATGTAGAGATTTCGCTACCTGAAACAGGTCATCATGGAATTTGCACTCTAACTTTTTTTATACGAAGGTTCAGAAGTTGAAATTTTTATGAGGTGAAGTGGAAATCCTGCGGAAGCTCCTGTAACAATTTCAGATCACGGTGAACAAAAGGTTAGGATATATGATCTGTGGAAATCAATGTTTCTGCAGGCTCCTAAACTTCATCTCAAAGAAGTGACCTTGGAAAAATTGTCATATCTCTCTCTCTTTGAGTATATGATTGGAATTTTATAAAATGTGATAAATACTGCACAGAATTTAGTTTTTGTTGTATCAATTTTAGATCCGAATGAAGAAAAAGTGACACGTGGCACACCGTACAAGTTTTCTCTACTGAACCAATCCATAAGTAGGTCATTGTGAGAGATTGGGCATAAATATCTCTTGAAGAATCCAAATTGGATTAGACCCATGGAATTATAAAGAAGAAACAGAGGACTACTACAAAACTGAAAATCACATATTGGGGATCTGAAATAACATAGATACACCAGATTCAATATCGAGATCTTAGAGGCAAGAAAAATCTAGATCATGTGTTGTCAAGGGCTGCAAAGGACCAGAATTTCTTGGGAAGAAAAAGAAGAAAGGTGCAGCAGAGGGTAGCATGACAATAGCAACAATCAAGGTGCAGAACAACAACAAGAAGTTCACCACATGAAGTCTTCAAGTGGGCAGCACGGCATACAGTCTTTATAAAGGTATCATCGTACTAAGTCAATGTAAATGCATCATTGTAAAAATTGTACAAGTGTCTATCTACCAAGAGTTGAAGAGGCAGTTTCAGGAGGTATAGGATCATCATTAGGTGGTTGTGTCATAGTTGGGGTTATGGTCTAGTTTGTCTTATTCTTCTACATCATTTTATATCATTGTAAAGTGGACCATTTTCCCTGGTACGAGAGTCCATTCTTCTTTTATTCTTCTATAGGGTGGTAGGGTGGTGCTAGGCTGGTGCATGAAGTCACCAACAGGTTCAATCTTGTGAAAAATTCAGGGTGGTAGGGTGGTGCTAGGGTGAGCTGTAGCTCATTGGGTGTTTGGGCATCCGTTCAGTTGACTACTAAAGAATCTCGGGCGTTGGAGCATCCATCTAGTAGGAGTTGGAGAAGAATGATTTTCTAGATTATAGAAATTTGGAGCTTTATTTTAAATTAGAGTTGAATATTAAAGAATTATTAGAAAGTCATTCGGGTCATTTTTCTCCTAGAGAGGATTTCCACCTTAAAACCTGTGTGCACTTGTGCTCGTTTTTTTTATTACTATCATTGAAAAAACACTGATAATAATTGAAGATTAACAAATGCTCTGAAATATTATTAATAATAATAATTGGAAGGAATACTAACTCACCCCCCCTCTCATTATTTCCAAAAAATCTTCCATGAACCAAAATTGATCCATATCCTCGTCCCCTGCACCCTTAAAGTTGGGTAACTTCATGTGTGTAGCAATATCGTCTACAAGCGATGGCGGAGGTGGGGTAGGAGAATTCTTACCCTTGCGCGAGTTCAATGTTGGCGTAGCCGGGGGACTGGTCTTCGCGTGTGCAGCTTCGCCTTGGCTTAGATCAGGTGAATCCCTTAGAGGACTGTACACCGATCTATCCCCTTCTTGATTAACCTGATAGTATTTACCACTTTTTTTTGTGTTTCCACTATGGTCGGAGGTCAGTCACTTGGTGTGACTCTACAGGACACCCTTTTCACGCAATAGCATCTTAATCAACAACGACAATGTTTGCAAGAACTTACCCCTGAATCCCTTGAAAAACGTTCCCTCTGCTTCAAAATAGGACACAAACTAATTGACTACAAACTCAATTACAAATCCACCCAACATGCTATCAACCCAGTGATTTACAGTCCGGATGATTTTGTTGTCAGTATTCTCCAACTATTAGATATTCTCAGGGGTCCACTGCATAACCTGATCGTATTTCCAACAGGTTTGAAATTCTGCTAACCTTGCCGACTACTCCTGCAATTCATGTGTGAAGGCTAAGAAGAAGATATCATGTACCTATGTAAAAATTTACTTATTCTTCCACTCTTCGACAGATATATTCTTACTTCTATTTTCTTTTAGAGAAAACTCTTGAATCTTCTTTTCAAACTAGACTTCAAGTTCAGGCTTCAAAGGCTTCCAATGACCTCGTGGCATTACACAATATCTCTCTCAAAATGATCCAGGTCCCAGCAACGGAACCATTTGTTGGTTTGAGGATTCATGACCCAGGTTCAGATTTAAAGTTTACCAACAAATCCCTGTACTACTATCCCTTTCGGCAATGGCCTGCTTGCGTAGGTCAAGGTCTCACCTGAAGTAGTATGGAAGGGTACTAGAACTAGGTTTCCACACCCTGAGAGACAGAAATTTAATTAAGTGGGTCCCTTCAGATGTAACAGGCCTGCGCTAGATAAGCCCTAACCCAGAAACCCTTAACAATATATTTGTCAAAATAACTCAAGTGAAGCTCATAAACCATCAGGTAACAAGTTAACATAAGAAAGGTGACAAAACATAACTAGATCTATGCATTCACTCATTTCTAAAAAATCACATCCACATACGCATCAATTAATTATCATTATTTAGTAAACATGCATAATATCATAAATCACAAATAGCGCAGCCAATAAAATAACACAGAAAGAATTAGATATTAGAAAAACGGTCTTCTCATTCATTAATTTTCAGATTCCACTTACAGACCCTTTTACCAGCCTGTGCACATAGACAGCGGGGTCCGTACACATATGGAATTAGGGTCTCCGCGCACACAACCATCAGTAGCCCTTACCTAGACAATCCACACAACAGATATCACAGATCCAACACTTGTATCCAGACTTGATCCCAACTTAAACTTACTTCTAGAATCAATTTATGCATCTATTTATATCATATTATCTTGCACTATGCTATGGTCCACAAACCATGCTTTTCAGACCCTTGGTCTACCCTTTGACCCATTACAATTCATTGGGGGCTTTGACCCGGCCCAAAGCCCCTGCGCTAGACTAAATTATTACAAAATATTCCAAAATTTCATCAAAATTGCAGTTATGGGACCCCGCTCCAACAAGAGCGATGGATATTTCTTTTGTAGATGAAAAAGATAGGTTCATTGTCATACATCTTGGTTATATTATTTTTTTCTCCAAATTTGATGAGGATCATGTGCATAGCTTAAGAATTGTATTTGAAAAATGTAGAAAGTATGACATTTCTTTAAATCCAACGAAATCTCTTTTTCGGATGGAATAGGGAAAATTATTAGGTCATATAATCTCAAAGTATGGTATCAAAATTGATCCCAATAGGATTGAACCTATCATTAAAATTGATACCCTCAGAAAAAGGAAGGAAGTGCAATATTTTCTTGCTTGAATAAACTTTTTGAGGAGATTTATTCCTAAGTTGGATGAAATTTTGAAAAATATCACTGATATGTTAAAGAAAGACAATGTAATAAAGTGGAACAATGAAGAAAGAAAATCATTCAGTGAAGTAATTTTATCTTTGACCCATGATCCTATTTTAATTAGTCTAGATTACACTAAAGGTTTCATAATCTTTTCTTTTGCTGCAGAACACACTATTGTTGCAATACTGTTACAGAAAAATAATGAATGACATGAGAAACCTATAGCCTTTTTCATTTAGGATTGAGAGATTTCGTAGGAGGAATTCATTCGAGTTCTTCAACTCAGCATAAAAGGATTATGACAGCCACATATTACTTCACCAAATGGATAGACGCAATTCCAATTAGACAAGGCACAAACGTAGTGATTATTCAATTTATGGAAAGCAGTATTTTGTCAAGATTTGGTTGTCCTCAAAAAATCATCACAAATAATTTTGTTGCATTTAAATCCAAAAAGATGATATATTTCTACAACAAGTATCATATTGTTCTATGACATTCTACTACCTACTATCCTCAAGGAAATGGGTTAGCATAATCTTCTAACAACATTTTGGCTAACATAATAAAGAAGTTATTGTAGGAAAACAAGAAATCGTGGCATAAGAAACTAATAAGTTCTCTATGGTTTCATTGGATAAGAAGAAAGAATTCAATTGGGATGTCACATTTCCAGTTGGTCTATGGAGTAGATACAATTTTTCCTATCTCCCTAGGAATTCATTATTAAAATTATTGCAAGAACTAGATGTTGAATAAAATTATGTGCATAGAAGGATAAATCAAATGGTACATTTGGAACAAAATAGAGAAGACGTTTATGATGAAACCTTAGATAAAATGAGAGGGGGGGGGGGGTGAATCAGTTTAGTACATTCATGGAAATTAAACCTATTTTCTTAAAACTCTTCAACGACTTCATTTTATGAGCAGCTTAATACATAATGAATCAACAAACTTAATGTGTGGGAAGCAAGTAACAAGCAGATTAAAACAACATGTCAACACATAATCATCATGCACATAGACAACAGATATAAGTGGAAACCCATAAGGGAGAAAACCACATCTTATTATTGTTTTGATGCAAAGGCAAGCTCCTACTCCCTCTCACAACTGATTTTCTGTAGGCTCCTACCTCAATTTCTGCAAGCTACAATTTGCAAGGAAGCTCAAACTCCCATATATGTTCTGCATGCTACAACCCACAAGAGGATCCTACCTAAACTTCTGCAAGATAAAACTTGCAAGGAAGCTCCAACTCCCAAATATTTTCTGCAGGCTACAACCTACAAGAGGCTTCTAGCTCACCCACCTCCAACTGGAAATTTATCAAGCTACAACTTGAAAGGAGACTACAATCCCCTCACTCAACATGAAACTAAAATCCCTATTTATCTAGATATCATCTCTGTTATACTCATTCTCCATTTTTTCCTCTTCAGCCTTCATATCTACTTTGTATCAGCTCCTGATGTGCACAACATGTCTATCAGCTCTCCCTGATTCTTTCGCTCTCTTCCATTCTGCAACTCTCTTACATTCTTCCGCTCTCTTCCATTCTGTAGCTTTCTAACCTTTCTATCCACACTAATATTACATCTCTTATACGGATAACTCCCTGACTGTTTGCATTCTACAGGGAATATTAAGTGAACAAGCCTGACCATATGCCTTCCACCCATTCGATTCCTCATCCTTCAGTTCAGGTTATTAAATAAGAAATAATCATTACGAAACTCATGGAGTTTTGCCTATGGATATGGAGACTTTCCTTTGCATCACAAAAAATAAAAAATTAATTAATACATTTAAATTTAAAACAATATTCACTTATCCCTCTCAGCTCTTTGCTTGTTGTGCATTTGTGTTTTCTGCTACTGTTAGTCTTTTCTTTTTTTGTTGTTACATTCAACATAATTTTTCATAATAGTCTTTTTGGCCTGACTTGACCCACCTGCTGTGTTTCCAACAGTGCACCATATGCTCCTTTTTTCTGACTCTGCCTCTTATGTTCATGCCTGCAGTGTTCATCCTTCATCTGCTCCTTTGCTCTGTGTCGGGTCACTTACCCGAGTCTCCTTCTGTTGCATTCAGACTTTGTTATTAAAAGGCCGCACTAACCTTGCATGAGTATCAGGTCACTTGCCCAAGTCTTTCCTCTCCATTCAACTTTAATTATTTGTAAACAAGCATAACCACATTAAACCTGGACCTAAAATATATTAATATTTACCTCTGTATGATATCATGTCTAGTCACTTATCACATTTCAGCATTTTCTTTGTTTTACAATATAATCCTCCTTTTCTCTCCGATGCGATTTAACAAATGGAAAACCCATACTCCCAGACTTGAAATCCTTTAGGCTTTAGCATTGACCTGCATCGTGTCCACTTCATTATCACGCTTCGCACTTCAGCGTTCTCATGTGTTTCCTGTTATGCATATCTCTTCCAAACCCCAATGCGATTTCTAAAAGGGAAACCTCATGCCTCCAGATTTGAAATCCTTTAGAATTTTTCTTTGAAACTACATCACATTTGGTAGTCTTATAGTACTTCACACTTCGACATTTTAACATGATTCTTGAGCGCTTCTCTTCCTAAGCTTGTGATGTGCGATATGCGATTGGGTCCCACAATCGGACTTTAAATCCTTTAGATTTTAGCTTTGAAGGTTATCACATCCGATAATCTTATCGCATTTCACAAGATTTATCTGATAACAATAACAAGGTTCCTCTTATCATATGCGATATGTGATCGCATCACATCGCAAACTCCACTTCTTATCGCATCGCAACTTAAAAAATAATTAACTTGCGATAACTTAACATATAAATATAAAAATTGTTGATAGCGATGTGTGCTAACAATCTTATGGCTGAATGTGATATAATCTAGATCATCTGTTCTCCTAATTTATGTTCGTGATATGATCTTGACCGTCAATCTCTGCTTCACTCTGCGGCACTATATTTTCCATCCATCCTCCACTTCAATACTGCGATTTGATCTTAACCATCCATCTCTCAACCTTTATTTCTGCGATAAGATTATGATTGTCCATCTCAACCTGTACATGCATATTAAGATTTATTTGTGATTTGTGATCAGGTCTCCAAACACTGTTTTGAAAGATTTTTATTTTGGAAAATACCCCACTCTACCCGCAAAACTACATGCGCCCTCGTGCACTGTTATGAATGCAAACTAGCCTGACTCTACCCGCGCATTCACGACTTTCTCCACTAGTTGAACGTATTCATTACTTGTCTTAGTAGATTCACGACTCTGGCCACTCGTGCACAACTCGACCCAAACTTGCTGCTTTTGCTACCTTTGCTCCTTGATAAAGCTTCTAATGTTATGATCTGAAAGGAGTGTATTAGTTTGCTCTGCTAAGTGTACTTTCAGTATTAAAAACATGTACAATTTGTCTTCATTTGTTTTCTTAAGGAATGAGTGTTTTAACCATGAAACATAGATGAATTTGTGAGTTTTAAGCATGAAAATAATCCTAAATAACATTGTAAAATAGTGTATAATAGAGAATAAACATCACACATAAGTTTTACACAGCAGGCATGATAAAGAAGTTCACCCCTCCTGGGCTACTTCTACTGGTCTAGCTCCCAATGGCATGTCCCTCTTCTTCATTATGCTCAAAATTTAAAAATAAATGTGTTTAAAAGCTTCTAATGGCTGTTTTTTCTGCATCAATGGCTCCAGAATGCTCAAATTAGTCTGGGTAGACTCTTGTTTCACCCAAATTGGTCGAAAATTGACCTCCCAATGCATTTTTCCCAATATCAGCTAGAAAAACTCCAATAAAAGTGGAGACTGCACTTAACTGCTGCTAAAGATAGGAAAAACCCCAAATTTTAGGGTGCCTCAACAAATTCTACTGGAAAAGATCATAGCATTAAATTTTAGTGTCAAGGGGGAGGGGGTGGCCACATTCCAACCCCCGAAAACCCCACAGTCACCATAACTAGAGCAGAACTCCATTGGAACTGTGGTTGAGTGGATTAACTGGGAGTTTAGGTCAGCGGTTATGCCTGACCATGCAAAGGAAATCCACCCAAACAATGACATGTGAACGTGAGTCCCAACGGGACTTATTAACGAGTTAACGTTTATGGTTGTGGCGATACCATCAGACTTTCAGTTTGTTAACTGTTGCATTATATCATGTGATAACTCCATTGGGGCCACCAGTGGGTTGGGACCGCCAGCAGTTCCCCCCCCCCATTTGACATTTTAATAAATTTTAAATGTTGCCAGCTCCCTTAGAGGGTAAGATCCATGTGATAGCTTGGTTGGTTAAGAATTGTTCGTGCCTACGAGAGGCCCCGGGGTCAAATCCTATGGCCTCCAACAAAATTTTGTCACACCGTCTAGGGGACATGTGGTGGCCTCAGGGCTGGCCATGTGTCACCTTCCAATTGGATATAAAAAACATAACGTACATCCCAGATCAATGATCCACATCATGCCACATGGTGAGATCCTGTTAGCTTAGGAAAATGGAATATTCCTAGAATATACCACCTGTTGACTGTACCTTCCTGCTAACTGGGCATCCCAGTCATAAAAATTTTAGCTGTTTAGTAAAACGATCAAAACTCGATATCTTCCTCATAGGACATCGATTTTTCGAACCATTCACGACACTGGAATATTAATGACGATACCTTTCTAGTTGCTTAGGTTCAGTACAATTTCGAGTACTTTGAATTTTTAGCAAAACACATGATCTCCTGATCACACCTCCCCATTGGGAAGATTTTGGACCCCAAAAGACTTTAATTATTTGTTCAGAAGATGAGGGTACAACTCCCTCACCTTTTCCACTTCCATCCACCTTGCCTTACTTGGTTTGCTTCCCTTGAGACCAATTCAAAGATAATCGACGCTTCCCCTCTTAGAAGTGCATGTCCTCTTGTCAAGGATGGAATCCTCCTTGAGCTTGTCCAGAAATTTTGGTGAGAAATATTCTATAGATGTCGGTTGAATATCACTCCCTTGATCATCAATCAAAGGAGGCTCATACAAATTTAAATTCTTGACATTGACAATGGAATACATTTTCATATATGAAGGGAAGTCAAGTTGAAATGCATTATTACCAACTTATTTGATGATCTTGAATGGACCATAACAAATGGGCTTGAGCTTTATACTTTCTCCTTGCATCCTTTCTTTTCTTATGTGCAACCATACTTCATCTCCTTCTTGAAACTTGTTATCAACTCTATGTTTTTCATGCCTCTCCTTGTATTTTATTTGACTCTTCTCAAGCTGTTCTTGAACTTGTTGATGAATAACTTGAATTTTCTCAATGAAATTTCGAGCCTTGTCAATATCACTATGTCCATCAATTGCAACATCCTTCTCAAAGATGAAGTCTAATGGTGATTTCGGAAAATACCCAAAGCAGGCTTCAAAAGGTTATGTATTTGTAGAAGATTGCTTAGCCTAGTTGTAAGAATGTTGAATGTAATGCAGTTGATAATCCCACAACTTGGGATGTTTTCTGCAATATCCTCTCAATAGATGCATAATGGTTCTGTTCACCACCTCGGTTTGCCCATCAGTTTGCGGATGAATAACAATACTCTTTTTCAACTTTTTGTCCATCATCTTCCAAATATTGGACCAAAAATTACCAATGAACCTGGAATCCCTGTCATCAACAATAGAAGTTGGAAAACCATAATGAACCCATACATGTTGAAAATAAAGTTCAGCAGTTTATTCAGCAGTAATGGTTTTCTTACATGGCATAAGCATACACATTTTATTGAATCTATCCACAAATACATAAAGATAATCATGCTCTTTTCTTGACATAGGTAGAACTCCAACAAAGTCCATGGAGACACTCTCCCATGGCCTTGATGGTACCAATAGTGGTGTGTACAACCCAAGCTTCATATTTCTAGGCTTTCTTGTTGCACACATAGAACAACCCCTTATAAAACGTGACAACTATCTATCATGTGAGGCCAATAGCAATACCTCTCTAGATGCGTCACTGTTTTTCTTACCCCAAAGTGTCCAACAATAAGAGACAAATGAGCCTCTCTCATGACAGTAAGTATCTCTCCTTGTGGTATACACAGCTTGCCCAAATGAAACAAAATTTTTTATGCATGTGATAATCATTTTCCTAAACTTGATTCCCTTCACTCAAACTAACATACACACCTTGAAAATCAGCGTTAGATGCATATTGTTCTATGTAACTCTCATGTACAATAGAATCATTTTTAAGTAAAGTAGAGGCATTTATAATTGGCCTTGAAATAATATCAACAAATTTATTGAAAATACCTTTCTTGTACCTTATAACCAAGTGAAACTGTTGAAGAAATCCCATCCACCTGAAATGTCATGATTGCTGCAATTTTGTTTGTGATTGCTAGTACTATAATGGTTTGTGATCGGTATGTATAATTGTCTCTTTACCCATCAAGTAGTGTTTCCACTTCTTGATGCTTTGTACCAACGCATACAACTCTTTGTCATACTTAGGATAATTATTTACAACATCATTGAATGTTTCAGAATGAAAAGTGATAGGCTTACCATGCTGCAAAAGTATTGCGCCCATGGCATAATCACTAGCACCGGTTTGTATCTCGAATGGTTGTCTCAAATTTGGTAATGAAAGGACCGGATCTGAATTGATATTGTATTTTAAAGCTTCAAAAGCTTGTTGTTGTTTGCCTCCCCATTGGAAGCCTTTCTTAACACTTGTCACTGCATGCATAGGAGCTGCTATGATAGAAAAGTTAGCAATAAACTTTCTCCAATACTGAGTTGCGCCTAATAAACTTCTTACCTCGATTACTATTTTGGGAGTGGGCCAATTAAAAATGGCTTCCACCTTAGAAGGATCAATTCTAAACTCTTCTCCTCCTACAATGTGTCCCAAATAAACTAGAGAAGTATTTCCAAATTTACACTTTGACATCTTAATAAATAATTTCTCTTTCTTCAAAACATCAAGCACTCTTTTTACATGCAAGACATGTTCTTCTCTTGTTTAGATGAGAATAAGTATATCATCTAAATACACAATCACAAATTCATCAAGAAAAGGACGCAACACACTATCCATAACACGCATGAAATTTTCTAGTGCATTACACAAACCAAACGACATAACCAACCACTCAAAGAGTCCTTGTTTGGTTTTGAATCCAGTCTTCCATACAACACTTTCTACAATTCTTACTGATATCCACTTCGTAAATCTAACCTAGTGAAAAAATTTGCTTCTTTCAGTTGATCTATCAAATCATCTATCCTTGGGAGTGGGTATCGATTCTTTACTGTTATCTTGTTCAAAGCTATGAAGTCGACACACATGCGCCAAGTCCCATCTTTTTTCGAAATCAAGACTATGGGTGAACCGCATGGCAAAGTGCTTGGCCTTATGAGTCCCTTTTCCAACATGTCCTTGATTTTCCTCTTTATTTCAACATTCTCCATTATTGACATGCGATACATGATGATGTTTGGAAGAGGACAATCTTGTTGTAACTGAATCTCATGTTGAATCTCCCTTTTTGGAGGCAATCCTATTGGCTCCTGAAACATCTCATGATGTGCATCAAATACATTATATAAATATGATTTAAACTTAGGATCAAAATCTTCAAATGACTCATGATTAACATTAGATTTAGGCTTAATCATTAGAAGAAAAAAATTATTACTTCAATTCACCAGCCTCTTTACCTGTCCACCATTTACCATTGCAATATTTGTCTTCTTGCGATGGGGTCTAACAATGAACTCCTTGCCATCTTTGAATAAATGGTATTTTTTCTGATGGTGATGGAAAATATCTTTCTTGTCATACAAGTAAGGACTTCCAAACACAATACCTGTAATATCAAGCGAAACCACATCTAATTCAACTGTGTCAACAAAATGTGTAGTTATTGCAAAGCACAATATGCACTTCTTTGAAACCTGTAAATTTGCATCCTTATAGATCTACCCAAGTGGATATGGTTTTGGATGTGGAACGGTCTCAATATTAAGTTTCTTGACCAATTCTTCAAAGATTAATTTTTCTTGTGACCCACTACCAAACAGTGTATCAATCTTGGGATGTTTGGATATGACCCTCACATAAAATATTTCAATTCTCTCTTCTTCATTTGGAGCTTGTATGTGACAGTTTGATGTACTAGTACTAGGTTTTGTGTCAATTTCTTTCCCCTTGATGTTCTTCAATCCCATGGCTGTAATTTTAGTTTCATCACTTGAATCCTCTCCTAAGTCATGTTGAGTTGCAACTACATTTTTCTATTTCCCTTTGTTATTGTTATACTTGGGTCTCTTAGGATGTAATTTCCAACAAATTTTCTCTTCATGGCCTTCTCTTTAACAATTTTTACAAACCACTTTCTCTCCATCTTTCTTGATAGATGGATTCTTTTTTCTTTTTTGTATAAATTTGAATAATAGATTAATTATTCACAGAGATTATCCTGATTACACACTATTTGAGCTTCATGCATAATACATAACCTCTTCTACAATTGATCATCAATTTGCGAAAATTAGAAGCAGTCGCATGCGCACATTAAAACATGATCAAGCACACATATAACACAGTATGTAATGGGGAAAGCTTACAGCTGAAAACCCCCAACTATCTGTATATTATAATGATAGAGAACATGTAACAATAATAGTACAATACTCCTCACAAGTACTCAGTACTATCTCCAAAAGTTACACACAAACTAGCTCAGATTTGAACAAGTCACAGGTTCAAATCTCCTCCACAAGTCTGCCTGCCTCTACTGCGCAATCCAAGATGAGAATGAATGAGATCCAAGTTCGAATCCCCTTGGCTTGTACTGCGCAATCCTCATTGGAAATATCAATCAATGTGTGTGCAAATCTCATGCACAAGTATAGTCACAACTGATAGTCACACTCACCCTTTCACCCACCTCTAACACTGGTCTCCACTGAACTGTCCATGCATTGCAGTTAACTGATGTATTCTTTAGTTGATTTATGAGTTAATAATTAGTGAGTTAATTAATAATTAATTCACACCACTCATCACTAGTGTATTTATCAGTTAGACTAAATACAACTAGTTCAACTAAGTTAAACCGAACACAACTCCACCAACTGTCTCATCAACTCCACCAAACTTTGCCACATGAGTTATAACTGAAGTCAACCATGAAATAGCTCAACTAAACCCTAGGAATAGTGTAATTCCTTCTGTCAGCTGCATGTGCCACATTCGTATCTCGAACTAAAGTGCTCCAAGAGGATAAGATAATGTTTATAGTCCAAATATTATTAAGAGCTAATAATATTCGACCGATCTATTTTTAGACTGGCAATCTAAAAATAGATTCCGCCCAATATGTCTAAAAATATAAATCCATCTATTTTTCCAACTTGACCAACCATCCATAAATAGCATCCCACAACTTATAGAATATGCTCCATATGTCTAAAAATAGACTTTGCGACAAAAATCACCTGTGTGGCCCCCACCTAGTTTTGGTGATCACTTTCCAACTAGGATCAGGAAAGATGTTTCAGGATGCCTCCTTCACTGTTTCTTGTTGCAATATTCAACACTCCCTCTCAACAAGAAAATACTTTCTTTGCATGTGACATGCAACTCCATGCATTCACCCTGCAACCTTCACAAGCGCCATGCAACTCCATGCATCTGCTCTGCAACTCCTTTGAAAATGAATAGGCTCCAAACAACTCAATCAGTTTGATGCATCTATCATCAAAGTCTTTGACTTCTGCTGGGCCCAATTGCACATGTCATCAGGAACCACTGCGTTGTTGAACTCTTGCACCCATGCACTCTGCACTTGTTGTCAACGTTGATTCGCGCTCCAGTATCTGACACTGTCACTTTGATCTGCCTGCATCAATCCAACTGATCATGCTACTGTTGCGCTATGGGAACCTCGTAGCCAAGTTCAATTCATGATATCCACACCATCTCATGAATCCTGCCCAGAAATATCCTCTTGGGATTAATCATGCATGTCGCCCCACCTCTCACCTGGTGGTATAGCTGCATGCACTCCCTCTACCCATCTGGCACTAAATTTATCTGCATGAGTGGTTTCTTCCACTCCATTATCCTCATCTTGTGGCTGCTCCACATCCTGAGGTTCACTATTACCTACATGCAAAACTTGCTCCCTCTCAAGCATCAATTGCATGTCTTTCTTGCACTTCCCAACAGTAGGAAGCTCCGTAGACATCCCATCTACTTCAAGTCTGTAGAGATTCTTTGCTCGAATCCCAACCTTCTTGACTTGTCCTGTTGCCTTGTGCCAAAGGAAAACTTTTCCTGCACTAAAGACAACTTCATACCCTTTATCCTATCACATTGCGACTGAGATCAAATTCTTCTTTAAATCTGGAACATGCACTACATCTTGTAAAAGAATGAGTTTACCTGAATCCCTCTGAAAGGTTATGGTACCAATGTCGGTCGCATTGTGTCATCCATTGTCGCCCAACTCAACATGCAACTGGAGATCTTTCTCCACCAAGTCACTAAAAAGATTCACATCTCCCGTCATGTGAAAGGAAGCACCACTATCAAAATACCACCCCGATCCCAATGCACTAGACACCATGCATGCGATCAATAAGAAGTCCAGCTCAAATTGCGAGGCAAGAGCCTCACCAGCTGCAGCTCCAGCATCCTTCTTGTTCTTCTTCTTCTGTGGACAATTCGTGGCGTAATTCCCATGCTCGTGACAATGAAAACACTTCACTTTGGACATGTCACGCTCTTTACCATCCGCACCGGATTGAGAAGCATTCTTCTTTCCCTTCCCCTTCCTTGCTTTGGCAGCCAAAGCACAATCTTCTTCATCAGATGCCTTTGATGAAGATCCATCCCTGGTACTCCGCCTTATCTCCTCTTGCACAAGATTCGACCAAAGTCGCTCCCATCCTGGCAATTTTTCCCGACCATTGACAGAGTCCTGATAGGAGTGCCAACTCTTTGGAAGCCCAAGGAGAGCCAAGCTCACCAATTCCTCATCATCCACACTAACTCCTACACTCCCAAGCTCATCCCTGTAGTGGAAAAACTTTGTCAAGTATACCATAATAGTTCTTCTACATCTTTATTTTCATGAGTTTATCCTTGAGCGCCAACTTCCTCTGGTCTCTCTTGCTTTGGAATAAATCTGTCAACGCTTTCCACATCAAGTATGGAGAAGCTTTTCGATGCAGGCTGGACACTATGTGATCCTTCACGCCCTCCAATAGAATCCTTCGACATTATGTTGTCTTCTTTTTCCAAGCCTCAACTTGAGTAGCATCAGTAGGCTTTGGGACTTCAGCATCTATGAACTCCTTCAACCTGTTGTCATCTAACACCACCTCCATCATGTCCTTCCATGCAATATAATTCGAGCTTCCTTCAAGGGCATACTCCAATCATAATCTGTTGAAAGACATCTCGACTTTCGACACCAAGAAAACACTGCTGCAAATTCGAATTCCACCAGCTCAAAACTCAACCGCTTCTGATCTGTGAGAAAAAAGTATTTCTAGCATAGAGATCGACTGTAGGGGAATTTACTCAATTTTTTAGCTTTCAAAGAAAGGATGAATCCAGAGGCTACCTGGCCCTGTTACAGACTCTGTCTACCGAAATAAAATGTAATCACTGTAATAGATCCGATGATAAAATTTTGCTCCGATACCATGTAGAAATTTGAATAATAGATGAATTATTCACCGAGATTATCTTGATTACACACTATTTTAGCTTCATGCATAATACATAACCTCTTCTACCATTGATCGTCAATTTGCGGAATTAGAAGCAGTCGCATGCGCACATTAAAACATAATCAAGCACACATATAACATAGTATGTAATGGGGAAAGCTTACAGCTGAAAACCCCCAAATATCTGTATATTATAATGATAGAGAACATGTAACAATCAGAGTACAAACTCCTCACAAGCTCTCAGCACTATCTCCAATTGTTACACACTAACTAGCTCAAATATGAACAAGTCACAAGTTCAAATCTCCTCCACCTATTAGCCTGCCTCTACTGCGCAATCCAAGATGAATAATGATGAGATCCAAGTTTGAACCCCACTGGCTTATACTGTGCAATCCTCATTGGAAATCTCAATCAATGTGTGTGCAAATCTCATGCAAAATTATTGTCACAACTGATAGTAGACTCACCGTTTCACCCACCTCTAACACTGGTCTCCACTGAACTGTCCATGCACTGCAGTTAACTGATGTATTATTTAGTTGATTTATGAGTTAATAATTAGTGAATTAATTAATAATTAATTCGCACCACTCATCACTAGTGTATTTATCAGTTAGACTAAATACAACTAGTTCAACTAAGTTAAACCGAACACAACTCCACCAACTGTCTCATCAACTCCACTAAACTCTGCCACATGAGTTCTAACTGAACTCAACCATGCAATAGCTCAACTAAACCCTAGGAATAGCATAATTCCTTCTGTCATCTGCATGTGCCACATCCGTAGCTCGAACTGAAGTGCTCCAAGAGGATAAGATAATGTTTATAGTCCAAATATTATTAAGAGCTAATAATATTCGACTGATCTATTTTTAGACTGGAAATATAAAAATAGATTCCGCCAAATATTTGTAAAAATATAAATCCATATATTTTTCCAACTTGACCAACCATCCATAAATAGCATCCCGCAACTTATAGAATATGCTCCATATGTCTAAAAATAGACATAGTCTAAAAATAGACTTTGCGACAAAAATCACCTGTGTGGCCCCATCTAGTTTTGGTGATCACTTGCCAACTAGGATCAGGAAAGATGTTTTAGGATGCCTCCTTCACTGTTTCTTGTTGCAATCTTCAACACTTTTTTATTCTGAGGTCTTCTCTTTGTTTTTTCCCTTGAAAGGTTTTTTTCTACCCTCTTCAAAATTATTTTTCCCTCTATCTTCTAGATGTGTGGCTTGAACACATACCTCATCTAGGCTTGTAGGATTAAACATGAAGATAGTATGTTTAAGGTAGCTACGTAAGCCTCCTATGTACTTGAGCAAAGTATCTTGGCTCTGAAAATCTACCCCTAATAAGAGAGCTCTTCTCCTAAATTCGTGGGTGTAGTCTTGTACATTTTGTCCTTTCAATTGTCTAAAATTTTTATAGGTTATTATGGCTCTTTGCATGTGAGCTAATGGATAAAACTGTTGTTTTATTGCAGTAATGAAATCAGTCCATGATAGAATATTCTTACCATGATTTTTGATCTCCTCCTTTGTCTTGGCTTCCCACCAAATAAGTGTTGCACCTTCCATTCTCAATGAAGCTAATTGGATTTTGGTTTCATCATCTTGAAGGTTATGGATTCTCAAATAGACCTCCAATTGCTTAATCTAATTATCAAGATTTTATGCATTGACTTTACCATTAAACATTGGCAATTCATACTTAACATCAAGTTTTAGAAAATGACTTTTACCAGTGTTATTTGACTTAGATGGCTGATGTACTGAAGATGAAGTAGAGGATGATGAGGATGAATATGAGGGTGATGATGGTGACTTTCCATTTTCTCCATTTCCTCCATTTCCTTTCTTTGATTTATCTTCATCTTTTTGACCTCCTGATGATCCCTGAACTTCGTTGTGAATTTTGGATCCTTCTCCTTCTATTATTTCATTCCTTTCTTGATAAAGGACTCTCACTATTTCAGTCATGTCAAGGAATTCTTTCCTAAACACCCTTTATTCTTCTTTGGGATCCACCTCTTCATGGATTTATCCTTCTCCTGGAGGCATGCTTAATGCAACTTCTACTTCTTTTGGAGGTGAACTAGGTGGTGGAGAATGTGGAAATCTTGCCCTCCTTTTTTGTAGCTCCCTTTGAGAACCTCTTGCTTCCACAAATTTTCCTTCTCCTCTCTTAAGCTTGAGCCTAGTAAGCATGAAAACCCTTAAAAACAGTTAAAAAAATATTTCACACAAAAAAACCAGAGAATAAACTCTCGCTCTGATACCAACCTGATCTAAAAGGACTGTATTAGTTTTCTGTGTTAAGTGTCCTTTCAGTATTAAAAAATGTACAATTTTTCTTCATTTGTTTGCTTAAGGAATGAGTGTTTTAACCATGAAACATAGATGAATTTGTGAGTTTTAAGCATGAAACCTAAATAACACTGTACAATAGTGTATAATGGAGAATAAACATCACACATAAGTTTTACACAACAGGCATGATGAATCAGTTGACCCCTCCTGGGCTACAACTGCTGGTCCGGCTCCCAATGGCATGTCCCTCTTTGTAATTATGCTCAAAATTTCAAAATACATGTGTTTACAAGCCTCTAATGGTTGTTTTCTCTACACTAGTGGCTCCATAATGCTGAAATTAGTCTAGGTAGACTCTTTTTTCACCCAAATTGGTCGAAAATTGACCTCGCAATGCATTTTTCCCAATATTAGCTAGAAAAAATCCACTCAAAGTGGATACTGCACTTAACTGCTGCTAAAAATAGCAAAAACAATAAATTTTAGGGTGCCTCCACAAATTCCGCCAGAAAAGATCGTAGCATTAAATTTTAGTGTCAAGGCGGAGGGGGTGGCCACATGCCAACCCCTGAAAACCTCGCGGTCACCATAACTGGATCGGATCTTTGTTGCAACTGTGGTTGAGTGGATTAACTTGGAGTTTAGGTTGACGGTTATGCCCAATCGCGCAGAGGAACTCCACCTAAACCGCGACATGTGAACGTGATTCCCAGCGAGAGTTATTAACGAGTTAATGTTTATGGTTGTGGTGACACCGTTGGACTTTCAGTTTGTTAACTGTTATGTTATATCATGTGATAACTCCATTAGGGATGTGGACGGTCCCCCCCCCCCCCACCCCTTTGACATTTTAATAAAGTATAAATGTTGTCGGCATCATTTGAGGGTAAGATCCATGTGATAGCCCGGTTGGTGAAGACTTGTACATGCCCGCGAGAGGTCCGGGGGTCGAATCCTGTGGCCTCCAAAAACATTTTGTCACACCGTCCAGGGGACACATGGTGACCTGAGGGCTGGCTACGTGTCACCCTCCAATTGGTGATAAAAAACACAACATACACCCCAGATCAACGATCCACATCATGTCAAGTGGTAAAATTCTGTTAGCTTAGGAAAAAAGAATATTCCCAGAATATGCCACCTACTGACTGGGCATCCCAGTCATCCCTGTCATAAAAATTTTAGTTTTTTAGGAAAATGATCAGAACGTGATATCTTACTCATGCAACATATGTTTTTAGAACTGTTCGTGGCCCCAGAATCACAACGAAGAGACCTTTCCAATCGCTCAGGTTCAATACAGTTTAGAGCACTTTTAATTTTGAGCAAAGCACATGATATCTTGATCATGCTACTCTTTGCCTTTTTAATGCTCCTCTCTACTCCTTTTCCTTAATGATAATTCTGGTGTTGATCCATGCCTCTTTTTTTCTCCTCTTCCTTACTCCTTTGCCTCTAATGCTGCTCCTTTGGCACTTTTTCGATCATCTTCCTCTTTTTTTCTTGATCTAAAAATGGGTTGGATAACTTGTTATTCTTTTCAAGAACCTCCCACTCAGTGAAACAAATAAAAGATATAGGTTATACTTGACTTTTGCAGAATTTAATACTTGAAACAGGTGTAATTTTTTGTTTAAGTGCTTTAAGACCATTTGTTTTTTATGATATTAAACATGTGCAACAACCATATAATGCAGAAAATAAACATCAACACATAAGAGAAAATTTAATCTAGGAGTTCACCTGAATATCGTGGGCTACGTCACCTTGAGCTCTTGTCATATCGACTTGGCTCTTTGGGATTATGGAAAATTTCTTTTACAAGTTACAAACTCAAATCCAATGGTTAACTGTGTTAGCCAGCCATAAAATTTGTTATACCAAATGCTGGCTAAAAACTTTTTGAGCCTTCAAGGAACAAATTTGATTGCTAAAAATTGTTGGCTCTTGAAGACTCTTGAAGGCCTCATGCCTATCCTTTGTCCGAACTTCACTGTCGTTCCCATTTTACACTTAGAAATCATGCTGATTTCGAAGCCAGAATACTGTTGCAAGCACATTTTTACCCCTTCCCTTCTTCCAAAAATAACCTCAGTTTCTATCCCTCCATCTCCCATACAAAATCCCTCATTTACTTTTTTTCCTTTTCCCCTTCATCAAAACCCATTTGACAAGGTTGAAAACCCACTTTTAAACCTTATCTGAACCCTCAATTCCCCTTGAAAATCATTAAAAAACTATAAAAAAACCCACATTTTTGTACATATATGGGTCTTAGCCCCTTCCCGCATAAATCCCTGGTCGTATGACCCTTCATATGACCCTCGGCCCCGCAGTCGGGCACCAAACCTTTAAATATTTCTCTGCCGAAGTATTAAAACCTTTGATTATTTTAATTCTTTTGTTTTTAATTAAATTATAAACTTTTCCGCCGGTTCGATTTTCAGTTTAATCCCCACCATCGATCTGATCTACAGATCGGACAGTGCGAAGTACGTCTCCCCGGTGGTCCCTGCCATCCACTAGACGATTGCCAAAACCGCGCGGTTTTCATCGCACCACCTTTGGGCAAAGGCAATTTTTCCCTGATCGCCAGCGATTCCATACATTGCGTGACATGCATCCCCTATACTTTTTCAAAACCGCTTGCTCATCGCGCATTATCGTTCATACGCGGACACCCAGCGATATTGTTGTGCGTCGTCCGATCTAGGGCAGGCCATATAATGGCTATCACTCGCCGAAGATGCCCGATAGTTAAACGGGCTACGGTGCACCATCCAGTTAATCTCTGCTGTCGATCTGATCTACAGATTGACAGTCCATATTCCATCACCCTGCTTCCGTCGCCCAGTCAACGATTCTCCGTTTTGACTTTCCCCTTCGCTCTCGACCGTCGATCTCTGCGCGATCGATGACACTGATTTAATCTTTGTTCTGCCTTCTCCGATCAATCCTGACCATTGGATGATGCCATCCAATGGCCGCGCTTCCTCCACATGCCTCCGCAATAATAAACCTATAAATGCATGGATTTTATAATAAGTTGTTTGTATTTTGCAGGGTTTCGAGGTTTTATCACCTTTTTTCGAGGAAAATTCTAAGGTGGATGGATGACAATCCTCCCGCTTTCGATTCATCAAAGGAAATCCTTCGCAGAGTATAATTTCATGTTTCTTCAGTGTTTTCCTTAGGCATTGATGCGACATAACCCTGCGCAGCCCTGTTTATCAGCAAAAAATGCAGCAAGTCAATCACAAATCACAGAATATTAGTGACGAAGATCAAAATGAACCAAAACAAAGTATGGAAGACATAATTGTGGGGATCACGGCTAAGAATGATTATCAAAAGCATAATCACCCAAATTAAAACAAAATTAAAGGAAAATATGAAGTGTTTTATCGACAGGAAACCCTCCACCGCCACAAATTGAGGCAAATTGATCCCTCTAGCTACCATGACGCCACCTGTGCCTCAAAGTATTCAATCAGAGGCCGAATTTATTGATCAGGATCAGATATTTGTCTCAGCGTAGCTAGAAAGTTACTTTTGCAAGGAAACTTAATGCAAAGGACATCTGCAAAGTTACTTCGACGCCACATAGAGCCTCAAAAGTCAACAAAAGCTCCCACAGAGCTTAAATCTTTATGTAAAATCATTTAATACAGAGAATATGTATGTAAGTTTCTTCATTAAGCCCCTCAAAGGCCAAGAAGTCGTTAAGTGTGTATTAATTTTAAATTGAGATCTTTTATCAGATCTCACCTCCTCATCCTTCTATATATATTTCTATAGAAGATGAGTGAGGGGTTGTTTGTAGAACTTGGAAATATATTTGAGAAAAAACTTCTAATTGTAAATAGTGTTCACTGGCCCTTGGAGCTCTGCTTGTGATATATTATATAGGTTTAATAGTGAAGATGATTTTTGAACTGAAACATTGGACCTGAGTACTGTAACTGGTTTGACATCAATAAAAAAATTGTTTCTTGGGATCCTGGTCTATAACACTGGTGAAGTGCTTCTTTCTTTGTTATTGTTTTCCTTCTATGTATGTCATATTGTTCACTATTCTCTGATAAAGAAAAACATTTATAGAGTTAGGACCTACTGTATATTAGTAACCTTCTCTAACTGAAAGCTTTATCTCAATGTTTTCCTCTAATTTGTTTATTTAAGAATGATTTAATACAATTTAAGTAGTTAGGAATGCTGGAGTTCCCTCGTCCTACTGTTTGCTTTAAACATTGTTTCTTGAAAGTTATTTTCCTTATTTTCTTATTAAAGATGACTATGGAAGATATGGTGTGCCCTGGTCCTAGTTTTTCTCCAAAAGCAGATTCTGAAAGTTTCCCTTGGTGTTGACTGAAAGAAGAATAGGTTTAAAAGTACTTTATCTTATCTTAATTTTTCACTCTGTCTTCTCTTATATGTTTTCATACTTTCTGAAGGTAATTATGTGGATTACTGGATTGTTTGTGAATTAAGCTGCTTTAATACAAACTCGCCCAAGCAGTCAATGGTTAGCCCTACATTTGGTTGCTTTTAAACAGTTACTTAAGAGGCTTTTCTTGTTTGGACTGACTATAAATCCTTTGTGAAATTATTATCACTTTCCACCATCTCCAACACTCTATTGTTTCCATTCCATCACTCTAATCTCAAATAATCTTGTGATATAGATGACTTTCCCCTTGGATCACTCTTGATGTTGTTGCTCAATTAAGTCCCTGTTATGACTCCATAGCCCAATGGACTAAAAACCAGCGTTATATCTATCGTTTTAGCCTAAGTTGTTATATTCACTTGCAACTTCTCACTTTTGAAATTGTTTTGCATTTTTAACTTTCCCCTCAAGTAATATTCATGCTCAATCATCCAAAAAACAAACAAACCCTTGGCCTTCATAACTAGCCTAATATTATTACCCCAAACTTCAAAGACAAATCCATCTTTGTACTTATTGGAGAGATCCCTCTTTGGATTCAAGAGGGCTAGATCCTAGAATCCCAAAGTTGGTTGAAACGATGTTGTTTCTACAGTTTTAGTCTTACCAATCTGCTAAAATTACATATCCCTAACATTTCTGGCGACTCCACTAGGGACCTGAACCCAGAATCATATTTTATTTTTATAAAACCTTGTGAGTTAAAAGCAGCCTTTTCAAGCACTACCAAAGAGTGGTAATCATGGTAAAACTTTTTTGAATCAGTGACAAGCTAGGTAAAACCTAGGATTCTCTTAAGACTTTATCTAACCTTGAAATATTAGCTAGCTTAGCCATAAGAGTAAACTATCTTTGTCTCATAACCATAGCTAAGTTTTGAAACAAAGTTAGGATATTCTTAAAAACCATAAAACTGAAAAATAACTTAGAAAAACCTAAAAAATATTTCGGATTGGTATCCAATAAACATGGTGGTGGACCATAAAACCTTTTACCTCCTTAGGAGCTAAAAAATTCCACTTGGAGACTCCACAATCCTTAGCAGACCTTAAGACTCCACTGGGAAGAACCCTCATCATTATAACATCATTCAAACTCAGTTAGAGGACTGTAGGATTAAGATTCATGTAAATAGATTAGTTAACCTCTCAAAGACTGTCATATCTGGTTGAAATTTTCTTGTTTATTTGGGTCTAACAATACAACATAGTGGCTCCTAGAAAGATTCACACTAGAGCCTATCCTGACCCTGACCCACCTGAATTAGTTGATAACCTAGAAAGCATCCTTAGGAAGTCTCCTAGGATTAAATTATCAACTATTTTCAGATCACCCTTCAGAGCTAATTCAGTCCCTGAAAATCATTCAGCTCTACAACAATCTCAATTTGACTTAGTAAATCCATTTAGAACTAGGTCTCTTGGTTCTTAGATCAGTTAGATTTTTAGTATTCACTATCATCTCCTGAAACAAGTGAACCTCTTGGTAGCAGAGAAACAACACCTCCTGATTTACATTTCCTTCACAACTTAGGTGTCTCTCATCCAATATCAGCTCAGTAGTCTATTCCTGGTCCATCCACTTTTTCTCACCCTACATCCACTATTCAAACCACTCCACTTCAGCCCACTGTTCCTGTTGTTAATACACTCCTTATAAATCCTCCCCCACCACCTATCATGGCAGCATGGTATGCTCCCCTAGTCCTTCCTGTACCATTAGTCAATCTTCCACAGGACTATCAGTCCAAAATTCCATTATATGATGCCAACAATGCTACAACTGCATCACAACATGTGGATAATATGAATGACTATTTTGACAGAAATGAAATTGATGATGATTATGTCAAGCTTAGGTTATTTTCTCAGAGCTTAGGGGGAGAAGTGAGAAAGTGGTTCAAAGGTTTAGCCCCCCATAGTATTAATGATCTCCAAGCCTTCCATCAAACATTCTTAAACAAATGGGAAGTAAAGAAGAACCCTCTCCAAGTCCTTTCTGATTACAAGAACCTCCATAGAAACCCTGGGGAAAGTGTGCAAGCTTATTGCACTAGATTCAATAGTGTGTATAATGCACTTTCCCCGGAACTTAAACCTCCACAGGGCTCAGCTCTAAACAAGTTTCCTAAAGGGTTTGACTCTGACATGACTTATCAGCTCAGAGAGAGAGATTTTGCAATTGTTGAAGATATGCAAAAGGGTGCTCTTTCTATGGAAGTCAACTTAATGGAGAAGAGAGCAAGAATGAAAACTGAAAAGAGAGTGTCTTTTAGAGAAGAATCCACACCTTCTACTTCCAACTCAAAGATGGAGAGAATGATGGAAGAAATGATGAAAGAGATGAGCATAATTAAAAGAGCACAAGCAAGCCAAAACCAAGCTGCTCCTCAAAATAGAAATCAGAACCAGAATCAGAATGTTAGAAGGAACCAACCTCCAAATAGACCTAGGGAAGATGATCAGCAGATCACTCCTCCCTTTCATCAAAACTATGTAAGTGAGTTTGAGGAAACAAATGAAATAGTAGATGATGATATTAACATGTTGGGGATAAACAATGATGACTTTGAGATTCATTATGATAGAAAACAAGGTCTATACACACCTTATGATGACAAAAGAGATGATGATGAAAATTGTTATCAAGACATGGAAAATGTCATCATAGAGCCTCAAAGAGAATACGACCTTAGAAGTAAAACTAGTCAACAACCCCCCAACAACAAAACCTCTGACGAATCTTCACAAAACAGCACTACAACCAAGCCTAAAAAGATTAAACAAAAGGATAAAATAGTGGATGTAAATTCTGATAATGTTAAAGAGAAAGACATTCAATACAAAGGAAAACAGAGTGCAGACATTAGTAGTACTAACACTTCAGCTATTACTCCTGTGAAAACAATTTTGGCAAGTGTAAATAAAACAAATCAACAATCTGATATTGCTGATAAAATGACAGCTAATAAGGTTGAAACCAGCGCCTTAAAAAGTCAAGTTCCTTTCAGCCTGGAGCAGGAAATTTCAAAAATCAAGATCTTTGTTCCCCTCACTGAGTTAGCTACCCAACATATATATAGAACCCAAATTTTGAAAGCTTTGAAAATAGAAGAAAATGAGGACACAGTCAATATTAATGATGACCAACCAGAGTCGATTTTTTTTCCTAATATTGAAGGTAGATATCAAGAGGGACCTGATCCTCCCTTTTATGTGAGTTTAAACGTTCATGAAAAATTTTTGCACAATGCTATGCATGATTCTAGGGCTTCTCATAATTTAATGCCAAAAGCTGTAATGGAGATCCTGGGTTTAGAAATCACCAGACCTTACAAAGAAATTTACTCCTTTGATTCCAGCAGAGTAAGATGTTTAGGATTAATTAAATAACTCTGTGTTAACTTAGCCTAAATTCCAGCCAAATGCTTAGTCATGGATATTGTTGTGGCTGATGTGCCCCAAAAGTATGGAATGTTATTATGAAGATATTTGGGGGCTAATTTACAAGGGACTATGCAAATGGACATGACCTATGCGACTATCCCTGTTTTTAATCAAACTAGAAGACTTTACAGGGAGTCCCATATGAATTTCACAGTTACAAGTCAAGAAAAACCACAAAAATCTCCCCTGTATTCTGTAAATACAGACCTTGATTCTTCTATTATGTTTAATGATGAAATACTTGGAGAACAAGTCACTTTATCAGGATTAATGGCCAACAGGGAGGAAGAGGAACACAATGTAGGTGTGTCTAAACAGTTTTCTGAACCTGTAAAATCTAGCAAACTAAACAAAGGTCTTGAGCTACAAGACAGATGTCCTTTGCTCTTAAACATTCACAATCAAGAAAACAACCCTAAAAAAAATGAAGGTCTTGGGGAATCAAAACAAATACAACTAAGTGCTGAGTTTCCACAACAACCTTTGAGCACGTTAGTTGAAGAGGACAGTAACCAGGATGAAACTAAGAAATGTCCTCTATGGACTATGTATTTTGATGGATCCTGCACTAAGAACAATGCTGGTGCAGGTGATTAAATTAATAACACTGAAAATAACCACACAGAAAGAATTTCCTGCAAATTAAACTTTCAGTGTTCCAATAACATAGCAGAATATGAATCCCTTCTCTTAGGCTTACACTTATTGAAAAAGTTAGGAGCCAAAAGAATCAATGTGTATGGGGATTCAAAGTTAGTCATTAGGCAAGTCAATGGGGAGTATAACACTAATCATCCTAGACTTAGAGCCTATCGAAACGATGTCATGGAACTTTTGAAAACATTCTAGGAATCCAAATTGTTCTTTGTCCCAAGAAAAAGAAATATCGCGGCCCACAATTTAGCCTTTGCAGCTAGAACATGTTTAACATCATATAGCACCAAATACTGCACAACTGAGATAAAATTTAGACCAGATGTTCCTGACAATGAGAAATATTGGCAGGTTTTTGACAATGACAAACAAATAGAATACTTCATGCAATTCAGAAATGAATTTGAACTACACAGTTCGGACTCAGATTATGACATAGACTGCAGTGAAGAAAATTTTCTTGATAAAGAAGAACCGTCTCTTGAACCTACTAATATAAACCTGTTATCTAGCAAAATTGAAAGCGAAACAGAATTGAATGCAAAGTTAGAAATAGAGGAGTTAGAAACTATGCACTCCAAATATGAAAGTTTGCCTAAAGGTCTGGCCCCTTTAGAAGAGTTGTTTGATTTTAACGATGTGGAAAATAAACCAAAACTGGAACCTGTAGAGATTGAAGTGGAGAAGTGTAATATAGGCAGTGAACTTAAACCTATGATGA
This sequence comes from Pinus albicaulis, assembly GCA_034641835.2. Taxonomy (NCBI): domain Eukaryota; kingdom Viridiplantae; phylum Streptophyta; class Pinopsida; order Pinales; family Pinaceae; genus Pinus; species Pinus albicaulis. The sequence goes on along the minus strand of JAXQQM020083969.1, from coordinate 127,530 downwards.
TTAAACTGTCTAAAACTTTACCAGCTCACATTAAACTTAAATACATAGAGTTTTTTAAAGAGTTTTCTGATGTTTTTGCGTGGAGTTACGAAGATCTTAAATCCTATGACACTGAAATAATACAGCACAAAATTCCCCTCAAAGAAAACCAAAAACCATTCAAACAGAAACTGCGTAGAATAAACCCTGTTCAGTTAACTTTGGTTCAGAAGGAGATCATGAAAATGTATGAAGATGGTATTATCGTCCCTATTAGATATTATGAATGGGTGTCTAATCTGGTGTCAGTTAGGAAGAAAACTGGAGAGATCAGGCTTTATATAGACTTTAGAGACTTAAACAAAGCTTCATTGAAAGACAACTACCCTTTACCTAAGATGGATGATATTTTACAAAGGGTGGTAAGGTATAAGAGAATTTCTTTGCTGGATGGCTATTCAGGGTACAATCAGATCTTAGTTCACCCTATTGATCAATTAAAGACAACCTTTACTACACCATGGGGCACTTTCATGTATGTGAAAATGCCCTTTGGTCTAATGAATGCTGGAGAAAATTTTCAAAGAGCCATGGACATAGCATTCTCGGAGGAACTGGGCTTCTTCATCATTATCTATCTAGATGATGTCACTGTGTTTTCAAAAACAGATGAAGAGCACTTAGAAAATTTGAAATTTTTTTTCGAGAAATGCAGAAAGTTTGGAATATATTTAAACCCTAAGAAGACACTATTTGGTCTCCAAAAAGGTAAACTTCTTGGGCACATTATTTCTGAAGAGGGTATAAAGATAGATCCAAAGAGGATTGAGGCCATATTTCAAATCTCTCATCCTCGAAACATCAAAGAGTTGCAATATTTCATTGGAAAGATTAAATTTTTGAGAAGGTTCATCCCTAACTTGGCTGAGCTCCTTAGGAATATCACAAAAATTTTAAAGAAGGAGCAAGGGGTAAAATGGACCTTGGAAGCAAAGAAGTCCTTTGAACTGGTGAAACAAGCGTTAACCAAAACACTGATTCTTATAAGTCCTGATTTTTCAAAAGCTTTTATATTTTTTCATTTGCATCAGAACATACCATAGTTGTTGTCCTTTTACAGAAAAATCCACAAGGACAAGAGCAGCCTATTACATTCTTTATCAAGGCATTGAGGGATGCCCCTTTGAAGTATAACATTATGGAAAAGCAAGCTTTTGATTTGGTTAAAGCTTTGAAAGACTGTAGAGTGTACATCCTTCACTCACACATCATTTCCTTTGTCCCAAACTCAGTTGTTAAAGACATTCTAACACAGGACCCAGATGGTCAGAGAGGTAAGTGGATTGCTATTATCCTTGAGTATGATTTAGAGATAAAACCTACTAAGCTCATCAAAGGCCAAGGTATAGCTAGATTAATGGCTGAATCAAATTTTGAAGTTCTGGATATTAATATGATTAATGCTTTGGATGACCAAGAATAATTCTCAACTCCTGTTGTTGAAGATCATTTTATGAATTCTCGTTGGTATGCTGATATTATTTATGTTTTGCTTAAATTGAATACACCTCCTAGTTTGACAAAAAAAAAAGGCAAGATTCCTCAAATTGAAAGTTGTAAACTATTGCATTATTGATAGATTTCTTTATTGGAAATATGGAAGTGGTCTATTACTTAAATGTTTTCTTGAGTTTGATGCAGAGAAGGTTAAACACCAGTTCCATGAAGGAGAGGGTGGAGGTCATTTGTATTGGAAGACAACAGCCAACAAAATTTTGAGGGATGGTTTCTATTGGCCTACTCTTTTTCCTGATATCCATAAGATGATCATAGCCTGTCATAAGTGTCAACTTTTTGAAGGCAAAAGAAAAATGCTACCCCTACCTCTGCATCCCATCACTGTTGAAGCCCCATTTCAACAGTGGGGACTTCACTTCATAGGAGAAATCCATCCACCATCTTCTGCCCAGCATAGATGGATTCTCACTGCGACAAACTATTTCACCAAGTGGATAGAAGCCATACCTTGTAGACAGGCCAATGATTTAGTTATCATAAAATTCATGGAGACTAACATTCTCTCCAGGTTTGGCTGTCCTACCAAGATTATCACTGATAATGCAACAGCATTTGGATCAAAGAAAATGGTTGAGTTCTGTCATAGATATCACATAACATTGGGGAATTCCACGGCCTATTACCCTCAAGGTAATGGACTTGCAGAATCCTCAAACAAAAGTCTAGTGAACATAATCAAGAAACTATTGGAGGATAACAAAAAGTCTTGGCACACAAAGTTGGTTCATGCACTTTGGGCTGACAGATTGACTTTGAAGAAATCCATTGGTATGTCACCTTTCCATCTTGTGTATGGTACTGATGCAATTTTTTCAAACAGCCTTGGTGTTCCAGTGATGAAGTTGATTCAAGAGTTACAAACTGAAGAAAATGACATGATCAGAAGAGTGAACCAGACCATTCATCTTTAGCAAACCAGAGAGGAAGTGTATAGCAAAGCTGTGGAGCGATAAAAAGGTGTCTTTTTAACTCCTTGATAAAATCATGCATAATCATCAATTTATTAGAAATAAAGGAGAATAAATAATATTCATTCATAGAAGCATAAATCATCATAAAATGGATTTATATAATAAATTATAATAAATGACATGATGAAGAATAGTAGAAATGGGTGGAATAAGTGTTCAAAAGTGATAATAATAATGGCATATTAACGGCCCAACAAAAGCATTGCAGAAGCAGGACAACATTAAAAAGATTTTTTATAGAAGAACAAAGGCCAGCAGTTTCAAGATTGGGGGCAAAGTTCTAAAGTGGGATTCAAGAAGGGAAGAGAAGGGCAAGCATGGAAAATTTGACCACTTATGGCTTGGCCCTTACTCTATTCACTCAGCTACTGGTAACAACACATTTTTATTGCAGGAGTTGAATGGAGTAGAACTGTTTGGGGGTCCTGTCAATGGCAGGATCCTTAAGCATTACTTCTATTGATCCATGTTATGTTCCAAAAGCCTTTTTATCTTTTTCCACTATAAATATCTCATCCACCATTTCATTCAAAGTTGTAAAAATAAAAATACAAAAGAAATGAAAAGAAAGAAAAGAGAGCACATTGTGAAAACAAGAAAGGTATAACCCCATACCAAAAAAGAGAAACAAATCTGAAAGTGTGCAAGCTCAAATGACACTCCTACAAAACACACTTCTAGTTAGTCAAATTGTTTAATCTTGAATAATTAGTTTTAAATTTTCTGGTGATAGGATAGTGAATTTGATTTGCCGAACTGTTTAATCTTGGCTTATCAGTAGATAGTTTAGGATAGAAATTAAAGGTTCAAATATGATCAAAATCTGAACCTAAGTTTCCAAGCAAGAAATGACTAAAATCTGTTTCACTTTCTGAGTAAAAAAAAACATGTAAATCTGGTTCTAATTAACTCAAAATTTGAACCAAAGAACAAAGAAAGAATAGCTCAAACAAAATTCAAAACAGAGCTGTAAAAAGAGAAAGCAATTCTTTGAACTTTCAGATCTTAAGCCTTCCATTTTGTTTTAAATTTTCTTTAAAATAAATGTCTATGTGTAGCTTGTTTTCATGCCATAGATCACAGCAAGTCAAACAAATTAATCTTGACTTTACTGTTTTTAAATTTATGTTTTAGAATTTAGAGAATAAAATCTGTTGGACAATTTAATCCCAACAGATTGATAGAATAGGTAGAGAATCATATGGGCTCAACTGTTTAATCTGAGTCCATGGAGAAATAAGGAGTAGAAATAGATTAGATTTCCTGCTTTCAAAAGAATAAAATGTTGTGAAAAGATTTTGCCAATCCAAGTGCACTCTAATGAAGAAAAAATGTTAGATCAGTAGGATTGGGTAGGTAGAAAGTTTGTATTGATGAAGATCCATTATTTTTATGGTTGCTAATATGTTTTCAGAGAAATTCATCTCAACAAAGGAAAAGTAGCCCAATGGATCAGGCACAGGTCAGCCTCCCAGAGAACATAATGGATGTGGCACAGGTCAGCCTCCCAGAGAATGCAGGTCTGAAGTTCTTGATGCCTTCAAGAAGGCATCATCCCCAAGTGGAGCCACTGTTAGGCAGCTATAAAATTTTTTATACCAAATGCTGGCTAAAAAAAATTTGAGCCTTGAAGGAACAAATTTCATTGCTAAAAATTGTTGACTCTTGAAGACTCTTGAAGGCCTCATGCCTATCCTCTGTCTGAACTTCACCGCTGTTCCCATTTTACACTTAGAAATCCTGCTGATTTCCAAGCTAGAATACTGTTTCAAGCACATTTTCCCCCCTTTCCTTCTTCCAAAACTAACCTCAGTTTCTATCCCTCCATTTCCCATACAAAATCCCTCATTTACTTTTTTTCCTTTTCCCCTTCATCAAAACCCATTTGACAAGGTTGAAAACCCACTTTTAAACCTTATCCGAACCCTCAATTCCCCTTGAAAATCATTAAAAAACTATAAAAAAACACACATTTTTGTACATATATGGGTCTTAGCCCCTTCCTGTATAAATCCCTAGTCGTATGACCCTTCATATGACCCTCGGCCCCGTAGTCGGGTGCCAAACCTTTAAATATTTCTCCGCTGAAGTATTAAAACCTTTGATTATTTTAATTCTTTGGTTTTTAACTAAATTATAAACTTTTCCACTGGTTCGATTTTCAGTTTAATCCCCACCATCGATCTGATCTACAGATCGGACGGTCCGGAGTATGTCTCCGCGGTGGTCCCCGCCATCCACTAGCCGATTGCCAAAACCGTGCGGTTTTCATCGCACCACCTTTGGGCAAAGGCAGTTTTTCCCCGATCGCCAGCGATTCCATACATTGCGTGACACGCGTCCCCTGTACTTTTTCAAAATGGCTTGCTCATCGCACATTATCATTCGTACGCGGACACCTAGCGATATTACTGTGCGCCGTTTGATCTGGGGTGGGCCATCTAATGGTTATCGCTCGCCGAATATGCCCGATAGTTAACTGGGATACGGCGCGCCATCCAGTTAATCTCTGCCGTCGATCTGATCTACAGATCGACGGTCCATATTCCATCGCCCTGATTCTTTCGCCCAGTTAATGATTCTCCGTTTTGACTTTCCCCTTCGCTCTCGACCGTCGATCTCTGCGTGATCGACGACTCTGATTTAATCTTTCTTCCACCTTCTCTGATCAATCCTGACTGTTGGATGATGCCATCCAACGACCACGCTTCCTTCACATGCCTCCACAGCAATAAACCTATAAATGCATGGATTTTATAATAAGTTGTTTGTATTTTGTAGGGTTTCTAAGTTTTATCACCTTTTTTCAAGGAAAATTCGAAGGTGGATGGATGATGATCCTCCTGCCTTCGATTCATCAAAGGAAATCCTTCGCAGAGTATAATTTCATGTTTCTTCAGTTTTTTCCTCAGGCATTGATGCCACATAACCCCGCGCAGCCCTGTTTATCAGGAAAAAACACATCAAGTCAATCACAAATCACAGAGTATCAGTGACGAAGGTCAAAATGAACTAGAACAAAGGATGGAAGACATAATTGTGGGGATCACGGCTAAGAATGATTATCAAAAGCCTAATCCCCCAAATTAAAACACAATTAAAGGAAAATTTGAAGTGTTTTATAGACAGGAAACCCTCCACCACCACAAATTGAGGAAAATTAATCCCTCTAGCTACCACGACGCCACCTGTGCCTCAAAGTATTCAATAAGAGGCTGAATTTATTGATCAAGATCAGATATTTGTCTCAGCGCAGCCAGAAAGTTAGTTCTGCAAGGAAACTTAATGCAAAGGACATCTGCAAAGTTACTTCGACGCCACACAGAGCCTCAAAAGTAAACAAAAGCTCCCACAGAGCTTAAATCTTTATGTAAAATCATTTAATACAGAGAATACGTATGTAAGTTTCTTCATTGAGCCCCTTAAAGGCCAAGAAGTCATTAAGTCTGTATTAATTGTAAATTGAGATCTTTTATCAGATCTCACCTCTTCATCCTTCTATATATACTTCTGCAGAAGATGAGTGAGGGGTTGGTTGTAGAACTTGGAAATATATTTGAGCAAAATATTTTGATTGTAAATAGTGTTCACTAGCCCTTGGAGCTCTTCTTGTGATAGATTAGATAGGCTAAATAGTGAAGATGATTGCTGAACTGAAACATTGGACCTGAGTACTGTAACTGGTTTGACATCAATAAACAAGTTGTTTCTTGGGATCCTGGTCTATATCACTGGTGAAGTGCTTCTTTTTTTGTTATTGTTTTCCTTCTATGTATGTCATATTGTTCACTATTATCTAATAAAGGACAGCATTGATAGAGTTAGGACCTACTTTATATCAGTAACCTTCCCTAACTGAAAGCTTTATCTCAATGTTTTCCTCTAATTTGTTTATTTAAGAATGATTTAATACAGTTTAAGCAGTTAGGAATGTTGGAGTTCCCTCGTCCTACTGTTTGCTTTAAACATTGTTTCTTGAAAGTTATTTTCCTTATTTTCTTATTAAAGATGACTCTGGAAGATATGGAGTTTTTCTCCAAAAGCAGATTCTGAAAGTTTCCCTTGGTGTTGAGTGAAAGCATAATAGGTTTAAAAGTACTTTATCTGATCTTAAGTTTTCACTCTGTCTTCTCTTATATGTTTTCATACTTTCTGAAGGTAATTATGTGTATTACTAGATTGTTTGTGAATTAAGCTGCTTTAATACAAACTCGCCCAAGAGTCAATGGTTAGCCCTGCACTTGGTTGGTTTTAAACAGTTACTTAAGAGGCTTTTCTTGTTTGGACTGACTATAAATTCTTTGTGAAATTATTATCAGTTTCCACCATCTCCAACACTTTATTGTTTCCATTCCATCACTCTAATCTCAAATAAGATTTTGATATAGATGAATTGCCCCTTGGATCACTCTTGATGTTGTTGCTCAATTAAAGCCCTGTTATGACTCCATAGCCCAATGGACTAAAAACCAGCGTTATATCTATCTTTTTAGCCTAAGTTGTTCTATTCACTTGTAACTTCTCAGTTTTGAAACTGTTTTGCATTTTGAACTTGCCCCTCAAGTAATATTCATGATCAATCATCCAAAAAACAAAAAAATCCTTGGCCTTCATAACTAGCCTAATATTATCACCCCAAACTTCAAAGACAAATCCATCTTTGTACTTATTGGAGAGATCCCTCTCTAGATTTAGGAGGGCTAGATCCTAGAATCAAAAAATTGGTTGAAACAATGTTGTTTCTATAGTTTTAGTCTTACCAATCTGCTAAAATTATAGATCCCTAACAAACTGAATTGAACCAATGGATTTAGAATACCATTTATATTCCCCTCATGGTTTTCATCACTCTAAAAATAGATCTAGGCTTCCTTAGACTTGATTCATTTTATCGGTGCTCTTGAGATACACAGAGCTTCTATATGGCACTAACTCCCTCATAATTCCTTTTCTATCCTTAAAACCTCACCTATTGTCTCCAGCACATATCACACCTCCAAAATGGACTGATCATCTGCTCAAAATGTGAACATGCTCCCTAATCTAGGCCTCCATCCACTGATGACCCTGGGCTGCCCAAAAATTCCTTGTGGCTCTTCGATCTTAAAAAGTATTCAAATGACTCTAAAAATCCCCTCATTGGATTCTAAATTTCAAAAATATTCATAATAGACTATTGGTTTGCGAAAATTGGCCTCCGGCTGCTCTGGTTTTGCCTCCAACACCTAGTGGCACCCCCTTGCTCTAGGGTCAAAGAAAAATTCTCTATGGGTTATTGACCTCTATAAGTCCTGGAAATATTCTGTAAACACATCAAATGGATTCATTAATATCAAAACAGTCAGAAATGACTATTGGTTTGCTGAATATGGCCTCTAGCTTCCCTGGCTAGGCCTCAAACTGCTGCTAGCACTTGTTGGCCCCGATGGCCCTTGAAACTTCTCTGAAGTATATCGGCTATCAAAGGTCCTATAAAGGCTTTAAAAACCATAAAATTAGTTATATAATGTCTGAAACATCCAAAATTTACTATTGGATTGTTGAAAAAGGCCTTTAGCTACCCTGGCTAGGCCTCAAACTGCTGTTGGCCCATGGTCGCACTAGTGGTCCCTAGAACTTCTCTGAAGAAAACACCTGCTAAAAATTCCTTTGATCACTCTGAAAACCTCACCAATTAGTTTGGAATGTATGATATAGTTGAATTTTACTATTGGAACTCTCGAAATGGACGAATCTAGCTCAAGATAGAGCCTAAACTCAATTTGTCCAGTGATCACTAAAAAGCTCCACTAGAAGTGGAGGAACTGAAGTTATCTACAGTTAAGTTTGGAAAGTTCTGAAAATTTGGTGTGCCCTCTAGAAATACCTCCAAGTTAACCATAGTGATAAATTTTGGGTTAGGGGGTTGGACACATGTCCACCTCGTGGTCTTCAAAACCATGACCGAAACTGCAGGCGGAACATGCCATGTGACAAGCGTAAACGGCGGATGTGGGTTGGATGTTAGGAAAATGGCGGACTAAATGTAACTGTGACATGTGATATCTATCATTGAAACCGTCAGCGGTTAGGGCCCTGGCGTCTAGTCACGGGCCGCAGTCGTGTGGCGAGGGGCAAGCCCTCGGTGCTGGCCCCTCCAACCCCCAATTCGGAAACCATTAAACTTTAAATAAAACCGAAAACCTTATATGGTTAAGTCACAAACCATAATAGAGATGTTTAAGAACTATGCACGTGCACTCGAAGGTCACGGGGTTGAATCTAGTTGGCTCCCCAAATATTTTACTACACAGTCCTGGGGACACGTGGTGGCCTCAGGGTTGGCCACGTGTCGCCCTGTCATTGGCCAAAAATCCAACGTATATTCCATGCAGCAATAGGATCGTGCCACTTGTCAAAATATGACTAGACCAAAGGCAATATTCCAGGGAATATTTCAAGGAATATTCCCTGGAATATTCTCTTTTTTGAATTTCCCAAGATGCATTCAAACTTGGTCAAAAGCCAGAAATTACAGTTTACTAGACTTTTCAAATTGCGATAACTTCTTCAAATGGTGTCAGTTTTTCGAACCATTTGCGGTGCCAAAATCAAGAAGAAGACATCTATTCAGTCACTCAGGTTTAGTACACTTCTGAACACTTTGAATTTTGAGCTATCACTTAGGTCCTTGATCCAAATCTGATCACACCTCCGCATTGGGAATCTTTTGGACCCCAAAATACTGATTACCTGATCTGTTCAGTAGATGAGAGTAAAACACCCTCACATTTTAGCCTCCATAAAATTTTCCTTGCATAGCTTAGTGCCTTTGAACCACAACTCGAAGGTAGTCAACACTTCCCTTCCTGAATTCTCTTGTCCTCCTGTCAAGAATTGTCTTCCTTGAACTCACTCAGAAATTGTTGGCGAGAAATTTACAGAAGGTAGTTGAACATCATGTTCTTGATCATCGATCGAAGGTGGCTCAAACAAACATGATATTACAACAGAAATGCATACATAACTAAAATTTTCATATGTACAAATGAATGTATGTCTTACTGAGTTAAGAAGTCAAACCATTTCTTACCAAGCCACTTCCATGATGATTTTTGCTGCTGAAAATCTTCTTCATGTGAAACATCTATTCTCACATAATTGATGGAATCCTTGGTTCCACTTTCAGCAGTCTTTATATCCTCTTTCCTCATGTGCTTGGGGTGATTAGTTGTATGTAGTGTCCAACATTGGGCAACAACATGTCCCCTCTTCTGGAAATGTGTGCAAGTCTTTTGCACCTTCTTTGCAAGTTGCCTTTGCTTCAACTGTTTCCTGTACACCTTCATCCTCTTCTAGCATTTTGAAACATCATGGTTACACAGACCACAATATGCACAAAAAATCTTTCTTCGATTGAAGTATGCATATTTTTCATGCTTATCATAAACATAATCAACTTGACTATGGGAATAATTATACCTCGCATGTTGTTTTTCATGTCCATATTTTTTACCTTCATGAGGATATGAACTTGTAGAGGTTCCAGCTTCGCCTTTAGCTACATGTGTACAAACACCTTGCTGCAACATAGGCTTCAAAAAATGGAAATCAACTTGAAAACAAACTTGACATGTTTGTGTTTTATAACTTGGAACAAAAGTTCTCTTTGAAGTTGCCTCAAATGCCTTCATGGTTGTAGAGTTTTCACCATAATATTGAACATAACCAAGACCAAATTTCTTAGGCCTCTCCTCAACCAAAGTAGGATCAATCATGCCTTTTGCGTGTTTGCCTAAACCCTTTCCTTCATAGCCCATTTTAAACATAAACTTGGACCCTATACCTCTAGTGTGCTTTTCAAATGAACCAACACATCTATCTGAAGAGGAAACTGAAGATAAATTTGAGTGAATTACCTCTGCTTCATGCATTTTCTTTGTTAATGCCTCTTAGGCTTGATGGATCTACATCTCCATCTCATGCATTCTTCGAAGAATTCCTTCTTTCTCTTCCTTCATAGCAACCAATTTCTCATGAAGTATACTGCTTTCTCTTCTATCTTCAAACAAAATTTGCACCATCTCCTTCAAGATGTAGAATTATCGCTTCATATCTTCATTGAAGAATCTTGTGAAGGAGGAGAATTTTGAAACCTCACTAGAATAAGTTTTCATCATGAAAATTAACTAAAGAACTTCAATAAACAATTCCAAAGTTTTCAAAACAATTGATAAAGCTTCTGAACAAAATGGCTGTAGAGTCAAGCTCTTCTTCAAGAAGCCTTTTGCAAACAAAACCTCTTGTGCTTCAAGGGTTTCCTTGAGGTCCTTTGGGTAAGGAAGATTCCTTCAGCCCTTCTTCCTTCTTGTCCTCTTCTAGACTTAGCTACCAGTAGCTCTCCCTTCACCTCTAACAAACTCAAGCAACAGTCAATTTGCAAGCAGTCAAAGTATTTGTACTGTTAAACACATTTCAAGTCAACAAGAAAAATTGTGCTCTCTCAATCAAGCAACCATGATCTCTGATACCAACCTTATCTAAAAATTGGTTTTATAACTTGTTATGCTTTTCAAGAACCTCCCACTCATTTAAACAAATAAAAGATCGAGCTTATACTTGACTTTTCTGGAATTTTATACTTGAAACATGTATACTTTTTTTAATTGTTTAAGTGCCTTAATACCAATTGTTTTTTCTGATATTAAACATGTGCAACAACCATATAATGCAAAAAATAAATATCAACACATAACAACAAATTTAATCTAGGAGTTCACCCGAATATCGTGGGCTATGTCTCCTTGAGCTCTTTTAATCTCGACTTGGCTCTTTGGGAGTATGGAAAATTTATTTTACAAGTTACAATCTCAACTCCAATGGTTAAATGAACTGAACCAATGTGTTTAGAATACCATTTATATCCCTGTCATGGCTGTCACCACTCTGAAAAACAGATCTAGGCTTCCTTAGAATTGATTCCTTCTCTCGGTTCTCTTGAGCTACACTAAGCTTCTCTATGGCACTAACTCCATAAAAATTAATTTTCTATCCTTGAAACCTCACTTATTGTCTCGAGCACATATATACCTCCAAAATATACTGATCATTTGCTCAAAATGAGCACTTGCTCCCCAATCTAGGCCTCCATCCACTGATGACCCTGGGCTACCCAAAGCTTCCCTGTAGCTCTTCAACCTTCAAAAGTATTCAAATGACTCTAAAACTCCCTTCATTGGCTTCAAAAATTCAAAAAAATTCAGAATAGACTATTTTTTTTATATGAAATTGGCCTCTGGCTGCTTCGATTTCGCCTCCAACACCTGGTGGCACCCCCTGGCTCTAGGGTCAAAGAAAAATTCTCTGTGGGTTATTGACCTCTAGAAGACCTCAAAATCTTCTTCAAAGTCCTCCAATGGATTTATAAGTATAAAAATATTCATAAATTACTATTGTTTTGCTAAATAAGGCCTCTAGCTGCCCTGGCTAGGCCTCAAACTACTGTTGGCACTTGTTGGCCCTAGTGGTCCCTAGAACTTCTCTGAAGCATCGCAGCATTAAAAAATACTCTACAGGCTCTAAAAACCATACCGTTAGTTCCATAATGTTTGAAACATCCAAAATTGAATATTGGCTTTTTGAAAAAGGCCTCTAGCTTCCCTGGCTAGGCCTCAAACTGCTGATGGCCCATGGTAGCCCTACTGGCCCCTAGAACTTATCTGAAGCAAAAACCTGCTCAAAAGTCCCTTGATGGATTGAAAACCATCCCAATGAGTCTGGCATGTTTGATATAGTCAAAATTGACTATTGGCACTCTCAGAATGGACGAATCTAGCTCAAGATAGAGCCTAAACTCAATTTGTCCAGTGACCCCTAAAAAGCTCTACTAAAAGTGGAGGAATTGAAGTTAGCTACAGAAGTTTGGAAAGTTCTGAAAAATGTGGTGCACCTACCAGAATTACCGCCAGGATAACCGTAGTGATAAATGTTGGGTTAGGGGGTTGGACACATGTCCTAACCCCACGGTCTTCAAAACCATGACCGAAACTTCCAGCAAAAGCTGCTAACCATAACATTTAGAGGTTATCGCAAACGTGCCATGTGACAAGCGTAAATGGCAGATGATGGCTAGAGGTTACACAAATGGCAGACTAAGCGTAAATATGACATGTTATATCTATCATCAAAACCATCAGCGGTTAGGGCCCTGGGGTCTGGTCACGAGCCACGGTCGTGTGGGGAGGGGCTGTCCCCTCGAACCCCCAATTCGAAAACCATTGAACTTTAAATAATATAGCAAGCCTTGTATGGTTAAGTCACATAACATAGTGGATATGGTTAAGGACTCTACATGTGCACTCAAAGGTCACGGGATCGACTCCGGTCAACTTACTACACAGTCTCGGGGACATGTGGTGGCCTGAGGGCTGGCCACGTGTCGCCCTGTCATTGGCCAAAAATCCAACATACAATCCATTCGGAAATAGGATCGTGCCACTTGTTAAAAAATGACTGGCCCAAATTAAATATTCAGGGGAATATTCCAATAATATTCCCTATAATATTCTCATTTTTGAATTTCCCAAAATCCAGTCAAACTTGGTCAAAAGCTAGAAATTGAAGTTGACTGGACTTTTAAAATTTTGATAACTTCTTCATACGGTGCCGGTTTTTCGAACCGTTCATGGCACTGGAATCAGGAAGAAGAGATATATCCAGTCGCTCAGGTTCAGTACACTTCCGAACACTTTGAATTTCGAGCTATCACTTAGGTCCTTGATCCAAATCTGATCACTTCTCCTCCACTGTACCTTTGCGTTCTTTTCCTTATAGCTCCTTTATACTCCAACTGATCCTGATATGCTCTTTTTTCCTTAATGATAATTTTGGTGCTACTCCTTTCTACTCCTTCTCCATCAATGACAGTATTTCCAACAGTCTCCCCCTTTGGCATTAATGGAAACACTTCCTCCCCCTTTCATTCTGAGAAGTGTCTATCTTCCTCTACTTGCTCTTCCTACCCCTTTGACATCAATGGCAAAGGGTTACACCTTTTTCCAGTGTATTTCCCATCATTTCCTCATTATAGTTCTGCATAAGCATTCTTCATTCTGTCCACATACCTAGTTGGGACTCCTGCTCCATTTGGTGTATAACCATTGTTAGGAGAACACTTTGGGAATCATTGAACTTGTATGTATGTACACAGTAAGCTGATACCATCCCAAAGCACAGAATCCTTGCACTTGTATAATGCTAAATGTGATGATAAGGAAACTCCATAGAACAAACTATACCAGACTTATATAATTAGAAATTCATCATTGGAAAAATACTGAGAATGCTCCATACGATATATAAATTCTGCTCCAAATATACTTCACTCTATATTATGATCTTCATCTAAGATACATATATGTTGAGGAAGATTGTATATGGAATATATCTTCTTCTGCAATACACATCTACAGTACACATCTGTTCAAATATGATGATACCAATATATCTTTTGTAGCCACGGTTCACTTTTACTACCAGATTACACAATGATTTCATTGCATATTCAAGGATGTCTTTGCACAGAACTTGGTTCATAGGCTAGCAGCTCATACTTTCTTATAAGGGATTCTCAAATTCACCCACATACCACTGTTACATAAATTTTAGGTGTAACGCATGCTTAAAGAAGACTAATGGTTATATATTGATATATATGATCTTTGCAGTATACGCTTATGCCAAAAGTGTCTATGCATCCAAGTCCATGAGATAATATGATACCCATTGATAATCCATGCGGTAATTTTCACTTCGGCTCACACAAAAAACCATAGTTACGATACCCTTCATAATCTTAGTTATTTGCATTGATATCTCCACTGTTCTCAACAACAATCAACAATATACAGAATATGATTCTGGCATCATTAACCTTTTGTACTGGTGAAGATGTGGGATCAAGCAATTGTTTTATCACAATGTGTTTCAGGAAGAAATTTTCAATTTATTTAATCAGAGTCTCAAAGAAATACTATTCATAGTTTTATCATTCATTTATCTTCTCACCTCAAAAATAAAAACATGCCCAACTTCAACACAAGCTCAACACATCAGTAATGCTTTCTCCAATACCAGCGCTGCTCCAATAATAATGCTTGGGTGCTTCCTAGAGAAGCTCCTCTTTGAGTTCAGTATAAGCATCCTTCATTTAGTTCTTTTGTTATTAAATTCATATACACAACAAATTGATGCCATCACAACTCATGAGAATGTTAGAAGAAATGTCACCATAGAATGTTCTATTCTTTTGTCCCTTGCTTATTGATGATAGTGATATGTGCTAGACTTCTGATGAAGATGTAATCACTATAAGTAAAAAAACCTTGATGCTGATGCGAACAATGAGTTCAAATAGAGCTTACACTTTATTGTAAGATTAGACAATATCTTTCAATCTAAAAATCCCAATGACTTTAATACTGAATAGTTACATATTTAAACATAAACCCCTCTAGGCTTGATATATTCCATGCATTGGACAATCTTACTATCAACTATACACTTTTATTTATGACATAAGGGGGTATGTAGTTCAATGATCAACTCTCTGTAATGGTGAAATATCAATTATTCCTTTCTGCTGAAGTAAGTTTCAGATGAATCAATAATATAGTCTTGACCTTCAATAGTAATATTAACACAACTAACCCATCATACTTCAAAAAATTCAAATGTTCTATCACCGTGTTCTTCGGGAAACATCTTCAATTTGGCTACTTGAAGTTTCATCAGATTGACTTCAACAAGCTTATGAATGACTTAACAAAGAGTCCTTGAAATTATATCAATACTAACTTGAAAAGGTGGACATTCATATCGAAGACTACGTGATTCTTCAACGCTCAATATAACACATCAATGGACATAAGATAATGATGCTTTGAAATTTTACAGGCCTTTCCATGCTTTGATAACGCAGCTCGACATTCTCCAACATTTGCAACTAGAATATAATTTGCACTAATCAAATCAACCATAAATTAATCCACACATATTATAATGTTGATAACGTTGGGATTACTTCCATGATGTATTTCTACCATACAACCACCATGTTGCATACCATAATATTCTGATCCTGAGGACCTGTATCATACCATTGCTCCAATAATAACACTTGGGATGGATATTTGTAATGATATAATGATAAGAACATTTTTCTTATTCATCCTTCTTAAAACAATTTTGTTTCATTATCAACACTTGCAGTGAGACACACAATATAATCATCCTCTTAGTTTCCAAGTTCATGACTGATGTTCCCTTTACCTCCATGGCTGCTTGTTTCTTTCTCTTCTTCCATCAACCTATTGGCTATTGAATTCTTTAGGTGTCCTTCTTCCTCTATAGTTATCTGCCATGGGAATTGTCGTTTCCATTCCTGAAATTTTAGTTGTTCTTATTCCAAGCAGCGCTTCTTTGACAGCGCTTATGGGGACTTTTTATGAACTTCTCTTCCCCTGGGATGTTTCTTCTTGTATATCACTAACTCAATATCTTCTTTTCTTCCTAGAGCAGCTCCCCCCGAGACTATGATGGATTCATTATGTTATTGAAGTAACAGGTTCCCCATTTTTCTTCTTCTTCCATACTTTGTTAGGGTTCCTCATAATATATGCATATCCTTTTGATTCACAATTTGGTCTAATTTGATTTGGTTCCATCATCTGTCTAGAGTCCTTTAATGTATATGGAAGCTTACACTCATTTTCTTTGTGTCCAAGCTTGTGGCATACATAATATCTTATTTTACCTAGGTACGTTTGAGCTTATGTATAACATTTTGTGCTCCTTTTTTAACATAGTTTACATTCAACAGATTTATGTCCAAATTCATTGCGTGAATAATAGTAGCCTTCGACATGATTTATGTACTTGGTGAAAGGTTGTCCATTCCATTTGTTTTCTTGAGGTAGTCTTCTCATTTGATGCATCTTTTGATGGTTAAACTTGATTTGCTTTGTCTTACATTGAGCTACTACATGTCCAAAGTCATTACATGAATAACAGTAGCCATGGAAATGATTTGTGTACCTAGTGAAAGATTTTCTTTTCCATTTGCTTGCTTGAGGGGGTCTCCCATTTGCTTCATATTTTGCTGGTTAAAATTGATATGCCTTGTCTTACAAAGTGCTGCAATATGTCCTAGTTTATGACAAGAGAAACATGTGATATTTTTCATAGGAGGAAAGAACCTCCTTTGAGATCTTCCAAACTTGTTCAATTGATCTTCAGTAACAATTGAGATTTTTGCAACTGCTTTTTTTTTCCTCTCATTCTTTGTCTCTTGATGTTGCTGCTTGTTTCTATTTGTTTCATTACAGATTAATTTCTTGCTGGCTTCTTCTTCTGTGGATCATTTTTGAGTTGCTTCATCATCCCTTTCAATGTCTACCTTCTCTAAGTTCTCCATGGAGGAAATCTCATCTTCGAGTTGCTTACACAACTTGCTCCTTTATTATATCAGTCTTCTAGTTGAAATAATCTCATATTGATGAGAGTTATCATTTTCCTTTATTACAGCTTTCACAAAAGTAATAATTTTCTTATCCTTTTCCTTTTACTTTTTGGATTCTCCTTCATATCGTATCCCAACCTTTACAATAGGATATCTTTGTGCATTCAATATCCTTTCCAATAGTTCAACACATTTTAACAGTTGAATGTTCATTGTTAAATCAGTTTGAGCCTTTTTCCAATTTATTCCTCACACTCACCATCTCTTCTTCAAATATTCCACATTCCTAACTTTTCTCTCTTATTTGCTGCAACAGAATGTGTTCTACTTTCCTTGCTTCTTCTAGTTCAATCTTCAACCTAATAAAATATTTAGAGTTTGGTTCTTCGTTAACATATTTTAGAAGTATTTCCTTCTGCTTCTAGTCTTGATCTAAAGTCTATCAATTTCCTTTACGGAACTCACCAACTCCCCCTCAAGGTATACCTCACCTTCTTCTTCATATTCCAGGAGATCATCTTCAAGGTCATCCATACCCATTAGTGTGAATTTTTATATTCCATCTTCATATGAGGATTCATCTGCGCTTTCGGATGGACTACTATCTTGCTGGGAAAAAAAGGGTTTTCTCTAAATTTCTTCCCTTTCTACATATTATAGGAGCTTCTTTTCTCTTTCCTTTTATCCTCATTCTCTATTACCTTATTGGGATATTTTGAGGCATAGTGGCCCACTTTTCCACAATTAAAGCACTTGAATGGAAGTTTACCTTGATACTTACTTGTGCCTCTGTCTTGTCTTCTAACAAATTTGGATTCATCTTCATCAAAGCATGAGCATGTACCTTCTTTCTCTTCTATGCACTTGTCTTCTTTAAAGGAATCCTCCCTCATGTTTGACTTCCCTTCAGGAAGTCTCATCTCATATTATGTTAGGTTGCCAAGTAATTGGTTCCTAGTCAAGGTTTCCCAGTTTGTTGTTTCTTCTATGGCAGAGACCTTAGGATTAAACCTAGGTGATAGAGATCTCAATAATTTTTGTACTACAACACTTTCTTTAATTTCTTCTCCTAGGCCTATCATTATATTCAAAAATTCCACAACTCTTAAGAATAATGTAGCTATATCTTCATCTTCATTCATTTTTAAGTTTTCAAAATAAGTTCTATGTGCTTGTAGTTTCGCCATCTTCACCTTTGTATCTCCCTCATGAATATTTTATAATGTATCCTAGATTTATTTGGCAGTTTTACTGTGCATTACTTTGATAAATTATGACTCACTCAGATCGCTCAGGAGTGCATTCATTGCTTTTGCATTAGCTATGAAATTTTGTTTTTCTTCTTTCTCAGTGTCAGTTTCCTTTCGTGCATATTTTATTTGTACAACAACCCAAACTTCTATTCCTAGAGGCATTATTTATGTCCTCGTTCTTATTTTCTAGAAAGCATAGTTTGAAATTTGTTCCAATAAAAAATGGGGCTTTATTTGTTGAGCATCCTTCTAGGCTAGCCATTTTAGGGACGTAGGACCTCCTTCCAGTTGTTAAATTGTTACTAAAGGAACCGGCTCTGATACCAATTAATGAACCCTTAGCTAAAATGAGAGGGGGGGTGAATAAATTTATTACATTCATGGATATTAAACCTCTTTTCTTTAAACTATTCAACAACTTCATCTTATGAGAATCTTAATACATAATTAATCAACAAAATTAATGTGTGGGCAACAAGTAATAATCAGATTAAAACAACACATAAACACATAATCATCATGCACATAGACAACAGATATAAGTGGAAACCCATAAGGGAGAAAAACACATCTTATTATTGTTTTGATGCAAAGGCAAGCTCCTACTCCCTCTCACAACTGATTTTCTATAGGATCCAACCTACAGGAGGCTCCTACCTCAATTTTTGCAAGCTACAACTTGCAAGGAAGCTCCAACTCCCATATATTTTCTACAAGCCACAACCCACAGGAGGCTTCAACCTCAACTTCTGTAAGCCACAACTTGAAAGGAAGCTCCAACACCCAAATATTTTCTACAGGCTACAACCTACAGGAGGTTTCTACCTCACCTAGGTCCAAATAGAAATTTATCAATCTACAAATTGAAAGGAGACTACAATCCCCTCACTCAACATGAAACTAAAATACTGATTTATGTGGATATCAGCTTTTTTATACTCCTTCTCCACTGCTGCCTCTTCAACCTTCATATCTACTTCATATCAACTCCAAATGTGCACAAAATCTCTATCAGCTCTCCCTGATTCTTTGACTCTCTTCCCTTCTGTAGCACTCTTACATTCTTCCAATCTCTTCCATTCTCCAGCTTTCTAACCTCTCTATCCACATTGATATTGAATATCTTATACAAATAACTCCCTGACTATTTGCATTCTATAGGGAATATAAAGTGAACATGCCTGACCCTATGCCTTCTACCCATTCGATTCCTCTTTCTTCAGTTCAGGTTATTACATAAGAAAAAATCATTACAGCACTCATGGAGTTTTTCCTATGCCTATTGAGACTTACCTTTGCATCACAAACAATAAAAGATTAATTAATACATTTACATTTAAAACAATATTCACTCAGCCCTCTTAGCTCTTTTCTCATTCTGCATTTGTTTTTTCTATTGTTGTCAGAGTATTTTTTGTTTTTTTTGTTACATTCAACACAATTCTGCATAACTGTCTTTTTGGCCTGACTCGACCCAATTGTTGCATTTCCAACAGTGCCACCATATTTTCATTTTTCCCGACTCTTCCTCTTCTACTCATGCCCGCAGCATTTAGCCTTCACCTTCTCCTTTGCTCTGTGTCGGTCCCTTACCCGAGTCTCCTTCTGCTGCATTCAAACTTTGTTATTAAATCGCTGCACTAACCTTGCACAAGTATCGGGTCACTTTCTCGAGTCTTTCCTCTCTGTTTAGCTTTAATTATTTGTAAAAAAGCGTAACCACATTAAACCTGTACCTAAAATATATTAATATTTACCTTTATACGATATCGCGTCCGGTCACTTATCATATTTCGGTGTTTCTTTTGTTTTACAATATAATCCTCCTTTGCTCTATCATGTGATTTAACAAAGGGAAAACCCATACTCCCGAACTTGAAAACCTTTAGGCTTCAGCGTTGCTTGCATTGTGTCTGCTTCATTATCACACTTCACACTTCGGCATTCTCATGTGTTTCTTGTTATGCATATCTCTTCCAAACCCTAATGCGATTTCTCAAAGGCAAACCTTATACCTCCGGATTTGAAATCCTTTAGAATTTTTTTTTGAAACTACATCACATCTGGTATTCTTATCGCACTTCGCACTTCGAAATTTTAACATGATTCTTGAGCGTTTATCCTCATGAGCTTGTGATGTGTGATATGCGATTGGGTCCCACAATCAAACTTTAAATCCTTATATTTTAGCTTTGAAGCTTATTGCATATGATACTCTTATCACATTTCGAAATATTTAGATCATAGCAATAACAAGGTTCCTCTAATCATATGTGATATGCGATCGCATCGCATCACAACTTAAAAAAATTAACTTGCGATAAATTAACATATAAATATAAAAATTGTTGATAGCGATGTGCGCTAACAATATTATGGCCGAATGTGATATAATATGGATCATCCATTCTCCTAATTTATGTTCGTGATATGATCCCAATTGTTAATCTTTGATTCACTCTGCAGCACGATCTTGTTCGTCCATCCTCCACTTCAATATTGTGATTTGATCTTAACCATCCATATCTCAACCATTATTTTTGCGATAAGATTCTGACCGTCCATCTCAACCTGTACATGCATATTAATATCTATTAGCGATTTAAGATCAGGCCTCTAACCATTGTTCTGAAATCTTTTTCTTTTGGAAATTACCTGACTCTGCCCGCAGAACTGCACACACTGCATGTGCCCTTGTGCACTATTATGAACGCAAAATAGCCTGAATCTTCCCATGCGTTCACAACTTTCTCCACTAGTTGAAAGCATTCATTACTTTTCTTAGCACATTCATGAATTTTCCCACTCGTGCAGGACTCGACCCAAACTTGTTGCCTTCAGTACCTTTTCTCCTTGATAAATATTCTCTTGCTACTCCTTGTCTTTTTACAATTCCTCTCTACTCCTTTTCCTTAATGCTAATTAGGGTGTTGATCCATGCCTCTTTTCTACTCCTCTGCCTTACTCCTTTGCCTCTAATGTTGCTCCTTTGCCACTTTGCTACTCCTCTTCCTCTTTTCTTCTCCTCTACTCTACTTTTTCCTTATTTTCCTTATAGATCCTTTATACTCCAGTTGATCTTGATCTTCTCCTTTTTCCTTAATGATAATTCCAGTGCTACTCATTTCTTCTCCTTTGCCATCAATGAAAATATTTCCAACAGTTTACAACAAAAAATAAATAATTCAGGATAAGATCAAAATAATTCATGATAGGATAGTCAAATCAGACGATTTCAAGCTAAATTACCTTGTATTAAAATGGGATTCCAGAAATGAGGAGAAGGGAAAACATGGAAAGTTTGATAGTTTATAGAAAGACCCTTATAATATTGAAGCTTTCAAGGGAGAAGTACTTGTCGGAGCACCTGTCAATGGTAGGTTACTCAAACATTACTTTGCTTGAAGTCCATCAAGTATCTCATAGCATCATTGTATATACCATTTTACTTTCAGATACTACAGGTGTGCGTGGTTTTCATCGACAGTTGAAACCTGAAGTGAAGGCCCTAAGTTTCAGATGAATTGTTGTTATTTCTGTGATTTTAAATTTAAACATATCGGTTTCAGTATTTTCAGATGAAATAATTAACCAATGGAGAAGGCTACTGATATATGGTGTTCTTGACACCTCACAGGGAGGATGTCATTGCCATTAGAGCCACTGTTAGGGTCCTATAAGTATAATTATCCCCTGTGATTATTTGGTTTTTTATCCCACAGTGATATTTAAAAAAATTAATTTTTATTTTAATTGTTTAGCTCATATAAAAATAAAAAATAGAAGAAAGAAAAACAAAATTAAAATAAAATAAGAAAAAAGAAAGAAAAGAAAAGAAATAGAATGCGATAAAAATATGTATAAAAAAAATAAAAATCGTAAAGGTATGGGCACACTAACTTAAATGTCACCACAATTATTTTATTTAAAGTTTTTATTGTTGAATAAAGGTAAAAGGTGTGAAAATATTTTTTTTTCGCTTTCAATAAAGAAAACGCACATCTCAACGGTTGTGATAATTCCCACCCGAATCAACGACAGAGGATGGTGTTCACTCCCTCTGACCCTTCGAGAGTTAATGGAAGGTGTGTGGGGCGGGGGGGTGTTATAGCATCATTTCTCACCTTCATATGATTCATGATTGCTTTGATGGTTTTGGGCACCCATTCCTATAGACTTGGACAAATTCACTTAAAAACAATGTAAAAATCCCCATACGGGACTATGCCCGTACTTTTCCGCGTGTATACGCGAGTCCAGCTGCACTTTTCTGCGTATGCCATTAAAATTATGAAAAAATATATCAAAATTATCTATTTTCGGGCTGGGTTGATGGTTACTCAGGTAGTTCAACCACCCCAGCACGTGGCCAACTATTTCCAACTGTTGAAACTACTTGGAGGGAGTATAAAAACCCCTCATGTGTATGGCCTAAGGGGGAGAGAGAATTATTGATATTATACTCTGTTGGTATTCCCTATCCAAGTCTGATTCCCCGTGCCTCCTGCACTTTCCCAGTTCATTACAGGAAACCCTTGTTTCCTTGAGATGCTCATTTCCCTATATGTCATCTCGTATGCACGAGTTTGGAAGGAGTCTTAGCGAGGCAAGGGCGGGACGGATCCGGATGACGGTCTGCTCGAAGATCGTGGAAGGATTCAGGTGATCTCTCCACTCGTTACTTTTGTACATGCTATTTATAATACAGAAGTACCATCTTGTTCCCAAAATATACGTGTTAGTGTCTTCTTACATATATGAGAAAATTGTTGTTTAAGCATTCATTATGGTTTATCTGATGTTTTATATGGATTTCACTAACATTTAGAGTAGATATATGTTGTACAACCAGTTCTTCGTGCTTTTTTCTTCTTGTCTTTCAGGTTAAGAAGGAAGGACAGTTGTTGGGGGTTTGGACCCCGCGGGATCTGCTTCAACCGTAGGACCTACGGGTAACTTCCTCATTCTACTCTATTTAGTTTTTCGTGAACATGTATGGTTGTGTGAGTCCTTCTTAAGTAACATGCCCCTGCTTTGTGGAGGTTGTAACCCAACTAACTTCTAGGGTGATTTTCCCCAAAACAGAATTGGTGACTATACTGGGGATCACATTCTTGTGACTCCCCTGTTGGGTGGTTTCAGCTGTTTGATAGGTTGCCGACAGTTTTAACTTTCATTTGCAGTCCAGTTTACTTTTTCTCAGTCAGTCTGAGGTCCTAGTTTCTTATCCAGGCTTGATCCTTTTTTGTTTTTTCATTATTTACCTTTGTATATGCACTTTTTTTCTGCACACAGTCACGTATACATGCAAGTTTGTCTAAAGGGAGTCGCGTATATGTGAGTTTCCTTCAGCAGAGTCGCGTATGCATGCTTGTTGCTAAACTGTGAAGTAGCGTATACCTAGGCAGATTTTGAATTTTTGGATTTCTTGAATTTTTGGTCCTTTCTGGCTGTGGAGACCTGTCCCTACAGTGTCTTTGCACTCTCTGGATTGTGAAGAAGGTGGTATTTTGTCTTTTCTCTCTTTCGTTTGATTGAAAACTAGTCTTTTTGGAAAAGTGTTGTTTCTGGTGCTGGAACTTCTGGTTTGAGTACCAAGATAGCTTTCTGGGCATTCTTGGCTATTCTGCTTTATCAGAACAGAGAGCTCCTGCTCATTTACTCTTTCCTGTCTTTGTGTTTTGCTTGGCACTATGATTTTTGCTCATTTCTTGATTGGTTTTCTTGAGTTCAGTAGACTAGGTCTTGTTGCAACTTTTGAAAAGTTTTTCTTGCTTCTTCGAAGTTTTTGTTTGCGGCAAGTTTATACTATTCCTCTAGGCTGAGTGGCTGAGTTTTCTTGTCTTATTTTTCTCTTATTGATCTTGCTACTAGCTAGCTTTATAAGGTTTGGAGCATTGTTGAAGTTTGTGCTTGAAATTCAGTCTTGCTTGGTTTGGATTTTGATAGTTTTGCTTGGTCTTTTCGAGCTCTTTCTTTATAAAAATAAAGAGCTCAAAAAACATTTGCTTTGATTTTTGTTTTTTCATTTCAAAGGCTCAAAAAACATTTTGTCTTGTTATTTTCTTTTGTTGTTGCATTTTCGTTTTCGTTTTTCTATATCTTTTGAAGCTTTTGTGAGGTTTCTTGCTTTTGGTTTTTGGCTTGATAATTGGAAGGGAGCTGTCATTCATTTCTTCTTCTTCTTTTTTTAACCGTTTTGGTTTCTTCATATTAAGAGTTCTTGATTTCGGGAACTAGCTTTCTGGGCAACCAAAAAGAGCTAAAACTGAAGGAGCTTTTGGGAAATTTCACTCTGCTTTAGGAGATTTTGCATCTTAGGATTTGCATGCTTGTAGTGATTTGCATTAGGTGAATTTAAACATTTAGACACTTTCGTAGTTTTTGTGAGTGTGAGTTTGCTATTTGAAAAGAAAAATACAGTTTTTAATCTCGTAGAACCTGTATAGAGATTTCTTTTCATCGAAAGACAATAACTGCATTTGCATGTAGTTAAGTTTTTATTAATTTCTTTCTGCATCAAAACATCATAAGTTTCATCTCCGCATCCTTGTGACTTAACATAACAGCCCATTAAAATAAGCGATATAATTTAAAATCAACTAGCAAGTTTTCTAAGTGTCATACACCAACTAGCTAGGTTGTAGGGCCTTGGATTAGGTGAGTGGAGAGTTAACTCTCAAGGCGCTCAAACAAAACATAGAAGTTGATTAATTGGCCAGTCCAACTCTTGTTAGGTGGGCCCAGGAAAGCTCTCCTCCGAGAGAGTCGAAGCACGAGGAAGTGAAGAGGAGTGAGAAAAGGGATACCCCCTCAAATTCGGCCAGATACGACCTCAGACCGTTTCCGCCCCTTACGACACGGATTGGTGCCCATAGTTGCCACTCCTAAGGTCCACACGGGTGACGGGGGAATACCACGTGTTACCTGGCGACCGTCGCATCTTCGTGTATACGGGAGGTGCCCTTTTAGCTTAGGTGTGGCCAAGCAAGGCATTTTGCAGTTCTAGGAGGTCGGCGTAATGTTTTTTGTTACCTTCGCTAGTTGTTACCGGGTGACTAATCATCCCAGACTTCTTTCGGGAGGTCCTATACTTCGCTTTCCTGTATTTTGGTGTCCGGTCCTCATCACCCGGAGCGGAAATACTTGGAGGTTGTTTGCTTGACTGTATCTCAAGGATTTTTATTTTAGTGAGTGCTCTTTTCTCCTAGCTTGCCTAGCTTTTCACTTTTTTGAGTCTAATTTATAAAATCTATAAAAGTGGCTGATCAAGCGCCTCGACGTTCGAGGAGAATCCGGGGGTTATCTCCCGAGAGTCCAGAGCCTTCTTCGAGAAGGCGTAGGAGCGATTTAGCAGGTGGTTACCACCCTGTGGTGTCTGACGCAATGGAGAGAGATCCTCCACAAAGGTGCGAAGGTTTCATAGCTGATTACGGTGTTGGTTCCGGGGAGAGGAGCGTTCCGCTCACCTCGCGAGTTTTGTTTCCTCGGGAAGAAGATTTTCAAATTGAAGACGTACCTGAGCCTCCTGCGACAGGTCCATCTCCTCTTCCTCCTGATTATCCATTCGATGTTCAGTACATCGGACTTGAGTCTGAGAGACCAGAAGATCTTCTGTATCATTCATATCTTTCGATGGCCACGACTGGGAACGCGGCTTCTGCCGTGAGTGCTGCAGGCATTTAGACCCTTGATTCTGTTGAAGGAGGGGGCACTATTGCTTTATCTTCGATTGCTTCTAGTGCTGCTGTGTTTGGCTCTGGTTTCACCCAAGCACATGCTTCTCATTCTGGTCCCTTTTGTTCAGGGATGCCCTCTAGTGGGAATACCTCTTTTTCCTTTTCCACTGCTGCAGCTGGAACTACACCAATGTCTTCTATGGCTAGTGGATCAGCTTCTTTTCAGGGTTTCCCCTTTGGAACTAGGCACATTCCTAGTTCCAATCCTTCTTTAGGGTCATTTCCGTTTACGTCCCAGACTCAGAGTTTCAACCCTTGGTCTGGGGGGCAAAGTTCGACTACTTTTACAGGGTGGAATCATGTGTTTACTACAACGGGGGCAGGGAATCAGTTTTACGCAGGTCATCAAGGGAATACTTATTTCCCTTCGTCGAGTGCTTACCAAACCTTTTCTCCTCTTTCTAATGCCTGGAACCCTTATGAGGGGCTCTCCTCTTCATTCAATACTTCAGCGGGGGGAACTGGTCTGGGCTTTGGTAACTCTGCGTTGGGAGGAGGTTCTTCTCCTTTTTCTATGAGTCCTTTCTGGCAACCTAGTGCCTTAACAAATCCAGGCTATTCTTTTCAGAATGTTGGGAATCCATCCCATCAAGGATGGAATCCTCAGGCTTCGCCTCGCTTACCTTTTCTGGCAACGTTAAACTTGCCAGATTTGTCGAAGTTGACTAATGATCTGATCCGTTATAGTCCGGGGTGGCCTCCGGTCCCGACCAAAATTCCTTCAGATATTCCAAAATTTGAAGGTAAGAACGGGGAGGATCCGGCTGACCACATCACCACTTTCCACTTATGGTGTTCTTCGAACTCCCTGATCGATGATTCGATTAGGTTGATATTATTTCAACGCACCATAACTGGAAACGCTGCCAAATGGTATATCGAGCTAACTGGGGGCAATTTTGCTACATTTGGAGAACTGGCTGTCACATTTCTAAACCATTTTCAGTTGCCTGTCAGATATGAGGCTAGGACGGAACTCCTGGCTAATTTTAAGCAGGACGAAGAAACTCACATTTCTGACCACATTCAGGAATGGAGGATAAGGAAGAGGCTTATCAAAGCTCATATTCCTGGAGAATTCCTTCTCGAATGGTTTCTGAAATCTCTGCAGTCAGACATTTCAAAAGATGTATCCCTATCTGGGGTATTTTCTGAGGAGTAGGCCATCTTTAGGGCCCAGCAGCTGGAATTGATCTATTCTCAGTCTAGGGTCCTTTATAAATATTTGCCCAATGCTCCTCGCTCCAAATTAGATTTATCGAAAACTAAGCCCGGTCCGCATGGTGATGGGCTTGTCGGATCAATCAATAGTGGTGCAGCCGTACAGCAATGCGATAAATTGTCATTGTCTGTCCTTCCTGAGTCCCATTCCAGTTGGAGTATCACCTTCGAGTCTTTGGCTCTCAATGTTGTCCAAGCTCAGTCCCAAAAGGATATCAACAGTAGATGGGAAGAAGAAGGGACGAAATAACAGAAGAAGGGCAAGAACGGAAGGGTAATGCAAATAAAACCAGCAGCGTGTGATAGGGTCAAGGAGAAGAAGAAAGTGAAGTGTCCATGCAAGCTGTGTGCTGGAGACCATCTCACACACCTTTGCCCTAAAATTCAGGATGCTTAGCGCTTGTTAGCTCAGCAGGGTTCTTCTAGTTCCCAGGCTGTGTTAACAAACCCTTTTCCCCAAGGGCAGCAATTAGTTGTTGGCGCAAACCAAAATCCTGGGGCTTCCTCTGGAGGTACCCAAGAAGGGGAAATTCCATCGAACATTTTTATGATGAGTGCTCACGCGGATATCGCTACGAGATCCCGTGATTATGGCGGAGAAGAGTCTTTGAAAGCTAAGGAAGTTCCTGATGCTACTGAGCCGCTTCACATCACGAAGCCAACTGTTGAGTCTATGCCTCAGATGCCAAAAGAATCTTCTAAGCGGTCAACGATTAATCCGAACGCGAGGGCTGCCCAGAACTACTCGATTGTAGAAGATCTGGCGTAGAGTCCTTGTGCTATGTCAGCTTTAGAGGTACTCAGGTCTTGTCCGGCTCAGCGCAGTGCTTTGCTCACTGCCATTGGGGCTATTGATCCGAAAAATTCTCTTCTGATTACGTTTGATATGACTAATTTTAAGAAGAGACTTCCTCATCACATGGCTTTTCACATTAAATCATCGTATCGGAAGTGCAATATCTTTCGAACGGTTGTTGATGAGGGTGCTTCTACATGCGTGATGTCTCTCGCATGTTGGAAGACACTTGGATCTCCCAAAGCTGTTCCATCTAGCACTGTTCTTACTGCGTTCGATGGTCATTCTCACAGACCCCATGGTATTGTCCCGGCTTTGCCCATCTGTGTTGGGGGAAAAACCGTCAATATAGAGGTTGAGGTAGTGGATGCAGCCTTGGACTACAACATTCTATTGGGGAGGAACTAGATTTATGAGATGGATGCCATCGCATCCTCTTTATTTCGGATTGTATGTTTCCCCCACGAAGGGAGGATCGTTACAGTGGATCAACTGGACTGTCCTCCTGTAGACCTGAATGTGTCTTTTGACTCATCTGTTCGAAGTTGGATAATACTAAGGCGCCTGTTGAGAATTTAGGAGTTGGAATGTATTCTTCCTTGATGGGTACTTTCGATCTTCCTCCTCCTATGGTGCATATTAATGCTATTTCATCCTCCAAGGCTCCCCTTCGAAGAGAGTTCTTCAGAACTCATTATTTTTCGAACCCTTGGACCTTACCTTCCCCTACTGCCACATTAGCGGAAGGTTAAGTGGGTGGAATGGCATTTCCTATTTCTGCAGCTGAGATTGTGTATCAGTCTATTGTTGACTCTGCAGAAACCATCCCAGCTCCTCTTTCACCGGAAGAGTTGGATGGTGATGTGGCTCCGGCTTGGACGCTTAGTTCTTCTTCGGCCCAGGATTGCCTTGATACCACTCTTCCATCTGAAGAGGCCATCCTGGAAGCCATGATAGGTATAGATAGACCGTGGGATGATTTGCATCATCGGTCTTACTTCCTACCTGATTTGGGCGAAGTTGAAACAAGTTTTCCGAGTCTTCCGTCTGCTGGTCCTGTTCACCCAGTCTTGAACCCTTTGGCACCAACACAGGTTTATGCTGAAGGGAACATGGCTGTGATCTCTCCTACTATCCCGGTGAACATTTCCAGGGATCCCAATATTATCGAGAATGTCTTCATTGGAGCTGAATGTTCCCGTGAAGAGGTTCAAATTTATACCGAGCTATTTAAAGAGTATAGGGATGTATTCGCTTGGTCTTATGAGGAAATGCCTGGCATAGACCCATCTATTGTCCAACATGAGATCAAGACGTATGAAAACGCTAAGCCGGTGAGGCAGAAACTTCGTCTGGTCAATCCTAGGAAGGCAGCAGCTATCAAAGCTGAAGTTGAAAAGCTGCTTAAGGCAGGATTCATTTTCCCTGTTCCTCTGACTGAATGGGTTTCAAACCCCATTCCCGTAGATAAAAAGCAAGGAAGGATTTGAGTGTGCATCGATTTCAGAGACCTAAATAAAGCGTGTCCTAAAGATAATTACCCCACACCATTTATCGATCAGATCATTGACGAGTGTGCCGGTAATGAGATTTTCTCCTTCATGGACGGTTTCTCCGGATATAATAAAATTACTATCCGTCCTGAAGATCAACATAAGACTGCCTTTATTTGTCCCTGGGGTACGTTTGCATATAAGAAGATGCCTTTTGGTCTTAAAAATGCTGGGGCTACCTTTCAGCGGGCCATGTCTTACGCCTTCCACGACATCAAGAAGATTATCGAGGCATACTTAGATGATCTAGCTGCTCATTCTCGAAAGAGGATGGATCATCGTGGTCACCTCTGGCAAATATTTGAAAGATGTCGTTTTTATAAAATTCGATTGAATCCGAACAAGTGCATTTTCGCGGTTACATCTGGTTGGCTATTGGGATTCATTGTGTCTAGGGAAGGGATAAGGGTAGATCCCTTCAAGGTTGAGGCAATACTTCGGTTGCCTCCCCCGTCCTCAATTCGTCAGCTTCAAATTCTTCAAGGGAAGTCTAATTTTCTTCGGAGGTTTATCGTCAATTATGCTGAAGTCACAAAGGGATTTATGAGACTATTGAAGAAAGGAGTTCCTTTTCTTTGGGACGACTACGCTCAACGCTCATTCTATGCTTTGAAAAAAGCATTGACCTCTGCTCCTTTATTGAGTCCACCTGATTATAGCAGGGATTTCCTTTTGTATCTGGCAGTAGCAGAATCTACCATTGGTATGGTTCTGGTTCAAGAAGATGATGCTCTTGCAGAGCTTGTTATCTACTACCTAAGTCGAGGATTGGTAGGACCTGAACTCAGGTACACTCCGATAGAAAAATTAGCCTTAGCAGCAGTTCATGCTGTGCAGCGACTCCAACATTACATTATTCTTCGCAAAACTTATGTTTTGGCAGCTGCTAATCCATTTCAGTTTGTCCTCAGCAGGCGAGTGATTGGGGGCAAATATAATAGATGGATTGTGATTTTACAGGAATTTGATCTTGAGTTCATGTCTGCCAAATCCAAGAAGTCATTAGTTTTTGCGGAATTGATCTCCGAGTTGCCCTGTGGAGAGGAGATGATCTATGATGAGTCCTTTCTGGACGAACACTTGTTTCTTATCTCTCCACAGGATCATTGGTACGGGGATATCATTGTGTATCTCCAGACTGCGAAATTTCCCTCTACTTTTTCGAAAGATGAGCGTCGTAAACTGCGTCACTTGGCCAAGAATTATTTGATTATTGGTGATGCTTTGTACCATCAAGGGGTTGATTCAATCCTAAGACGCTGCTTAACTCTCGAAGAAGCTGAGGCTGTGCTGAATGATTCTCACAGTGGAGCTTGTGGGGGTCATTTATCTGGGCTTGCTACAGCCCAAAAGATTTTGTGTGCTGGATAATTTTGGCCCTCAATTTTCAACGATTGTATTGAATCGGTCAAAAAGTGTCATCCGTGTCAGGTTTATACTCAAAAAATGCGCGCTCATCCAGCTCCGCTTTTTCCAGTCGTTACTGTCGGTCCCTTTACAAAGTGGGGTATTTATTATACTACTTGTAACCCGCCTTCGGCTAAAGGTCACAAGTACATTATCGTAGCAGTAGACTACTTTACGAAGTGGGTCGAGGCTATGCCTACTTTTGGGAATGATGGTGAGACTACAACTTTGTTCCTTTTCAATCAAGTTATCGCTCGTTTTGGTATTCCTAGAGAGATTGTCACTGACCATGGCAGTCATTTTCAGAATAGTATGATGGCTGAGTTGGCTCTCAAATTGGGTTTCCGGCAAGAGCATTCATCTCCATATTATCCTCAAGCCAATGGGCAAGTGGAAGCCGTGAATAAATCTTTGAAGACAATTCTTCAAAGGACAATTGATAAAGCTAGATCCAACTGGCATATTATGCTATATCCTGCACTTTGGGCATACAGGACGTCAGTGAAAACTGCAACTGGCTTTACTCCGTTTCAGCTAGTGCACGGGGTAGAATCCGTATTTCCTATTGAATGCGAGATTCCTTCTCTTAAATTAGTTGTTGAACTTCTTCCTGACACTTCTAGTCTGGCAGAACGGCTTCTTCATCTGGAACATCTCGATGAGCAGCGTCGAGATGCCGCCATGATGAATGAAGCACATAAAAACCGAGTAAAGGTTCAGTACGATAAGGCGGTCAAGCCTAGGGTCTTTTCGGAAGGTGACCTTGTTTTGGTCTATGCCCAAGAAAAAGATGCCCTGGGGGCAGGGAAGTTTAAGTCTATGTGGTATGGCCCCTATATCGTTAAAAAATTCCTTAAGAAAGGAGCGTATACCTTGGTTGACTTCGAAGGGAACGAGTTGCCGGAGCCCCGAAATGGGCTCTATTTGAAGAAGTATTATGCCTAGGCTTTGGCCTGGCATTTTGCTTTGTATATAGTAGTTTTTGCTTTGTACATATCTGATTGATTTTCGATCTTTGATGAGTTGGTGATGTTTTTGATCTGCTTTGGCAGGTTGTGTTGGATGTCATGAGTCATTTTTGTTTCGCCGATGGTGCTAGTAGACACACCCGGAACTTAGCTTCCACGGCTTGGGTGCTTCATTATCTATCCGGTTAGCTGTTAGTATCAAGAGGGGTCTGCATTGGTCCTGCTTCCAATAATATAGCAGAATACACTGCAGTTATTCATCTACTCTCGGAGGAAATATCCTTGGGTGTTGATTCGTTGGTAGTTTTCTTGGACTCTCAGCTGGTGGTGTTGCAGTTGAACAATACTTATCGGGTACGAGATCCATTTTTATTACGATTGTTCTTGAGGGTACATTTGTTACAAAGGTCATTTCAATTTTTAACTTTCATTCATATTCCTCGAGCTGACAATTGGTTTGCTGACTCATTAGCTAATCAAGCATTATATTGGCATATTAATCATTCCATACAATAAATTTTTAATCATAAAAAAACATCATACATTTGATACATTTATCACATCACATCAAATATCGCTGTATATATATCATCAAAGTGTTCAAAAACTTTACAAAATTTGGATCCATAAGGTCATACAAAACTTGGGCTTAAGCCCCGATCATGTTCAGTCTCAAAAAAGAATATACAGTCATCTAATACATAATATCTATCTATTCCTGAGGTCCCTGCCCAGAAGTCATGTTCCTATAGAACGTGACTGCGGTGGCAACTCGGCGGAATAATCTAACCCAGTCTCGGGGCACTCCTACCACCCGTCTCTGGATGGCTTCCGGCAGGTCCTCCACAACAGCCATAGGTATTTGGTGGGTTAGTCCCTCCAAATTCCTCTGCACGGCCTGGAGAGTCCTATCTGAATCCACAATATCTGCTTCTCCCCTGCGGTGCTTGTGGCGCGGGAGACCCTCAGGTCGAACTGGTCCAACATCTGAATCATGATCATTTTAAATTGTCAATCATTATGAATCCAATAAAAAACATGTTTGTTTTTCATTTTTTCATACATATTTGAAAAAATCCAAAAAAAATTATATAAAGTCAAAAAATTTTGCAAACTTACCGACTGTGCCCCATGCTGTGCTTGGTGGAAGAACTAGATCTAGATCTCCACGAAAGTCCATCCCGGCATAGGGATAGTCGTCCACTGCGATGATTTTTTCTCCCCACCAACGGAAGAACTCATCGTCCCATGTGGTCCAGGGTACTTCACTACCCCCCAATCTCTTCATCATGTCCGCCCAACAGGCAATTCTTGGGTCCCGCGGGCTACTGATGGTAGAGATAACTTTGGGTCTCAATGCTGGAATCTTCTCAAAGAAGAATGTTGTCAAAATTGTACCGTAGCCAAAGTGTTTGGTCTTTGCTTGGCGGATTGAGGTCAACTGTTGTTTCATGTTCAGTAAAAGGGCTGTGCACCAATCATACACATGAGTCAAACATTCTACTGCTATGCTCATTTGCGTCCTGGACGCCTGATGTAGGGAGGCAGATCCTACCACTCTGCCGATGGTGAAAAGGAGGATTTTCATGTGCAAATCCCGTAAATATTTAATTGCAATCTGAGTTCCAACCTTTTTGGAACCCTCTACGCAATACACATGGACATAGTCTTCCACGGTTAACCCTCCCAGGGGCTTCCCGTGCAAGTCTACTGGTTCTCCCTCCGAGAGAGTCCAGTAATAAAGTATATGTCTTCCACTTCAATGCATATTGGCA
Source organism: Pinus albicaulis (assembly GCA_034641835.2). NCBI lineage: Eukaryota > Viridiplantae > Streptophyta > Pinopsida > Pinales > Pinaceae > Pinus > Pinus albicaulis. The sequence goes on along the minus strand of JAXQQM020083969.1, from coordinate 93,793 downwards.
TCTGATCTATCACGAAACAGTCTTGGTCTGGTTCCCAGTAATTGACGAGCATTTCTAGCAACCGAGGATTGCTTTTCATATTTGGCATTTTAAAGAATTTGAACAATCCGCAATTCCGAAGGATATTTTGCGCTGCTCGATCTTGCATGACCTCTTGGTCAATTGCGCTATGCTCACGTTCTCTCCATGAGATTGTCATCATGTCAAATTTCATCAAATCATGCATTAGCCACGCTTTTTAAGTTTCGGACCTGCGCATACGCGACTTTTTCTTTGCACAGTCGCGTGTATACGCGACTTGCCTGTAATGAACCCGCGTATGCGCAAGTCCGGATTTTTTAGCAAGGGTTTTAAAGGTAAAATTCACTTAATTTTAATTTCCAAACGGACAAAATGATTTGCAAGGATGATTGAGGAGCCTACCTGAAATTTCAGCGTGATTCGACGGTCGGTTGTTCCTGATTTGAGGAAATAATTTTTTTTGCTCCAGAGCACTTTTTTCCAAATCAGCAATGCAATAATGAACCAAATATGAGGTAATTTGTCTATTTATGCCTAAAAAGTTGAGAATTTTCACAAAAAGTTGTTATGCTCATTTTTTCGATCTATCTTAATTTGCATAACTCGAATGCTTGGAAGTGCCCAGTTTGGTATGTTTTCAGGTACATTTTGACGATTTTGAGATTTTTCCCGGTTTTTGATCCATGATTACCAACTCGTCATGGCAGGTATATGATCTTCACTGGTATATAGGTTAGGGAAATCACTCTCCGTTGCATCTTGCATACTAGCCTCCATACTGATCACTTGCCTTAGGGTCGATCCCATTAGGTCATGAGTATTACACCCATTTCACTCGCCAATTGTTTAATCATGGCTTGATGGTAGAGCCTTCCTTTACATGGGCTTCCTAGTTAGTTCCTCGCTATCACTTGTTTCCCATGTTGCGTTTTATGTAGGCTCGAGAGTTCTCTTTAGTCCCGCCATGTCTTATGTGTTGAAGCTTCATTCTTCTTCTTCATCACTATCATTTTTTCTGGCTTTTACCCTAGAGGCTCCCTGGTGTCGTTAAGTTGTATTACTACATTGCATATTGGCTACTTGTTTATCCTAGCCTTTAGCTGGCTTCATTTTGACTCGATGTTTAAGCCAACTTTTGACCTTGACTCTCTGTACAAGTTAACCATTGCATGCACTTAGCTATCACAACTTGACACCTTTTACCCATGGATGGAACGTTCCTCTGAGTATCACTTACCAGTTTTTGCCACCTTGCATTGAGCATAGGATTGTTCCAATCCCAGGAACTAGTGCATCTGATTTTTTGATACTCGTTCTATCCATTGTACCATAGCATTCTTTTATTCTTTTTCAGGCTTATTATATGAAAAAGACAAAAAAATCAAATATAACAAAAAAGAGCGGGAACGGGATGTATCTTCGTTATTTTGATGGCAGTACAGAGTCAGTTTGTCGCCCTTGAACAAAGCACATTTACTTATATATATCTCCTACATTTGGGATGGTTTTAGTTTTGACCTAGGTTCAGCCTTTACCATGTTTCACTTGTCAGCTCTCCCCCGGTTGGTTATCTCTTCCAATCATATGGAGAGTTTGTTCTGCCTCCTGCATAACAGACTTATACAGTGTCACTTTTTACTGCCATGGTCATCACGAGTCGTGCTTTTGTTCAAGGGAAGTTTAGCCTGAGTCGGCCATTCTGCGGTGTCTCTTGACTCATTATTCAGTCGGCCTTCCCGATCTTGTCAGTATCATGTTCTATCACATCAGATGTTTTGATCTTCTGCTCGTGCTGGTTTGAGAAGGTCTCCATTGACTTCTTGCCGGCGGGTTTGTCTCTTATCGACTACGACACATTTCTCTGAGAGCAAACCTAGAGCCGCACCTTGGGCCTATTTCCATCATTGATAGGTGACCTTGTGCTCAGCATTTGATCATCATCATGGGTCTTTGACTGAGTGGTTTCCCCTGTGTTCGACGTCGGCACACATTATCACACTTGGGATTCGTGCAGTACCTTGATTTCCATTTGACCCTATCGGTGGATTTCTCGCCTCCGTGTCAGCTTTCATTATTGGTTGGTTCAGAGGGTTTCTTCCGTGCGCTAGCTTCATCTTGTGCATATCGGAAACGTACTTCAGTTTTGGTTCCATCACTCTACTTCGTCCGATTCCTTCCAAATCTTGGCCTGCGGGTTACACTCGCGCTGGACTGATGTGGGATGCCTTAATGCCTTCCTTCCAGCAGATCTTTTCCCATCGACTTCGACTCATTGCTCTGGGAATAAGGTCTAGAGTCTTTTTGTCAGTACCTTAGGGTTTGCAGTCATCAGTGGCAGACTCTTCGCTATCGACGGTGGGGATTCATCATTGCCTCCTGATTGGTAGATTCTTTCAAGTGTTCGACTTCAACTCATTCATTCGCACTTGTCAGATTGTACTGGGGCACCTTGACACTCATTATCATTATCGGTGGGTTGTCTCGTGTTGGTTAACGGTATACATCATTGACCGGTAATCCAACGATTTCTCACATGGTCGACTTCAGCTCATTTATTCCCATTGTGTAGAATTGTGCCATGGTGATCGGTGAAGACCTCAGGTTGCATCAGCATTCTTCAGTTCACTTTTGACAGTCCATTCAGTTTCTTCCAGTGATGCCGTCCACCCTTATATGTTGCAGTTCAGTACAGCAGCATCCTATATGTTGGCTCCCGAGTTGCGTGATTGTACCGTTTGTTCCACCTCTTATGATTCGGTACTTGGAGATTCAGTTACTTATATGATCAGACATCCAGTTGCACCATCTTTGATCAGCTTTTTATATGTGATACTTGGACATTGATTCAGACTTACACTTCCGGGCCATGCTCAGATGATTCATTGTGTACTTTCAGTTCAGCTATACTTGTATACATGTTGGATCTATTCACTACTTTCTATATGATGTATTTTGGACTGAGCATGGGTATGCCCGGCCTCAGCATGAGTTGACTCTCTGTTTTCTTTCATTGGTTTTTGGCAGGCTGAAATCTGGTGAAGTCCTCTCTTGTCCTTACGAAGTTCTTTCTATGTGCATAATACATTTTGGCCATCATGTACCCCTTCTGACCTCATATATTAGGGGTGATCCAGGTGGATTAAACAGGTACAGGTACAAATGGCTTGAGTACAAGGTTCAAAAATCAAAGTGTTTGAAAATCCTTCGAACCAAGTTCAAGTTTTAGATCTCAAAATTCTGAGTCCAACGGCGCAGACGACACTCAATTCCGAGTCCGTATGAAGGAGTTAGGAGCAGTCAAAGTTCAGAGGTTGACTTGGTGATGTGGCAGACTAAGGAGGCAACAATTTTGCTGAAACCCAGCCACCGGATTCCGACCAACCTGGCCAGATTCCTGGCGAATTTGTGGGACCGTTAAATGCACTCCTTCGGTCAAAAATTCGAAGGTTCAAAAAAGAACATATTGTTTTAATTAACAATAAAAACAAAATATATATATATATATATATATATGGGTGGCAGGCCACCAACCCCGCCACCCCATGTAGATCCGTACAAAGCCATATTATATTAAAAAAAAAACAAACAAATGTTGTTGGGGGGGAGGGTGATCAACCCCGCCACCCTCGCGGTCCGCCAACGGTGACAATGATACCGCATGTTAAATGGGGCAGGGGTTGTTAACCCCACCGCCGCCATATATATACACATGGCACGTTGTTATATGGGGCGGGCCGCCCAATATGGGTCCGGCCCCCCACATCTACATCAACATCAAACGGAATTTTAAAAATATAAAACAGTTCAACGCTATGTTTTAATATGTAATGCAGTTAAAAACAGTCGGCCTTTTTATGGCGGGGTCGGGATTTGACCACCCGACCTCCGCCCAAACAATGCGGATCTCCAACCAATTCGGCTATGGGTGACTTTGGAGAATCCACCCACACTATGTTATTTAAACCTTCATTCATTTGTGCACCCAAGGACGGACAGGAGTGGGCACGGAAAATGAGGCAGTGGAACCTTGAGCAGTGTGCAGGAGGGGGCGGAACCATGATCTGAGCCATTTTTCTAGAGGGGCCAGATTTTCACTTTGTCTGATTGGGGCAAGTTTTATATGGATTCAGCACTACTCGATGCCAAAAATCCAACGGTGCTGCCCACTTTGTCATCAGAGGTCTGCAATTTTCGGCCATTTCCAGATTGGGCAGGTATAAGGGTGTAATTCCTCATTTTGTACTTGTACTTTCATTTTGTCATTTAATGAAAGCAGGGCCTCCCCACTATTAGAGCAGGGCCCGGAGACGTAGTCCCTCCTGAACAAACTCCGATATAAACTCTTGTGTCTTCGTGCATGATGTTAATTGCTTCTCTCTTTTTCCGATTATGCCTTTAAAGTTTCTTGTTTAAAGCTACAATTTTCACATGTTAATTCTTTTATACATCTCAAACAAAAGATTTTGGATCAAGTGGTATCGGAGCGGGTGTTTGTAGATGTGAATTACATGTTTGTATGCTAACAAGAAGCAGGCTAAGAAGAGGCGAAGGGACGCTACAGGCTTTTGATCCCGAAGCAGGACGTGCACGTCAGAGAAGGAACATGGGGGACGAAGATCGGAATGAAGAGGAGCTCAATTTCCGCAAAACTTTCTATACCATGGCAGATTGAGTAGAGAGACTATTCTCTAGACTTGAAAGGTTAGAGAAAACAGGAGATCATTCTTTAGAAGGGAAAGGTTCAACGCATGGAGATGGTGGAGGAAATCCACCCCCTTCAGGAAATGAAAGTCCTTCCTCCTCTTCTAACCATCATAATAAAAATTCTGGAAATGCATCTAACAAGCCTTTCTTTAAGTTAGATGTTAAGTTTTATCTACCAGTATATAATGGTGAAAGTAATGCTAAGAAGCTTAATAATTGGATTAGGCAGCTTGAACTCTATTGCAGGATCCAGCAGATTATGGAGGACGAGGCGAAAATCCAATTGGCTTCTCTTTGATTGAGTGGCACAACTCTCATCTGGTGGGAGAGCAAACTTCGAAGCAGCAGTAACTTGGGTAACCTTCTTTCTTCCTGGTCAGATTTTATTACTGCAATTAAACATCAATTCTATCCCTTAGGTTACAAGTAGAAAGCCTTAATGGAGTGGCAGTACCTAAGGCAAGGTAAAGAACAAAATGTGCAAACCTTTACTGAATAATTTCGAAAACAGGCATTAAGATTGGGCATCTCATTAGATTCTCCTGAAGTTGTAACTAAGTACATTGGTTCATTGCATAGTTACATTAGACATTCATTGTTAATGTTTGAACCTACTACCATTGACTCGGCCAGTGTGAAGACCATTCATCTTGAGAGCAGGGGCAGAAATGATAAGGACGATCATTCAAAGAAACCACCTTCCAAACCTTCAAATGGAAAATTCAAAGGGAAAGGAAAGGGAAAGGAAAAGAAGACGGCGTCAACAAAGAAGGATGAAGGAGAAAAGCCTTATTGCACTCACTGCAAAAAGGAAGGCCATGACGACGATCATTGTTGGAAACTTTATCCAGAAAAGAAGCCGAAGAGATATGGAGGAAAGGGTAAGCAGAAGACGGTAGCAACCGCACAGCAGGACCTTGGATCTGACTCAGGCGATGAGGCATTGATCACAGCAGCAGGGACAAAAGGTACTGATTCTCTTCATGATTTTGAATCACATGAAAGCACTAGTTCATCAAATGAGCCTCTTTCTAATGAACGTAAGAGAATTGAGTTGTTTCATATTAGAGTTGTTATAAACCATGCAAAAGTAGAAACTCTATTTGATTCAGGCTCTCAAGAAAACCTTATTTCAGAATCCTTGGTTAAAAAGTTAGGCTTAGAAGTTAAGCCTCATCCAAAACCTTATCCACTTGGATGGATACATGATAAAGTAAAACTAAATGTAACCAAGCAGTGTAAGGTAAAATTTGTTATTGCTTCTAAGCTAGTAGATGAAGTAGAATTGGATGTAATACCATTGGATATCTGTGGCATTGTGTTGGGGAGTCCCTATATTTATGATAGGAAAGCAGTTTTCTTTCGCCATGAAAATAAATACCAAATCATTAAAGATGGGGTAGAATACATTGTAAGAGCTCATCAAACCAAAGTTAGTGCCAGCCTTGTAAGTGCAGGACAGATGAAGAGACTGGTAAATTCCAGCAAGGGGTGTTTGCTCATGGTTGTGAGAGCAAAGGATGAAGAAATAACCGATGCTTTCCGGGGATGTGATCCGGCTCATAAACAGGAATTATGTGATGTTATTTCTAACTATGATGAGTTGTTTCGGGAACCCAAAGGTTTGCCTCCAAAACAAGGGATCCAACATGAGATCCATTTGCAACATGATGCTCCATTACCAAACATTGGTATGTACAGGATGTCATCCATCGAAATGGAGGAAATCAAAAAGCAGGTACAGGAACTGTTGAACCAAGGGGTCATTCGGCCAAGTACTTCTCCTTGTAGCTCGCCGATCGTGTTAGTGCCCAAGAAAGATGGCACATGGAGGATGTGCGTGGATTATTGGGCACTAAACAAAATCACGGTGAAAAATCGATACCCTCTCCCTCGCATTGATGATTTATTAGATCAATTAAAAAATGTTGTTTATTTCACCAAATTGGATTTGCGTAGTGGTTATCACCAGGTCAGAATTGCAGAGCAGGATGTGTGGAAAACCGCCTTCAAGACCAAACAGGGGTTATTCGAATGGATGGTGATGCCATTCGGACTTTGCAATGCTCTAGCCACATTCATGAGGGTCATGAATGATCTTTTTATGCCTTTCATTGATGAGTTTGTCCTTGTGTATTTAGATAATATTATTGTATTTAGTAGGACTTGGGAGGAACATGTATGCCATGTAATCAAAGTGCTTGATGTTTTAAAGAAAGAACAATTGTATGTAAAGTTGTCAAAGTGTGAGTTCGGGAAAACCTCTTTGGTTTACCTTGGTCATATTGTCGGTAATGGTCAATTAAAAATAGACCCCCCAAAAGTTGAGGTGATTGTAAATTGGCCTAAGCCCACCAATGTAACAGAGGTCCGTAGTTTTTTAGGTGCAGTACAGTACTGGAGGAGGTTCATTGCCAACTTCTCCACTATTGCATCACCCTTACACACTTTGACAAGTATCAAACAAGCCTTTCAGTGGGGAGGAAAACAACAGAAGGCCTTCGAAGCACTGAAAGAGAAAATCGGCACCGCACCAGTCCTGGCTTTACCTGATCTCCAGCAGCCTTTTGAGATCGAAACCGATGCCAGTGGGTACGCCATGGGAGCTGTAATTTTGCAGCAGAAGAAGCCAATTTGTTACCATTCGGAGAAGTTCTCCCAGGCTGTAATGAATTACCCCACTTACGACAAGGAATTGTATGCCTTGGTCCAAAGTGTGAAAAAGTGGAAACACTACCTGATCGGCAAGGAGACCATCATCCATACGGATCATCAGCCCTTGCAGTACTTTCAGTCACAAACCAAGCTACAACAATCTCGTCATTTTAGGTGGATGGGGTTCCTACAACAATTTCATCTGGTAATAAAGTATAAGAAGGGCACTAGTGACAAAGTAGCAGACATGCTCTCTCGCCCTCCTATCGCTGCTTCTATTATTTTGCATAATGCGTCATTGTCTTTTGAAATTTATGTTGAATAGTACACTAATGATGATGACTTTAAAGAAGTTTATGCAAAACTAACTCATGGTTCACAGGTGGACAACTATCATTTGCAGGGGAAGCTGTTGTATCACCTTGGTAAATTGTGCATACCCACAGTAGAAAGAGTACATGTAATTCGAGAGGCGCATACCTCTCTTGTGTCTGGTCACTTTGGTGTCGAAAAAACCTTATGTCATTTGCAAAGGTTTTGTTTTTGGCCCCATATGAAAAACATTGTAACCCGTTTTGTAAAGGGATGTGTGATGTGTTCTGTTTCAAAGCCCTCTAATAGAAAACTTGGGCTCTACACACCACTCCCTATTCCGGGTCGTCCATGGGAAAGTGTGTCGATGGATTTTGTAGGAGGTTTGCCTATGTCAAGAAAGGGTCACGACTATTTGTATGTTGTCATCGACCGCTTTAGCAAAATGTGCATATTGATGCCTTGTAAAAAGCAGGTCACTGCTGAGCAGATTGCTTGTCTTTTCTTTCAGTATGTTTGGGTCCACTTTGGGTTGCCCACGTCGATTGTGTCAGATCGAGACTCTCATTTCCTTGGAGAGTTTTGGACCAGCTTGTGGCGCATGATGGATACCATGTTGAAGAGAAGCACGACATTCCATCCACAAACCGACGGACAGACAGAGGTCGTTAATCGTACCGTGGTACACTTGTTGCGGGGATATTGTAGCAAACATCCCAAGTTGTGGGATGAACACCTTCCATATGTGCAGCACGCTTACAAACGAGCAGTGCATTCCTCTACGCAGCGTTCACCTTTTGAGACATGCTTTGGCTACTTACCAAAGGACCCTTTCGACATGATCTATGGAAGGGATGAAGATGCCAGTGGGCGTGATGACAGGGATAAAGCACAGCGGTTCATTCAGCGGATTTAGACAATTCACCAAGTAGTGCAAGAGAAGTTGGAGAAGAGTCAGGCCCGATACAAGGCCCGACATGATAAACACCGAGTCGACCATCAATTTCAAGTTGGCGACAAAGTGTGGTTCCACATCAGCAAGGATCGAATGAAGGGAGAAGGTAAGAAATTGCGACCAATCCGGTATGGTCCCTTTACCATATTGGAGAAGATTGGGAATAATGCTTTCCGACTCGACTTGCCGGTATACATGCAGATGTACTCAGTTGTGCATGTTGAAAATCTAAAACTTTATGAACCCCCATTGATTATGGACACTGAGGAGGTAGGATCAGTTCCTACAGTGGATGACTTTGCACCAGAATATCTCGATGAACTGCCAGAGGAAATCATTCTCGATCGAAGGACAAGGACTTCGCGACGAGGAGATGTGGAGTATCTCTGTGTTGGTTTCAAAGGGATGCACCCAAGTAAAGCCAAATGGCTTGAAAAGGATAAGGTGAGGGAGCAATTCCCTCACTTTCCTGTTGATTGATGAGGCTTTTGGGTTCCAAAAGCTCTTTAGTGGGGAGGAATGATCCAGGTGGATTAAACAGGTACAGGTACAAATGGCTTGAGTACAAGGCTAAAAAATCAAAGTGTTTTAAAATCCTTTGAACCAAGTCCAAGTTGTAGATCTCGAAATTCTGAATCCAACGGCGCAGACGACACTCAATTACGAGTCCGTATGAAGGAGTTAGGAGCAGTCAAAGTTCAGAGGTTGACTTGGTGATGTGGCAAACTAAGGAGGCAACAATTTTGCTGAAACCCGGCCATCGGATTCCGACCAACCTGGCCAGATTCCGGGCGAATTTGTGGGACCGTTAAATGCACTCCTTCGGTCAAAAATTCGAAGGTTCAAAAAACAACATATTGTTTTAATTAACAATAAAAACAAAAAAAATATATATATGGGTGGCGGGCCACCAACCCCGCCACCCCATGTAGATCCGTACCAAGCCATATTATATTAAAAAAAAAAACAAATGTTGTTGGGGGGCGGGTGGTCAACCCCGCCACCCCCGCGGTCCGCCAACGGTGACAATGAAACCGCATGTTAAATGGGGCGGGGGTTGTTAACCCCACCGCCACCATATATATACACATGGCACGTTGTTATATGGGGCGGGCCGCCCACATGGATGTCCAAATTTCCACATCTACATCATCAAATGGAATTTAAAATATAAAACAGCTCAACGTTGTGTTTTAATGTAATTAAAATAATGTCTTTTGCATATGTGTTCGGGATTTGATCACCCGACCTCCGCCCAACAAATGCGGATCTCAACCAATTCGGCTAAGGGTGGCTTTGAAGAATCCGCCCACGCTACAATATTTAAACCTTCATTCATTTGTGCGCCCAAGGACGGACAGGAGCGGGCACGGAAAACAAGGCAGTGGAACCTTGAGCAGTGTGCAGGAGGGGGCGGAACCATGATCTGAGCCATTTTTCCAGAGGGGCAAGATTTTCACTTTGTCCGATTGGGGCAAGTTTTATATGGATTCAGCACTACTCGACGCTAATAAATCCAACTGTCGCCTACTTTGTCATCGCAGGTCCGCAATTTTTTGGCCATTTCCGCATTGGGTGTATAAGGGTGTAATTATTTTGTACTTGTACTTTCATTTTGTCATTTAATGAGTTTTGTGGCCTTGTTTGTGGCCTCCCCACTATTTGAGCCGGGCCCGGAGACGTAGTCCCTCTTAGATGGACTCTGATATCAAATCTTGTGTCTTCATGCATGATGTTAATTGCTTCTCTCTTTTTTTGCTTATGCCTTTAAAGTTTATTGTTTAAAGCTACAATTTTCACATGTTAATTCTTTTATACATCTCAAACAAAAGATTTTGGATCAAGGGGTGATTCATATAGCATCATTTCTCACCTTCACATGATTCATGATTGCTTTGATGGTTTTGGGCACCCATTCCTACAGACTTGGACAAATTCACTTAAAAACAGTGTAAAAATCCCCATACGCGACTATGCCCGTACTTTTCCGCGTGTATACGCGAGTCCAACTAGACTTTTCTGCATATGCCATTAAAATAATTAAAAAATATATAATTATTCCCTATTTTCGAGCTGGGTTGATGGTTACTCAGGTAGTTCAACCACCCCAGCACGTGGCCAACTGTTTCCAACTGTTGAAACTACTTGGAGGGAGTATAAAACCCCTCATGTGTATGGCCTAAGGGAGAGAGAGAATTATTGATATTAGACTCTGTTGGTATTCCCTATCCAAGTCTGATTCCCCGTGCCTCCTGCACTTTCCCAGTTCATTATAGGAAACCCTTGTTTCCTTGAGATGCTCATCTCTCTATATGTCATCTCGTATGCACCAGTTTGGAAGGAATCTTAGCGAGGCAAGGGCGGGACGGATCCAGACGACAGTCTGCTCGAAGATCGTGGAAGGATTCAGGTGATCTCTCCACTCGTTATTTGTACATGCTATTTATAATACAGAAGTACCATCTTGTTCCCGAAATATACGTGTTAGTGTCTGCTTACATATATGAGAAAATTGTTATTTAAGCATTCATTATGATTTATCTGATGTTTTATATCGATTTCACTAACATTTAGAGTAGATATATGCTGTACAACCAGTTCTTCGTGCTTGTTTCTTCTTGTCTTTCAGGTTAAGAAGGAAGGACAGTTGCTGGGGGTTTGGACCCTGCGGGATCTGCTTCAACCGTAGGACCTACGGGTAACTTCCTCATTCTACTCTATCTATTTTTTCTGAACATGCATGGTTGTGTGAGTCCTTCTTAAGTAGCATGCCCCTGCTCTGTGGAGGTTGTAACCCAACGAACCTCTAGGGTGATTTTCCCCGAAACAGGGGGGGGGGGGGGGGATGGGGGGGAAGTGGTTTCAATAAAACCATGCCCAACTACGTGTGAGCTCTTGGGAATTTTTGGCGGGTCCCTTCCATTTATCGCTTACCACCCTTATCCCACCCCCCTCCTCCCGAAAATTTCCATCCCGCTCCTCTCTATGTCAGCTCGCTCCTGTGATTTTCCCCCACATCCACAGGTCCTTTTTTCCGCTAGTCACGAATCACTATCTATCATCCCTTCCGTTATCCACATCACCTCTCATCATCCAAGTCATTCGACCATTACCTTTCAAACTACCTGCTCATTTTCAAATGGAAGTTATACATTAAAATACTCCCACCAACTGATCTGTTAGAAATAAATTCCCCTCTCCCTAGAAGGTAACAATTCCATTATAATGCCTATCCCACCTACTATAAAATCCCTCAGACACCTCCATATTTTTCCCTTTCGACATTGATTAAATTTTTCAAGTGAGGAGTGAGCCATTGTGAAGTTATCAACGTGAATTTGCAAGTCATTTTCCTCTACAACTTCAGTTAAACAAGTCGCCTCGAAGTCCTATTTTTCAAATTTGCCTCTGTAATTCTCGATTCCTTGATTTCCCAAGTTTAATTCTATGTTCTTTCATTTTTCCCTCTTCATCAAAGAAGGGATAGGGAAAAATTCCCGAAGAAGATCCCATGGTAGCCCCTATCCCTGATTTAGATAAAACTCCTCCGATTGATAACCAATACAAAAAAGTTGAAACCCAATCTGAATCTGACCTATATGAGCTTCATAATTGTGAAAAATAAAACACTTAGATCAAAGTGATGATTTAGGTGTCTGGGAGTCGTTTCTTTCCTCAAACCCATTTTTTCCCTGAATTCTCTTCCTGGTGTCATCCCAGATACCTCCCTAGCCAAATAGCAGTAATTTCCCATAACAATGAGCTCCTCTTTTCTATTTCTTTAGAGAGAATTTTCCAAGCCTTACAGATAAAACCTCAAACCTCTTTGCATCCTTTTTCCACTGATGCATCAATGGAAATTTATAAAAAAATTAGCTTCCCCCAACAAGACAACATTTTTGCATGTTTTTTACCTGAAAATGCCTAGTTTCCCAGAACAAATCCACCATAATTTATTTCTATGTTCCCTGAAATTTCAAGACAAGTGATTTATACGGTTATTTTGTTATTAGGTTATTATATAGATCAATGGGTTGATGAAGTAGTTTTTTGATTTTTATTAGTTTTTGGAATTGCTCATAAGCCTTCAATTCTGTTTAATTATAGTCAATTTTTATCACATACCATGCATGAACAATTTATCAGGTTCAAAGCTAAAGGTGTGTTAAAATACCAATCTTTTTTGGTTTATCTAATGTTATTTTACCAGGAAGACATATTCAAGTTTCAGTTGCAGAAGATGAATGAGCATGGTACCCTATTATCAATTATTCATTGGAATTCTATAGTCACACGAAACTCATAGGAGTATACATATACTAATTTTATGGATAAGTTTATTCATACTTCCCTATGTTTACTAAGTAGTGATGTCATGCCAAGAATATCACAATAAATTAAGAAGGTTTTGAGCCTTTTAGAGTAGTCAAATATTGGAGACTGGTATTTATAACAGAACTATACAAAAATAAGAATCTATGGGCATGAGCTTCCTCCATAAATATTACTAGTGTTTGTGCTAGTAATAATTTTTTCCTTATAATATGCTAGAGAGATGATGAATATGGATGAATTACACTTTGTGTCAAATAAGAAGAAGGCACAGTTCAAAATAAAGGCACATGCATGTCCCTATATTGTGAATAGCAAAGAAACAACAAAAGAAGTGGAGGAAATTTTAAATAAGATGAAGTTCAAACCAAGTTTCACATGGTCTTATCATCCTTTAGAGATAATTTCAAAGATGAGGATTGAACAGAAAAGAACTCCATATCCACATACACCCAGGCCATAGATAGAGTAATATGCTAACTAGGAGGAGTGGACTAAAAACACCCTAGAGGAAGCTAAAGAGTAGCTTGTTAGCTAGACTTCTCTACATACTCTAGTTTCGAAAGATAAAGATACGAAGAGGATAAGAGAAAGCATGCCCCCCCACTGATTCAGAGTCACAATATTTCCAAGTGTTCAAAAGAATAAAGAAGATAAACCCTAAGTAAAAAATCATCATCAAAATAAAATATGATACACTGACCAATGCTACACAATAATCATCAGAGGAAAAAGAAAATCAAGATCAAGAAATAGTGGTCTTAATAGGTCCAATGACTCCCTTCATGAACTCTCAAGAGATAACACAATAAACTGTATCCTCTTCATCTCAGGGATCCACACAACAACAAAGTATTTTTTCAAGGTATATGGAGATCAAATTGAAGAATAAATCTCTCAAAGGTTCAACATACTCAGAATTCTGTAAGAAAACTACCACCACTCAACATAGATTGTTGTCTACATTTGTCTCAGAAAAAGGGTAGTTTCAAATGGAATTTTTGGAGCCCATAGTTCTAGCGCCTAGGATTATAAGGCCTCCATATATTCAATTGATACTAAGAAGGTTCACGGAATCGATCAGATCAATTTGCAGAAGCAAGCAGGTGAGACGATTTATTCAACATTAGCCAGATCAACCATGACTACTTCTACAGTGTAGATATCTTTAAAAAATATGCATTCACATTTGAAAATTGAAAGAATTTCTTCAATGGCTAAGGACACCAGCATTAATACCTTAGAATATTTAGTTATAAAACTAGGATATAATCCTAGTGATGTCAAGGTATTTGGGGATATAATCAAGAACAATAATGCAGACATTCAAGCCCTCAGGAAATATCTTAAGATCCTAACTATAGAACATCCTAAAGCTAAGGAGGTTACCAGTTTAGAGAAGGAGAAAGAAAAAACACTCACAATAGTCGTGGAAAAAAATGCACAAATCTGGAAAATGGAGCAAGACATGGAAGCACTACTAAAGGAAAAAAAGTAGTGGGAAGCAACAAGAACATTAGCAGCAAGAACATCAACATTAGGTACATCAGTAGTAGTCATTTCAACACCATAATCAACTTCATATTCCTCAAAAAATCTAGCTCAAGCGTTAGGGAAATTATCATTGACAAATAAGGAGAGGGAGAAATTGACAGAAGCACTCAAAAAGATGGAAGAAAGAAAAATCAAAGCAAATAATGCATACTTGGTATAAGTACACAATAATTTCAAATTAATCTAGCAGATTCAGAAGTATGAAGATAAATCCCTCATAATTCAAATGTTGGTAGAAACCAAACAAAACATTTGGCACAATATTTGTGCAAATTTCGTAGATTTGTGGCCTTCTATTCAAATTATCTTTAAGCAACAAGAACTGGTACAGAGAGTTAAAACAACAGTTGAGAAAACCAAAATTAATATTGAACATAGGCCATCATAAGCTTATAAGATCATAAAAAAATTAAATTCCAAGACCAAAGATGAGTTTGAAGAGCTCAACATCTAGGATAGAACATAAATAATAATGGAAGTCAGGAGAATGCTGACAAAGAAAAATCCATTGGTGCAGTTGCAGAATAAGTGTCGAGAATTGTAGCTACAAGTTAGAATATTTAAGAAGAAGTTTTCTTTGTTGCAGGAGAAAGGACTTCCAACTCTCAGGAATTATACTAGAAAAATTATTCCAGTAGAAAATCATCAAGAGAAACTATGCAACATTGCTGAAGATGCCTCTAAATTCACAAAGGAAAAGGAAATGCCAATGGAGAAGTTTTCTTGGAGGGAATAAAATTCAACTTTTATATTCAGCATGAGATTTATCATTTTATTTTTAGCAAGCCAACTTTCTATACTTACACAGAAGTAGGTGAAATATTTATAAGCATGGTGAATTTTTCTATCATGAGTGAAGAACGATGGGATAAGTAACTGGAATTAACTGAGTGAAAGTAAACACAAAATCCCACATTTTGGTAAACAGAAAAACATAAGGATATGTAAAGTAGCCACAACCAACAACAAATTTCCTCCAAATATTCAACAGAAAATATGAATTTATCTAGAATTATTGTTTTCTAGTTTTATTCCAAAAATATCTACATCTTTGTTAGATATTATTTTGCAATCAATTCATTTTTGGAATATGAAGTTAGTTCAATAGAAATTATATAGATATTTTGTAATAAAATAAAGAAAGGGTTGGATTATGTATAAAAAAGAGCTCTACCTTGATGCAATTTTTGGATTGTACTCAAAGAAATCAATTTTTAGAAATACAAAGACAATTTTGTTCTAGGATTCTTGTGTCAAACAAATGTTGATGTTTTTCCTCATGTTAAATGTTTCTTCTTTCTAATTTTCATATGGATTTCCATTCCTAATTTTTTACAAGAATATGATGAGTAGAATTTACTTTCAGTACTCTACTCTGGCTTGTTAAGAAATTTTAATGATTTCTTCCAAGATTTAATTACAGAATTCATTTATGTATGCTTTATACTTAAATTTATTCTAAATCCGATTCATCTCACTGACACCATAAATATTTTAAGATTAAGGAGTTTGCCTACCCTACCCTATTACAACTACTCAATAAATTTGTGATTGATTACCAAGAGGCCTAATGACTCCATGTCCAATGGAAGTTTCCTACATTCTTCAACCAAAATTTTCAAAAACCCAACTCGAACTCTAATAGCTAGCCTAAGATACAAATTAAATCATATAGAGATATCCCTCTGTGAGTATGGAAGGGCTAGATCCTATATTTAAAAGTGTCTTGTGGTTACCTTTGTAGTTTTCTTCCTCATCCCAAGAAATTATAGAGTGCTAAAACTTCCACGACTAATAAGCTCAGGGGAAGCTAAAATGTTTGTCCAGTCATCATTTCCCAGGACCAGAAATGGCTTAGAAACCTTAGGAAAAGATATCCCAAGTGCCTCTTGGATTTTTTCCTCAGGATTTGAGGAAATTGAACTAGAGGTGTATTTATTAATGCTATGTAGATGTCAGGTCCCTGAATGCTTTTCACCACATATTTTTTTCATGAGCGATTTATTCAAAAGTTCATGGGTATCCTCTGATTTTTATTGTTTAGCTAAATCATCTCTATGGATAGAGACGATCCCTCTAGCCCTAGGGTGGGTCTAGAAAAAAAGGGAACAAGCAAATACCTACTCTCCTATATTATAAATTAAAAATAGATTGAAGGAGATGGCCTACCTCGGTCACATGTTGTGATGTTGATCATTGTCGAAGCTTTTGGGTCTTTTTCTCTACCAAGCTTGATCTTTGCTGCTACAAGCATTCAATTACCTGAACAAGTAACCAAAAAAAATAAGAAACATAAAAGTGCAACATGCGTATAACAAAAATAATCTATCTACCTGATCAAGGAATGCTAGAATTCTTATCATAAACATGGAAAAGAATGGAAAATAAATATCAGATGTATCATATTATTAATAAAAGAGAAGCTACAACCTGTGCCTTGATGTCATTTACTGAAATGAAATTGAAATTTTGTTGATAATTTCCATAAAATTCACCAAAACAAATGCACTAAGGGCTAGCAGGATAGAAAATCCCCGAACTTCCAAAAAGGTTGATTTCAAATCTCATTGGGTAATTTTTCTATGAGATCTCCAATGGAAAATATGTAGAATTTCATAATTTCCTTAAGACAGCATAGGTAATGAAGTGAGGGTTTGTATGGTAGAAAATTTCCAAACATCCAGAGGTTTCCTTTCAGTTTGCGTCATCTTTTGTTAAATAAAATGAATTTGATTTAACATTATGGAATTCTCCACATACTGTTTGTTCGAGATAAACACTCAGAATCTAAGAGGAATTAAGTAGACCTATGCTATAATTTTGATAGATGCATGCGATTTGGATTGAGCAATGAGAAAATCCATTAGAAAATATGTGGAAAGAGACAAGAGATATGCATATATTTATCTTATTAAGTAAACCCTGGGCCACTTGAAGCTTTGAAGAAATCCATTCAGCCATATTTTTGAAGAAAATCTAGGATGCTTAGACTTCCATCTTTCGATTCTCTGACTAGTCTTTCCTTCTGCAATTCCTTGAACTGGGGCTTGAATTGAGTATTTTTAGTGCGTAGAAGTATGGGCAGTAAGGAATTAGCGATGGGACGATATATTCTATACCATACAATAAATACGGTCTACTCCAGAGATAATAAATTAGCAAAGGAAACACGGTGCATAGGAATAATAGTAAAAATATTTATGAATTTTTTAGTTTTTATTAAATTATTATTTTAACAAATTAATTGGATTTAATTTAAAATAATGATTAGTTGTTAATTTAAAATAATATTTTTAAAATATAAATCTATAAATAAATAATATTAAAGAAAATAAATAAATATTTATAATCAAAGTCAATGATAAATCAATTGCTTATGATAGATAGTCAATGAAGAATCCAATGCTATAATTCTTTGCCTATTGACAAGAGTTGACAAATAACCAAAATCTATAACATAACCAAGATATCACTAATTTAAAATTCGTAGTAGTAATTTAAAATAATAGCCATACTACTCATGCAATAAGAGAGAACAAAGAATCCTACAATATTGTGGCTTAATTGAGGACTTAGGAAAAATATATGGATATTGTGGACATAGTGATGTCATCTTCATCTTCACATGAGACATCAGTGAATGTACCTGAAATGCACTTTTCAGTCTCATTGAAGTTCGTAATATGGTCACTTATTGGACATTAATAATATTATGTTATCTTCTCTACATCCCAAGAGCTTAAGCAATATAAGTTTCACATATTTTATCTATTACTTTAGAATTATAGATTCAGGGGAGTGGAGTAGCTTTCGTTCACTCGTACATGACACATAGAATTGAGCTCTCCAAAAGAGTTCCATTCCTTTTCTGGTATGAAGCACCAAAATAGAATTACTGGAAAAGGCATGGGCTTTGGTTCACTGGTAAGGTATCGAGTGGATTAAAATGTACATTAAGGTTACACTCCATTTGTGGCCCCACCCAACCAAACAACTTGAATGAAAAAGGGATGAAGTTGGTGCAAATCCATGGGGTGATTTTGATGGAACATTTAACCCTCAAACCTCACATCTAAGCCAAACGTAATTTGTGTTATGTGGTATGATCACAAATATTGTGTTTTTTTTTCTAGTTGTTTCTCCAAGTATTTATTTGGATTCTTCATTAGATTTAGAGATCGAGGTAAAATTCCACATTTCCATATACATGCACACATATTTAATATTTTATATTCAAATTTTTAAAGTTTATATATTTCTCCAAAAATTATTAATGACCAGTGAGTTTGTTGTTGGATGGTATTCAACCGAGGATTTATTTTATGATAAGAGCATAACCCTTGGAAACCTTATTGACTTCAGTCTGATTTAGAAATTTATACCAGAGTTATTGAGGGTCGAGAACATTCATCCTTAGAAACACTGAGAAGACATAAATGAAATTCGAGGTCCAAGTCATGGTGGGGTTTCGTGGAAGGTCTACTGGCTATGTTCAAAACAATATGCCTCCTTCACTTGGTAAATTCCTTAAAGTTGAGAGGAGGGTAGTTGCTTCAAACAAGCAAGATAAAATGTACCTCAATATGATGTACGATGATTTTTTTTCAAGAAAAATATCCTTTGATTCCAATCCTCTCTTTACAGTTGGTCAAATCCTTCCTCCCCCTCTTGTAGACCAAATGACCTATGCTAATAGAGATCAAGTTTATATTCATCCATCATAGGCACTAGTTGAATGGTTCACCAATGATACTAATTATAGAGGAAGCTATGTCAGAGTTCACCATCATAGAAGCCATTCTTTCAGATTGCGGGTTCCCACATTCTTTTCTAGAATTTATCTAAATTTTCCTAATATAGTGTGTGTATCAAACATTTCCATCATGGTTTGACAACCCACATATGAAAATATATGGATCACACTTCAATCATAATTCTCTTTTCAAAATCTATTTCTCTTTTCTAAATTGAATATGACAGATAGTGAATAGAAATCAAATACTTGGCTTCATAGCAGCCCAAGTAACCTCTATTTCTATAGTATTGTCCAAAAAACTTTTGTCAATGCAATAACTTTCCTATTTGCAAATCGAATCATGGTGTAAAAATGTAATCCCAACGTGAGAAAAGAAAATAATGCAAGTTTGATGTAGAATGTAAGATATTATTTAACTAGTCTATTGAATTAAAGGTTAAAAATATTATATATATGTCTCGATGGGCTAATTGTAGTTACAAAACATGAGATTATCACCTTCTCCAAACATTAAAATATATTAAAGGTGTTAGTCGATCTTTTTCTTGGCTTGGATATAATAGAGAAGGAATATTCTTAGCTTAGATTTTTGTATCCTTTTCACTATGAGAGATCTCCATTCTTCTCCATGATGAATCTTTATCTCCTCCTTTTTCTAAGTATGAATGATAATCCCCATGCTACTTTTCTAGTAAATATAACATTGTGATAAATGGAATATGCTTATTATAGCCTGATTAATGGGATTGGTAACCTTGTGTATAATGATTAACTGTTGGTAGAGGATATACTTAGTAAGGTGGAATGGGTTGGGCCATCGGTATTTCATTCCTAGAATAGTCAAAACTAAGTTGCCCTGTTCCAGGAAAGCCTTGATAAGGTGGAAAAGGTTGGCCTTGGATGTTTTGACCTTGATAAGGTTCTTGCAATATGGTTTTCGTTTTTCCAATAGGTACTTGTAGTATAACTTGAAAGGATTGTCTAGATGTAATCCGCGATATGCCCTGAAAAAGTTTACCAACTTGTACCTGATGCACAATCTTACCAAATTGGGTAGATGGGGTCTATGGTATACCCTGTTCAGGTTGGGAAGATGATATTTGAGTTGTCCCCCATAGCAGTTAACTGGTTTTTACCTGAGGTATGGCCTGAACACGTTGACTTATTTTTACTTGAGGTATGGCCCATACATGTTTACCGATTTGTACCTGAGGTCTGGCCTAGACAGGTTGACTAGTAGGAACTTGAGTTCAAACCTGACCATGTTGACTAGAAGCAGGAAGGGAAACATTCCAAGGAGTGTTAGTCATTCCTGGAAACGAGGCACCAGTAGAAAAAGTACTCATAAAAGGTTGAGCACCAACTTGTGATACCTGCTCAAGATATGGGAACATACCAACAACAGGTTACCCCCTAGCTGGAAGATAAGGGGTAAAAGGAGGCCATTTTCCCACAGCGGGAGGATACCCGAGGTAAGATGGAATGGATTGCTTTGGGTGTCTTGGTCAACTAAGAAACTAACCATATTTTTGATCCAAAGGAGTTTGGGGTGAAATAGGTTGAATAGGTTTTTGGGTGCTCGATAAAGATGAACCAAATGGTATTCTACTTCATTTATGTCCCTAAAACCACTCTACCACTATTCCCTATTTTGGGAAGTCCAGAAAAGGTTCTTGACAATGATTGATATCTAGTTGGTATTGATGGACCACCGTAAATGTAAATTTCCGGTGAGGTGGTGAACATAGAAGTGGACACAACCTTGATTGATTCACTCATAATGACGAACACGAGTTGGGTGATTGTCGTTGAATCTATCATGGTTGGATTTTCCAAACTAGTGTAAGCAACAAAATTAATGCATGAAAAAATTTTCTTAGGAGAATTCAGGAGATAATTATACCAATTATTCTTATGTAATGGAGTTCCTAATCGATTATGAGGCATATAACTAGTAGGATCTTGATACAACAGAGGTCCTAGTATTTGAGTAGGATATTGATGACTAGGAAAATTTTCTTTAGTAACGTCCTCTATACCCAGTAAACTAGGTTGAAGTACTTTTGTTTCACCACCAAAAGACAAAAGTAGTGGATGCAATAAAGGAAGAGGAGTAGAAGGATAAGTTTTTGAAGTTACTTTCTTGGTAACTCATGCTTCCTCACGTTGAATTACTTCAGGTTCCAAAGTTTCCAAATCTATGATTTCAGGTTCTACAACTTCAGGATCGGTTGTTTCAAATTAAACTTCACGAGTTTCAACAAATTTTGGTTGAATGGTTTTGACTACCTTAGACTCTAACTCACTAGTTTCAGAAGATTTAACTTTAGGTTCGGTAACAATAGGAAGTGATGATCCAGGCTAGGTAGTTTCCAATGTGTTTTTAAAAGGAGTAGCTTATGATGAACCAGGTGCAGTATATTATGATTTCTTATGTTTACAATGTCCTGATTTACTAGGTGCTACCTCTGGGGGTAAACCTTTGATTGGACGTGAATGATGAGAAGGATCTTCCATGGTTAATTAATCAATTTGAACAGTACAAATAAACAAAGGGTAACTAGGTATAAAATAATTACCATGTTGTTGTGAACTCCAACATATCGTTAAGTATGTGCTAGCAATCTCCCTGAATTTTAATATGTTCGTTGTATCAAAAACAACAAGGCAAATGACTACGTTACCTTGGGTTGGTTTTCAATCTAATGGGGAATTCTTATATACCCAAGGGTACATGGAAGCACAATATGTGATAGTGTTGTGTAATGCATAATTGTATGATGGGATTGTCCCTACATAGTCGCCATATGTAGGGAACCTTTGTATATACCCAAAGGTACATGGAAGAATGATCTTATATACTTCGAAATATATGGAAAACCAACCATCCCCATAATGTAACACAAATTATTAATGACAACTCCTATGTTTAGAGACGTCAGAACACATCTTATAACCTATACCAACTAGATGTTTTTATTGTTTCAAATGCTCCTTATTTTCACTAGTAAATTTTAAATGTTTCTCTTTGATTAAGGTTTTTGTTTTACCGTAAAAGCAAAACATTCACCTAAATTCTTAAAATGCAGCTAATATGTGAGAAATATTTTCAATCCGATGAATATCTAACTACAGAAAAGGAAGAGGTTTTAATTCAAAAATGCATAAAACAAATATTACAAACAATACCATCAAATACATTATTCTAATTTTGCAATTTCAAGGCCCTAATTTACAAGAAAATCAAAATTTTCTCTCTTTTTTTCAATGTAAAGAAAACTGAGACTATGACTAGATTATTGAGACTGAATAAATTCAAACATATAACTACTATAACACAAAATTTCCTTTAATGAATCAATAATCAAGTGGTACTATAAAAAAGCACTAATTGGAAAGAAAAAAGGAATTTCTTACTAAAGAGCAATCAAAATTAAATTTCACACAAATTTTTGGCTTTGCAGAGAATAAGATAGACTAAAGACTCATAAAACTACAAAAAAAAAGAGAAATTTCAAAGCAAGTTAGGGAAGCACTAATTTTCACATTTTCTAGGCATCCTCGCAAATAATCTGTAGGTACCAGTGCGCTGGCGGCAGTTACTAAAATATAAAACTGCACTACAATGCACTATCAATGAGGAGAAGTGTGATGGGGTTGATTCACACAAAAAGCGAGGGAAAAAACATAATCAAGCTCGAAATTAAATTTTATAAAGTCAAATTACGTTTGAAAAAAGACAAAAAATATCAACTATAAAGGTATTAAAGGGCCATGGCAAAGAAAACCATCGAAGAATAACGCGATCCTCAATGGGGTCGCCAGGTTGTTTTCTAGACAAATCTCTTCTAGAGAAATAAGTGATCTCCCTAGGTTTAGTGGCTTAACCTAGAAACAAACAAATAAGTTAAATTAAATTTCCTTGGATATATTCTAAGTATAAGAAGAAAACCTACTTAATGCTCGCAAGCTTTCTCCTTCTCTCCACTCACTCACTCTAGTTCCAACTTTAACTCTTGAACACACAACCTACAAATTAGCCAAAAAAAGAAAATATATTAAGATATACAAGATGATATACTCATATAACTCTAAATAAGAGATCAAGAAAACTTATTCTACACATGTATACTCAAAGACATGATGTATGGAAAAGAAAATTCAATTTGTATTAATGTTAATAGGGAACGATTACAACCCTTGTTGAGGCTGATGTTGTGAATCTCTCCCAGACTTCTCATCCTGTCTTTGCCACAATGATAAAGCCTTCAATATGACCAATGCATAAGGCTGTATTATGGACCTCCAAACGTAAATGGACAACATAAGGGAAAAATCATAGTCTCCAAAGCCAACCTAGACTCTATAGCAAGTACTGCCTTTATAGGGAAAATGAGGTAATTTAATATCCACCATAGTAGGGATAGATCACTTTAAAGAGAGAGTACAATGATCCATATCTTCAACCATAAACCTACCCAACAACATCAACTAAAAAATATCCACGAAGTTGATCCCAACAAATCAATCTAACAAGATCCAAAATTTTATTTCAAAACAAGTACCGATCATATATCACTTCATGAGACTGTACCCAACTTCGGTGATCTACAGTCAACTGCAGTAACTGGAAAAAACCAAACCCTATTTTCCATCCGCAGGGAATATGTGTTGTGTGTGTGACTGAAAGGCTTCAACCACATGGATGAGCCGACCTATATACGTATGTAGCCGACATTTCATCATGGCAAGCCTGTGATTGAGACTGAAAGCCCTAAGATAGAAATGCGAGTTTTTAACCCTGAAATTTCCCCTTTGAGCGAACCAATTCTTTGCTAACCTACCTCAAACCTATGCAAGCACATCAAGGAGCACATCTCAACCCAGAAACTAATTACAATGAGGAAATTTATATTGGACACTCTCAGCTCATGTCCATGATAGTGGGGAAGTTACTACAGGAAACTCTCACCCCATGTCAAGAAATAGGCAAGATCCCTTCAGAGTAAGGATCTTAACCATCCCATGGTGAAACCAATGGGTACCACTTGTTATATGAGTTTAGGATCACAACCATATTATTTCTTATTGGTATTCCCATGATGACCCTCAACAAGTCATGTGGTAGAACACATACATCCTAATCAACCTCGATGGGCTCGGCTTACCAAAGGACAAAAGCACACACCCCTAGAACTATCCTAACGCATTGGAAATATGAGGCGGTAACTCCCAACAAGCCAACTTATGGAATGATGCTGCTTGGTGTATACTCTACATAGACCAAGATATGGGAGCTACATCTTCCACCCTATGGGTAACAGATAGAGGTGATACCATATTGTCTAAAAATACCTCAACCCCAGGAGCGTTGTATCTCAATTCCTCACCCTGGGAGCTAGTATGAAGATTTGGCTCGGTGTTGCCGATTAGTCTGCTTTGTAGATAAAAAACATATCATCATGCTCATATTTGGTATCATCTTGAACAAATCACTAAATAATTATATCATCGTGTCTGAAAGCGGTATTATCATGTTCATAGGGACATCAAATCCAAATTATATATATATATATATATATATATATATATATATATATATATATATATATCACAAAAATGATACCTTATTCATCCTCCCTCTCACGGAGGTGGCAACCAAAAGCCTAATCTTGTTTTGTATCACAAAACTGTCTCAATATATAAAGATATCTAAGTCCCATATATACCGGATTTTCTTCCAAGCATATCCTACTCATTATTATCACAATATATCCCTAAAACATCTAGAACCTACTCAGACCTCTCTCCAAAGAGCTTGTTCAACATGCCTCACATCTATCCATGCTAGAAACATCGTACTCATCCCTGATCATGCTTAAAGCTATTGATTTTCATCCAAAAATATCATGGCAGATATCATACTAAGGTAGCACCCATATGTGCTCACCTCATAAATAATGATCCAAAACATAAATACATCCAGACAATCACATGTCATAGCAAGAATATCTCATACCAAAAATTGATCATCCCATGCTAATATAATGAAGTGAGCTTGGCTAAAACCTAATATGTATGAAGAGGCTCAATCATGAATTGAATTAGATTCTATTCAAAACATATAAATATATGGTCGGGTGTTCACACAAAACATCAATGCGTCAATCAACTATCGGTTGCCAAGTCAAGTTCAACAATATCTCTTGAAATTCAATCAGAGTGTCCAATGATTTGCATAGCTTCATTTTCCAAACTTGAGAAAATAGTTCATCATGCCATGATACTTCATTTTTAACTCCAGAGGCCAACTCCCTCTTACTTTTATCATCAGAGGCCCATTACCTATCAATAGTAGGCTTTTAAGATATTCCCACTTTTTCTCCTCAGCTCCTCAGGGACTTCAACCCACTATGGTCTTCCTGCACTGATCCAATGAAGACCTAAATAGGGAAATAAAGATTTCCACCTACCACTACAAGATTTCCATCTCCAACAATCAACACGAGCTAGGAAGACTTCCCATCATTTGTTGTATAAGTCCTTCTGCACGCACAAGTTTAGGGTTGCTCCTCTAGCTCATTAAAACTTGAGCTCAACAAATTCCACTCTAGAAACCAGCTAAGTCCATGAATATGGTGCACCCTGGGCGCCAACTTGGGCACTATCACACTCTCCTCCACTTGACCATAAATTCCCAATCCTTGTCCAGAATTGGTCTGCTCTCACGCTTCCCTCCAACATTCCACTACTGGCTAATCCTACTATAGCAGTTGCTACTATTTATGGCATACAATCACCTAAGAAACCCCTCCTCTTTCTTGCCAATATAATCCTCAATACTTCCTCTCATAGGACCCTCATCCTCTTGCATCCAATCATCAATAAATATGACATTTACAACTCTTTGCTACAACCACCTTGCCCTGGGATCTATCTATGTAGCAGACTGATTAGGGAATCATAGAAACCCTAAATCCATGCTCCAATTAATATTTTCCTTGTCTAACCTTGCTACCTAGCTTAAATTAAATTTTAACTAAACTTTTGCACTATTTCGGCCTCAAGACACCACCTCAAGTCTCCTACAATACCACACAAGGATACAACAATGTTTCAGCATTTCATGGACAATGAAATAATCTCTTTTTGGGTAGTGGCCTCCTATAGAAGTATTCGGCTAGGAGATAGGGTATCTTTATCCCTCTCGACCCTCTAAAAAAATCTCCACAATGTGCTGCTATAGAAGCCTATCCCTGCGGCCCAGAGTAATTCCAACACTCACACAAAAATACACCAAACAATATTCACTACTTACCTCAGTCTTACGGTTTGATCTAGCACGAATTCCACTGTCATATTGGTCTTGAGTTAGGTCTCCAAAATTCCATGTTGTCACCTTCAAGCCTCATACATACGTAGCCTCTTTATTAATAAATATGCACCCTAAAAATATAGATATCCCTCTCCAAACACGTGCTTCTTCCTTCCCTTGATCGTTTCCGCAGATCCGCATAAAATTGTAGAGGTTTCTTGGATGATGAATGCTCCTTAGATGTGTTTAAATTTCTCACACTTGACCTATATTTATATGCATCAAGTGGCTCCAACAAATTTGTCTTTGAGAACCACATTGACCTCAAGCCGACTTGACCAACTAGACAAATTAACCCATCATATCTTCAAAAATTAATATCTCTTCAATGAAAACCTGGAATTGGATGATTCTTGATGTGTTTGATTTGTATCATCATCTACTATCATGCTAGTCCATCAAATGTTGCAATCTCATCATGGTTTTGGCCCAAAAATCGATGGGTGCAAACCCCCAGGCTTGGGTTTCAAGCCCACAAGGCTACTTGTGGAGCTCTTTCTTCCAAACCCTCTATCCTCTAAGCTTAGAGTACCTCCCAAGCTAAACCAATCAACACTCCCTCTTAGAGAGGGGGTACTTCCAAGACTAGGAAGTAACTATCATCATCTCCAATGACACTAGCTCTTCTGGAATCCATTACTACAATATACATTGTATAATTTAACCTGACAATCTCGGTAATGCCTCTACCTCATCTCATAAGAACCTAAATATCCAAAACCTCCATAGGGTTTCTCCCTCTAAGGCTAGACTCCCTTTGAGCCTACATGATCACCACTGGCTTTCTCCTGCAAGCCCTCATCCTCTTGGATCAAATGTCACTCCTACAAATCCCACCAATATTGGATATGAAACATCACAATATGATGAAGAATATAGATTTATAATTTTTATTCCATCACCTGAAGCCATCTCGATCAACCTGATCTCATCCAAGCCAAAAAAACCCTCCAGTTATCCCAAAAATCCATGGAAATTCAAAGGAAGTCCATGATCAATAACTTTCCCTACAACAAATTGCTATTCACCAGGCTCACCACCAATCCACTAGAACTCCCATCCAATCTTGTTTCCAAGCCAATAAGACCACATCTCTGTGTTACTGCCACCTTGCCTTAGGATATTTATAAGTAAAAATCTGGTTAGGGCATCATAACAACCCTAAATCCCTGGTTCAAGTACTAGTCTCCTTGACCAACCTTTCCTCCTACCTCTACTAACCTTTCAACTACACTTTTGCACTATTGTGGCCTCAAGAGACCACCTCAAGATTCCTACAATACCACACAAGCCCACATCAAGGTTTTTACCTCTCATAGATAAGGAAGCAATATGGTTTTTGGTTGTGGCCTCCTCTAGAAGCCCACAGCTAAGAGATAGGGTCTATCTAGATCTCTAAGCCCTCTCAAAAAAAATCAAAAATCTATTGTTGTACCATCCTATCCCTGTGGCCCAAAACAATGCCAACAATCACACACAAATATACCAAAACATCTTCAATACTTACCTTATTCTTACGGTCTGATCTGGCATAAATTCTAGTACCATATTGGTCTTGAATTATGCCTCCAAGCTTCCACGATTTAACCATCAATCCTCAAATATTTGAAACCTCTTTATGAAGAAATCCACACCCTAAAAACAAAGATACTCCTCTCCAAACATGTGCTTCTTCCTTCCCTTGCTCGCTCCCTTAGATCCGCATCTAATCATAGAGGTTTCTTGGATGATGAATTCTCCTTGGATATGTCTAAATGCCTCACACTTGACCTATATTTATATGCATCAAGTGGCTCCAACGAATTTTTCTTTTGGTACCACTTTGGCCTCAAGCCGACTTGCCCAACTATACAAATTAACCCATCATATATTGAAAAAATAATATCACTTCAATTCCAACTCACAATTTGATGATTCTCGATGCGTTGGATTTGTCTTGTCATATACTATAATCCTTATCCATCAAATGCTGCAATATCATACGGTTTGGCCGTATCGATGGGTGAAAATCCCCGGGCCTGGGTTTCAAGCCCACAAGGCCACTTGTGGATCTCCTTCCTTCAAACCCTCGATCCTCAAGACTTGGAGTACCTCCCAAGCTACAAAAATCAACAATGGCCTCCCTTTAGAATCCCTTACTCAACCCTCTAACTCTTCCTCATTTAGTACTACATATCTCCTGCCCCCCTTGATCAAATGATCTATTTCTCACTTGATGTTGTTTCCTTCATCCTAAGGCTTACTTAAATAGCTTTTCTTAGGCCTCTTAGGAACCCTCTAGAAATTATAATCTTTATCCACTCTAACCTTAGGAAATATTGATTTTCCTTTTTAATTTACTTTTATATTTTAAACCCCACCTTGGGTCCAAAACCCCTTCGCTTGGGTTCTTTTCCCACAAATCCTTTTGTGACCAAACTCATAAAAACCCATTTCACTAGGCTTGTGGAGTACCTCCTAAGCTAGATAGTTCAACAACATAGTCTAGTTGTAGTAATTGTAACTTGGTCAACCTCTTGTAGCCAAGCCAATACTTGCTTGGGCTCCGAAGTTTCAAATTAAGTAAGGGTATTTGTGAGGACATGATAACTAGGGAGGGTCAAGGTATGCCAAGGAATGAAAAGGTGTGCTAACTCATGCCAAAAAATGTCAATGCATGTTTAGGAGTGTTAGGGAGTGTCGAGGCATCAAAGGGGATAACTAGGTCAAAATGCATGGAAAGGAATGAATAAAAGTGTGTGTCAGGGAGTGTTAGAAAATTCCTTATAAAGTAGACCTTCGTTCTCCTTTCATGGGCTTACAACCTCTTCTCCCTTCCTATAAATTCATGCCCCTCCTTCCACTAATGTTAGTCATAGTTGGTCATTGTTGGGCTAGTCTGAACTCTCGTTCCCTTTACATTCTTGCATTCTGATAACAACTAATTTGTTCAGGAGAAGGAATGCTTTAGAGATTCAATGAAGGACTTGAATTTTCACAAAAGGGAGGCCTTCATCATCAAGGCCTAGGTTGTAAGCTCTTTCTTTCATATTTATCAATAAAATATCTTATGATTTCTTTCTATATTTGTCTAATCTTTTATGCAAATATTATGGTACTCATTGATCTTCTAGATAGTTTTTTTTTATGATTATTATGCATTGGATTACATTTTTTGTTGTCTCTTGATCATTTGCATGTATTCGTATGCCATCAATACCAAGGAGTGAGCCTAAAAGGATCGTGGATCAAGGTCATCATCAACGGGTTCAAACATAGCGTTGGGAAAACGGTACCTCTATCTATTTTCTTATCACATTATGAATGTTAGTTAAGAAATATTTGCATTAGAAATTATTTCAAGTTGCTAGACCCACTCTAGGGCTAGAAAGATAAACTCTATCTGCAGAGGGGATCTATCTTGACAACAAAACTGTCGATTTATTTTCCTAAGAATTCCTTGACCAACGTGTCTTTTTCGAGACACAGTCGCACTTCCAGCACAAATATTTATAAGTAAAGTCACACTGAAAACCATGTTTTCCACTTTATCCTCATGTTGGTACAGTTTCATAGACCAACACTATTTTTTCTATGTAGAGTAGCGTTGTCAGCACAGGTTTGGGGGTCTAAAGTAGCGCTGAAGACCCTGTCAACACGATTTTTGCTATGTAATGTAGCATTGATCCTTAAATTTGAGATTTTGTGGGTTTTTTTAATCTAAAAGGCCTAGTGTGTCCTAATCTCTGAAGTCATCCTCCTGCTTTGTGTGCATCAAATGTTTTCTATATGGTGTTACTTTCTTTGCGATGTGCAAAAATCCATCCTATACTTGAAGTGGTTAAAGTGAATTTTGGTTGAGACTTTGATTCTTTGAGTCAATTAAAATTATTATTTGTTGCTTGTGTGTTTGGAAGGAATACCAATTTGATGTTGATTGAGTATTATAATTTCTTTCGAGACCATAAAATAAATTTATTTTTCATTCATTTAGTTTTTCATCTCAAATTTTACTTTTCGTTAAGGTGCATTAGATCATATTGCATTGAGAAGTCATTTTTGATATCTATCATTGAACTTAGATTACATTTTTTAATGATTGAAATCTAAAATTTGCATTGAGTGCATTCTCATTCATTGGAAGGTGCATTAATTAGATTCTAATTCCATCGAAAAATGCATTGAGTGCATTCTTATTCATCAAAAAGAGAAAGGAAATTGTGCATAGATTATAGTTTCATAGTTTCTAGAAAAAGAAATTTTGAATAGATTACATTGCATAATTTTCATCTTTGAATGTTGTGACTTGAATTGGGATAGCGAAAGTGATCTGGCTAGGAAAATCTTCGTTTTCTGCATTTTTTGTTTGTTGCATCACTGTTTGAAACTCTTCCCTAAGCTAGATAGAATTCATTGAATTGAAAGAATCATTTTCTCATGCTAGTTTCATTATAGGTATTTAGGTGACATCGTTTTGAGCCTTGAAATTGAAACTTTAATCAACATCAACTTAAAATGAACCAAAATTAACCTAAGGATCATTTGAAATCAACGTAAAAATTTAGAGGTCTAGGCTAGAGATGTGTTCCGACATCGTTAAACATAGGAGATGTCGCTAAGAGTCTGCGTTACAATCTGGAGGTGATATCCCACCCCACGTATGGAAGTATATTGATGTATGATAATTATATTTGGGGTGTTCTTATCGAATAGTTACGCATTAGACAACACTACTATGGACTAGAATCCCAAGTATCGTTACGTATATTTTCGAAGACACCATTAGGTTGCAAGCCTACCATAGGTAACCGAGTTGGCCACCTTGTAAATGTCATACATCGAACACAACATTTGGGGAGATTTCCTGACCGTAATTCTTGGTTCACTAGGAGGTATTCTAGTAAACCTTTTTTCCTAGCTTACACTTCACGGATACTTCGTAAACCTTTCTTCCTAGCTTACACTTCCCACAGAAAAACATATTACCCGTGCACAACTCCTTAGAATATCTTAGGTTGAGACTAATGGAAATATTTCCTTAGTTTTCCAATCAAGGAATACCCTCAGGTGGGAATCCTGGTCATTTTACTTCTTTTGGAAATGTTGGTGCTTCATATATGGCAACGTTGTCCCTCCCAGGATTAATCGTTGGTTTTCCAGTTTGGTTATTTTGATCCTTAGTTGAATATCATGCTTATCAGCAAACCGCCTTCACTGAATAATTTCAACCTCATCTTGATGCTAAATTTTACCCCTGTATTCTTTTTCTGTTTAAGTCACCCAATTCTTCCTCGGCAGTGCAGTCTAGATTCTAGTAACCGACAGCTAAGAAGAAGAAGAAGAGGATGAGGAAAGAAGAATCAAAAATAAGCAAGGAAACCAGAAAACCATTGCTACTAATGCAATTTATGTTGAAAAATATTCCATTGATCTCGCAAAGTCAAATTCCCTTGTAAGCTATGTAAGGGTAACCCTTTGTTACACGAGTAATTTGTCACCAGATCACGAAATCTCCATCTCGCCCATTGGGGTCATTTAGTGAACCGATAAGAAGTGTCATGCCTTGCAAATACCATCATTGCATCTCTTGCCATGAGGAAAACATTCCTTATGTTGATCATTTCCTGAGCAGACCCCTGAAAACACCTATTTTTGCCTTGGCACTGGTAGCCCGTTATGCCCTCGCGCCAATGAGGAAAATTAAAAATGAGCCCGCGCCAATTGGCGCTCTGTCCCAGTTGAGCACCTGCGCCAATCTTCTTATGGAAAGTTTTTAAAAAAAAAGAGGCGAAGTTTCGATTACAACAACTTCATGGATGAGTCAACAGGAGTGGTTTCGACTGAATAACCATGGCCTTCCTCCTTTGGCCTCTTGTTTCCATCTTATGGGGAACCTCTCAAGGGATAAGGCGTCCCTTCCACTATTGTAGGGATCCCAACCTCCTCCTCTCCCCTATAAATATAGCCTTCATCCATTGATGAGGGGGCTGAATAGCTGAATGGCTGAATGGTTGAGTCTCCAAGAGCTTTCATAGCTTAAAGAATACTGCAATAGTCCTCATAGAGCCAAATTAGTAGCAAGGAGATTGACGATCGAAGAGAGATGCTTGTCCCCATCCCCGACGAGCTTTACCGAGATGTATTCCGCTGACGACTCGCCGAAGGAAGATTCAACGTCAGAGCCAGGTTGTAATTTCCTTTGTATTAATTAATGATAAGCGACTATTGGTTATGGTTCCACTCGTATTGTTCATTATGATCATGATTTGTGTCCTCTCTAACTGATACATAATTGCATATATTGGGTTTTACACTTGTGTTTGTCATGTTTCTTGTGTGTGCAGGTGTTCGATCACGGCAAGTGAGAGGATTGTGATCTGCTGGAGCAAGGAAATGGGAGCGCCATCTTCTCTACAAACAATAGTGTTGGATTCAAGGTAAGCCTTCTTCACCATTTGGTTTATTGCAATTAGGAAATTGCACCTTAGCATGATACGATTGTTGCTAGACCCGATCTGGGCTAGTAGGGATTGCCTTTGTCTGCAGAGGGGATTTTCCTCCACAAACAATTGGTGACTCCACTGGGGATCATTGATTTGGAGTATTTTCTTGTCTTTTCGGTCGATTCTTGACTTTTCTTGCTTGATCATCTCTTTTGGTTTTCTTTTTTCTAGTGTAAAACCTCTGTTCAGCCCCCAAAGGATCAGATCTGACCTCTGTTTTTCCGAATTTTCATCTTTTCATGGTTGGCTTGATTGGTGCGATTTCTTCCCTAACAGTCACGCCCATTGGAGCAGGTTGCCAGTTCATCACTCGTGCCATCCCCTATCTGGCGTGGATTACAGCTAGACAGTCGCGCCATCTCCTGTAGGTGCTAGGGTTTTCCCTTGTTTGGAGGTTTCTTTTGGTCAGTACTTTGCTTCTGGGTTTATTTTAGATTTTTCTTGAAGTGTTGAGTTTGGTCTTGGTTGGGAGAAATTCTTTGTTTTTTCATTTTTAGGCGTTGGCGCTTGTTGTCAGTTACCAACCCGCTCCAATTTTCCATTGGCGCTAGTTTTCAGTGAGCAAGTCGCACAAGTTGGCGCTAGTTGTCAATGATAAAGTCGTGCCAATTTCAGGGTGTGTGAAAATTGAGATTTTTTCCCTAAATCCTTCACCAGTGTGTCTTTCCCTTCCGGTCTTTTCACTGTATGAGCATATATTACATTGCTCATTGTTTGAAATGTCTTCTCTCCATGATTGCTTGATGTAAAAGGGAATGAATGCCTTGTTTTGATCTCATGCTTTGGAAGTCCTCTTTGTGTTTGACCTCATATGTCTTGTCAACTTTTGAGGAATTTTGTTACAAAGTGTTTTGAAACAATGATTGCATTCTTAGTGTTTGTTTGCATCCCTTTTGCCTTCATTCTTCATTAAGAAGATTTTCGTTTATTTAGTTTTCATCTCAAAGTTTTCTTTTGTTAAAATGCATTAGATCACATTGCATTGAAAAGTATTTTTTGAGATCCATCATTGAACTTAGATTACATTGTTTAATGATTGAAAGCTAAAAATCGCTTTGAGTGCATTCTCTTTCATTAAAAGCATGCATTAAGTAGATTCTCATTTCATCGAAAAATGCATTGAGTGCATTCTTATCATTTGAAAAGAAAAAGGGAAATTGTGCATAGATTACAATTGCATAGTTTCGAAAAAGAGGATTTTGCATAGATTACATTGCATTATTCGCATCGTTGAATGTTTGAAATTACTTTCAGATAGTGAAAGTCATCTAGTTTGGAAGAATTTCGTTTACAATGTTGTTGTTTGTTGCATCATTGTTTGAATCTCTTCCCTTAACTAGATAGCATTCATCGAGTTGAAAGATTTCTTTTCTCATATAGCTACATTTAGGAGATTTTGAGACATAACACTTGCTAGGGCACAGCGAAACATAGTGAGGAAGTAAACATTCAAAGTTGTTTAATTCCCACACTAAAGCTGACATTGACATTAACAAATATTTAGAGGTCTGATAGATTACGTGTTGAGTGATCTTTAACATCTTTAACTCTAGTAACTTCCAGTTCTCTTCGCTAGACGGACTAGTACAGACTTATGCTCCCCGTACCATCGAGTATGTAAAGGGAGACCCCACTAGGTTGCAATCCTTTATATGTAGGAAGCAGTGCCGCCCTATACATGTGATACTAACAGGTACAGCATTGAGGAGATTTCTTTGTGCGTGTTAAGTCCTTGGTTTATTTCTCTTTCATTTTGAAACCAAGGTGTATATTGCAGTTCATGGTTATTTGGTACACCCTTTGCCTAGTATTCCTGAGTAGTCATTTGATCTTTTCTGACTCTTTAAATTTGAAAGGATCACCAAGCGCTTGTCCTTTCACGCTTTCTTCAAAACTGAAAGAGATAGAGTCACCTTTCATCCGTTTCTCGACTCTTAAAACATGAAACGGTGAAGTTTCTAAGTTTCAATGCGGTAAAATAAATCACCCGTGATCACACACCGAGTTAGATTTTGCTTGTTGGCCGTTTGCGGTAACGCCCCAGTTTTATCCCATGTGTAGTTTTGAGTCGTGATGTGCGCTTTTTGTTTCTATTCAAGGAATCCTCAGATAGAATCCTCGGTCCTTTTCCTTCTTTTGATATTTGCCTCTTATAATAGCGTTGTCCCTTCTGGGGTTATTTGTTGGATTTGCCTATTAAGTTTTTCAACCTCGATCTGAATGCACAGCTCTTGTTGAACCATCTCCCTCTGCTGAACAACATCAAGTTGATTCCAAGGTGGACCTCTCCCCTTCTTAGCACATTTCTGCATCCTCCTCTTCTATACTTTGGTGAAATTTTGGATTCTAGCAGCAATTGGCTAAGAAGAAGAAGAAGAAGACAAAGAAGAAGAAGTCTGATAAGCGAGAGGCTAAAAGTGCAGCCACTGTTTCTGAAATATCTTCTCTTGATAAACCTTCCGACCCTCCACGGAAAGTCAAGTTCCCTTGCATTTTGTGCACAGGAGACCATCTTCTTCGAGACTGCCCTGGCATTCCCAAGGTACTCGAAGTATGGTCCAACGATTGCCCGCAGTTGCCTTTGGCTTCCGGGAGTCAGGTTGGGGGCACGTCTTCAGCTGCTGCTGGTAAGACTCCTAAGAAGCAGGGTAAGATTACCAATCCCTGTAAGTTGTGTGAAGGGCATCATGCCATTCACCTTTGTCCTTATATGGATGAAGCCAAGCGAGTTTTGGACAACTCAATTGTTTCTACACCACGCCTCCCGACTGGTTATAAACAGCTTTCTTTGAGTCCTCCACTAGCTGATCCTACGATTGGTCAAGAGTCATCCTTGGTCGATCCCACTCCCCCAGAAATTCAAATTCACGAATCCGTCCCTGACCAACCATTGGTCGTAGGATCGGTTGAACTGGCCCCGTCCGCGGTGCACCAGGTCTTTTCTGTCGAGAGTGGATCTCACACCCCCCATGTCCTTCGTTCTTGTTTCTTCACATTCTTCGGATTTGGAGAAATATTCTCCCATCCTTGTACCTGAAGAAGCTGCTCCTCCGCCTCCCATGATGGAGGTCTCGGAGGATACCTTTCTTGACTCCATGATGGAAGTCGTGGAGGATGCGCATTCTTCTTCTGTAACACCAGGGGAAGACCATATCGGTTCGATGGTAGCCCCTCCCAGTAGTTTGGTTGCTTCCTTTGATTGGAGTCGATTTGCAGGATACCTCCTTCCGTCTTATGTGCCTTTCGAGATAACGGTACAAGCTTTTGGTCTGGTCGTACCCAGCACCATTATAGATGAAGGCACATCTGTTAGTATTTTATCCTCAACTACTTGGCAAGCTTTCGGTTTTCCACCGCTTGAACCTGTTACGCAGAATCTGCTAGCATTTAACAGAAGAACTAGTCAACCATTAGGGATCCTTCCAAGGTTACCTATCACTTTGGGAGGTAAAACCATCCATATGGACATGATGGTTGTTCCAGGCCCCTTGGATTTCAATCTGCTCTTGGGGCACGATTACACCTATGCCATGGGAGCGCTTGCTTCCTCCCTTTTTCGTGTGGCCTGTTTTCCACATGAAGGACGGATCGTGACCATTGATCAGCTTTTGTTCTTTGGTCCTGATGTGGCAACTGGCCTGCCATCATCCCTTCCTGGCTTTTATCCACCCGTTGTATATGCCCCACCGTAGGTCAACTATGTGGCTACCTACCCCGTGCCTATACTCAGTGATAGTGTCGTTGTACATCGTGTGCTAAGGGCATTGGGTCCTGATTTCCAAGATGTTGTTCTTCATTGGGTAAAATGTGAAGCAATGACTTCTTATTCATTATGATGAGGTCTGGCCGGAGCATGGTTCCTTGTCTTGTGTCAAGCTCCTTAAAAAATGAAACAAGGTTGTCGGAGCATGGTTCCTTATCTTGTGTCAAGCTCCTTAAAAATGAAACAAGGTTGTCGGAGCACAGTTCATTTTCTTGGCAATAATAACAACTTAAAAATGAAACAACAAGCTGGTGAGACGAGGTTCCTTGTCTTGTGTCAAGCTCCCTAAAAAATGAAACAAGGTTGTCGGAGCAGAGTTCCTTGTCTTGTGTCAAGCTCCTCAAACCATGAAACAAGGTTGTCTGAGGATAGTTCTTTTAATGTGTCAACCTCGTTAAAATAATGAAACACGTTCCCGTTCAATTCGAGTCTTTGTTTAGATCTCGTAAAATCCCAGTCGAGTCTTTCTCTTGATCTCGTAATTTGAACCTTCACTCCATCTGCCTTTCATATGGACTGAAGCTTGGGGGCATGTACCTCGAATTGAGTCACCATGCTGGGGGCATGCTTACTTTTTCAAGCATAGTTTGTTTCCGTTTCAAGCTTGTGTAAAAATGAAACCGGTTTCAAGCATAGTTTATCTTTGTTTCAAGCTTGTGTAAAAATGAAACCAACTTCAAGCAGAGTTTTCTGATTTCAATCTTGTGTAAAAATGAAACCATTCCCATTTTACCTCTTGTGATTGCCATTTTATCAGCCTGTTTTTGCCAGATGAGCCTTGGTTTTCTCACTCCATTGTCACTATTTTCTTAGCCAATCCTTGTACATTCCTTGCATTGTTTTACCATGCACAGAACCAGCACACGTTGAAGTAGATGCATTGCTTCGGTTCTTTCTTAACTTTTACTTGTTTTGGGCAGTTCCACCATTACAGAACCGAGTTGCCCCTTTATACCACTCGTTCCTCCAGGAGGAGTCATCTTTCGGCTCTTTTCTGACTCTCTAAACATGAAAAGATTGCCGAGTCGCTTGTCGTTTTGATCTCATTAAAGTGGTTGTGAAACGACATCTACCCAGTATACGTTTACCCCTTTTTCGGGCTGGGATAGATTATTTACGAAAAAGGAATACCCTAGCCTATCGCGACTAGGAGGTTTTCTCGGACATAGTTTTCTACCTTTTCGGATCTGAGGAACTATTTACGAAAAGGGACCTTTGGAGTTTACTTTTCCGCTGTCTTTTCAAACTCTCTAAACATGAAGAGCCTTTGGAAGTTCTCCCTTTGTCAGACTCAATTAAACCTAAATCAACACACTTGGTGTCAATCTGTTACGTAATTCAAGTTTCTCCTTCTAAGGGCTCGTTAAATGTACTAGGATGGATTGAAGTAGAAGGACAAATTTATGACAGAATATGGTATCCTCTTCAAGCTTGTGTAAAAATAAAGAGGTTCTCTCCAGAAATGGTGGGGAAAAATGGAACCAGCATCATTGTCGTGTCAGCAATATGTCGCTCTTGAACATGGCACTTGTCTACATTCATGTCAGGTTGGGGATATCTCATCTCGTTTTCCACTTGCCTCCTTGGGTTTAGGTGATCCCTTTTGACCTATCATCTACTCTTTGCCTCGTCATCATGACCTCTGATCTTTTGATGTCAAATACTGCCAAATCCACTGTCGTGCCGCCGATATGTTCAAGAGAAGTTGACCTCTGCAAGTTTCAACCTTCCTCTAATTCTCATCTGATCTTGATTCACAAAGACATTATGTTCCTCTGTCTCATGTCGATGATGTGGGAAACACTATGGCCCACCTTCGATCAAGGTCACTTCCTGTCGACTTCAGCTCATTATCCAAGAAGCTGATCTAGAGACTCCCTTCTGGTACCTTGGAGCCTGCATGCCTCAATGGCAGGTTCTTCGTGTTCGACGTGAGGTTTTCATCACTGGCCTCTGATCGAGTGATTCTACGGGTGTTCGACGCCAGCTCACTGATTCACATGCAGTAGATTGTACCTATAGTACCTTGAGGACCATTGTCATTATTGGTGGTACCTCTCGCGTCTGTTAACAACTCTCATCATTGGCTAGTAATCAGATGATGTTCTTGCATGTTCGACTTCAGCTCACTTATTCACATACTTGAACTTGTACTTTGTTTGGGTCGAGATGGAGCGCAAGACCCTGGATTTTTTCTGTTGGAATCCAGGCTGCGATTTTTTGGATTATTATGATTGGTTACATGACTCATTGATTGGATGGCTGCGACCATAGATGAGTCTATTCATCGATCCTTACTGGATGGCTGCGTCCATGAATTGGATCTTGATTATTGTATACTCCATTACGGATGGTTGCACCCATACCACATATATATCATGTATTTGAGATATCAGTTGTACTTGTCTACGCAGGTTTTCCAATGGCAGTGTTTTCAGTTGGGCGCGTTCTCGTAAAGAATTTCACCCCTCTCTCTCTCTCAGGCCTCATGCTTTAGGGGGCATCTATTACATAGTAATTTTTCACCATCCCTGAAATCCCCATCTCGCCCATTGGAGGGTAGTTTATGTGACCAATAAGTAGTGTCATGCCTTGCAAATACCATCATTGCATCCCTTGCCATGAGGACAACATTCCTTGTTGATCATTTCTGAAACGGACCCACTAAAAACCTTTGTTTTTTGCCTTCGTGACATTTAGTAGCCATTATGTCCTCGCACCAATGAGAAAATTAACACCGAGGCTTTGCTCGAGTTAGCGCTGACCGATTATGCACATGCCAATGTATTATTGATTTTAAAGGGCGAAGTTTCGATTACAACAACTTCGTGGATGAGTCATCAGGAGTGGTTTCGCCTGAATAACCACGGCCTTCCTCCTTTGGCCTCTTATTTCCACCTTATGGGGAACCTCCCAAGGGATAAGGCCTCCCTTCCACTATTGTAGGGATCCCAACCTCCTCCTC
Organism: Pinus albicaulis; assembly: GCA_034641835.2. Taxonomy (NCBI): domain Eukaryota; kingdom Viridiplantae; phylum Streptophyta; class Pinopsida; order Pinales; family Pinaceae; genus Pinus; species Pinus albicaulis. The sequence continues at coordinate 53,919 of JAXQQM020083969.1, read as the reverse complement.
TCCTCTATAAATATAGCCTTCATCCATTGATGAAGGGGCTGAATGGTTGAGTCTCCAAGAGCCTTCATAGCCTAAAGAATGTTGCAAGAGCCTTGATAGTCCTCATAGAGCCAAATCAATAGCAAGGAGATTGAAGATCGAAGAGAGAGGCTTGTCCCATTCCCAACAAGATTTACCGAGACGTATTCCGTTGATGACCTGCCAAAGGAAGATTCAACATCAAAGCCAGGTTGTATTTTCCTTTGTATGAATTAATGATAAGCGACTTTGGTTATGGTTCCACTCGTATTGTTCATTATGATCATGAGTTGTGTCTTCTCTGACTGATACATAATTGCATATATTGGATTTTACGCTTGTGTTTGTTGTGTTTCTTGCATGTGCAGGTGTTCGATTGCGGCGAGCATGAGGATTGTGATCTTCCGGACCAAGGGAACGGGAGCGCTATATTCTCTACAAACAACAACGTTGGATTCAAGGTAAGCCTTCTTCGCCATTTGGTTTATTGCAATTAGGAACTTGCACCTTAGCATGATATGATTGTTGCTAGACCCGATCTGGGCTAGTAGGGATCGCCTCTGTCCGCAGAGGGGATTTACATCTACAACAACCACCTTCATAGAGATTTTTTCTGGTATTCCCGGGGCATTAGAAATGTAGCATCGGCTCAAATAAACCCTTGTCAATGCGACCTCTAGAGAGACCATGATGGTGACAAGTCTTTAGTAGTGATAATAAGGCTCATGGTAAAAAATGGAAAGTCAAATTTCCTTGTAGGTTATGTGAAGGGAATCATCATATTCACCTTTTCCCTTATATGGATGAAGCCTCGAATGTGTTGGATAACCTTACTACTTCTCAAACCCATCTTCCTGTTGGTTACCGAAAGCTTTCCTCTGATCCTCTGCTAGTTGATCAAGTGATCGATTAGAAGTCATCTTTGATCGATCCCACTCTCTGTGAACATGAGTCCGTTCCATGACCATCCATTGGTTGATAAAGCAGTTGTCCTTATCCGATCTCGGTGGATCTTTCCTTGCCTATAAATATGAACCTCATACCACTCAAATTCTTTGTTTCTTGATTCCACTGAATTGGGCCCAGAAATCCCTCTAGTCCCATGACATAGGAGGCGATCCCTCCCATTCTGTTGCATAAAGAGGTAGTTCTCTTACATGATGTTACCTCCAAGTATTCTGGTTTTCTTCCTTTGATTGGAGTCAACTGACATGATATCGTTTTCCTTCTTACGTGCCCTTTGAGATCATGGTACAAGCCTATAATGTGGTCATACCTAGCCCTATGATAGATGAAGGTGCATATGTTAGTATTATGTCTTCAACTACTTGGAAAGATTTCATTTCTTCTGGGCTTGTTGTTGTTACCAGTCATTGGCATTTAACAAAGGAACCAGTCAACCGTTAGGGATCCTTCCTAAGTTTCCTATTAGTTTGGGAGGAAAGATTGTCTATATAGATTTGATGGTTTTCCAAGGCCCCTTGGACTTTAAATTACTCCTTGGGCGTGACTATACTTATTGTCATGGGAGCTCTTGTCTCTTCTCTCTTTTGTGTGATGTGTTTTCCACATGAAGGAAGAATTGTGACCATTGATCAAATTTCATTCATTGATCCTAATATGGCTCCCAATCAACCATCATCCCTTAATGGTCCTTACATGAAAGTGGTATCTTCCCTGCCACAAGTTAATTATTTGGCAACTTGTTCCATGCTTGTGTCTACTGATGATCCATTTAGTGATATAGTGCATCATGTACTGGGGGTATTGGACCCTGATTTCCAAGTGTTGTTCTCTCATATAATGAGAACCTCATGGAATCCATGACCTCTTATGGGCCATGATCAAGCTTCAGAGCATAGTTCCTCTTATTGTGTCAAGCTCCTTAAAAAATGAAACAAGCTCTACGGAGCAAAGTTCCTTTTCTTGTGTCAAGCTCCTTAAAAAATGAAACAAGGTGTCATGAGGATGGTTCTTCTTTGTGTCACTTTCATAAAAAATAGAAGCAAAACCACTTTCAATTTGGGTCTTTGATTAGACATAATAGTTGATCGTTCAGCTTTACTTAATCTCATAATTGAATCTTCATTCCATCCACTGTTAGTAACTAGAAGTTGTTAGTAACCAAAAGTCTACTTAGGTGAATGAAATGAAGCTTAGAGGGCATGTACCTCGAATTTGTGAGTCACCATGCTAGGGTCGTGCAAACTTATTCCAAGAATATTTTATATCCATTTCAAGCTTGTGTAAAAAATAAATGAATTTCAAGCATAGTTTTTTCCACATGCTTCAAGATTGTGTAAAAATGAAACCAATTTCACGCATAGTTTACATGTTTGAAGCTTGTGTAAAACTAAAACTAGTTTCAATCATAGTTTATCTCTGTTTCAAGCCTATGTAAAAATGAAACCAATTTCAAGCATAGTTTCCATGTTTCAAGATTCTATAAAAATGAAACCATTCTCATTTTACCTCTTGTGATTACAATTTTATCATCATGTTTTTCCATATGAGCCTTGGTTTTCTGATTACACCATCACCATCTACTTGGATGATCAGACACTCTCACTTGGTTGTTTTTACCCTTTCTCGGGGAATGCACTCTGATGCATGGTTTTATTAGCCAACCTCTTGAACTTTACGTGTTTTGAGCAGTTCCATCATAACCAAAACCAGTTGCTATCCTTTATACCACTTGTTCCTTCAGGAGGAGTCCTCTTTTAGCTCTTTTCTGACTCTCGAAAAATGAAAATATTGCTGAGTACTTGTCTTTTCAAACTCGTTAAAGTAAATTGAATTTACATAGTCTCAATATACGTTTACCCGTTTTTCGGGTTGAGATTCACTATTTACGAGAAAGGAATACCTTGATTGAACATGGTTAAGAGGTTCACTTAGATATTGTTTTCTACCTTTTAAAATTCAAGATACAATTTACAAAAAGAGAGATGATGAAGTTTCCTTTTTTTTTCTTTTCAAACTCCTTAAATATGAAAATTTACCCTGTCCTTGGACTCGTTAAATATTTAACGATGAAAGGCTTATCACCATGATAGGACTGATTTCATCCTTCCTAGGGCTCGTTAAACTTACTAGGATGGATTCATTCGAAGAATGAACTTACACTCTCAGCATATGCTATACTCTACCGGGGATAATTTTAAGGATGGAAAATTATGTTGAAGTTTAACGTTGGCGAATTTCATAGTGCCTAATATCATAGACTATAAAATTTTATGGATATGTTTGTAAAATTATACAAATTTATAATGATTTTATATATAGTCTCTATATAATGTTGGCTATTTTAAAGGTAAAATAATTTTATATTGTAAAATTTGGGCGAATCATTTTTACAAAAAAATGGAAATCGGCGAATATTGTTTTTGGAAAAACCATGGAAAATTAGCCCACTTACGAATATTAGCCCCTAAAATTTTCCATGCTCTACACATTGGATATACAAAATAAATAGGTACTCGTTAGAAATAACGGGGGAAAACTGAAAGTTAACATCCTATGTGTATTTTGGGCAGCATGTCTCTCTAAACATGACACTCATCTACAGTTTGTGTCATATTGGGGATATCCTACATTCGTTATTTTTCCTCCATGGGTTTGGGAAATCCGTTTTCCTCTCATTTGAGTACCAAATTTTGTCAACATGACCTCTGATCCTATTTGAGTCAAATTCTACCACACTCCGGAGACTTTTCACCAATATGTTCAAGAGAAATCATTTTTTTCAAACATTCTTTGATTATATTACCTCCTTTGTTACAATCCTGAATCACTCCTATCCTATTTAGATATTTTTTGTTTCGTCTTGATGATGTGGGAATAATTATTGCCCTCCTTCAACGAATTACTTCATTTTGACTGCAGCTCTTTATCTAGGAAGGTGATTTATAAAATTCTTTTCAATACCTTGGAGTTTGCATGCCTCAATGGCAAGTTCTTCATGTTCAATGACAGGTTCACATCATTGGCCTTCAATCAAATGATTTTTCAAGTGTTCGAATTCAACACATTCATTCACACTTGTATATTGTGTTCTTGTACCTTGAGGTCCATCATCATTACTGGTGGTCTCTCTCGTGCTTGTTAACGATTTTCATCGTTCACTGCTAATGAGATGGTTTCTACCATGTTCGACACCAACAAATCTATTTGCATGGCTGGATTCATACATTGGGTTGACTGAGATCGTGGTGAAGACCCTGGGTCACATCTTATTTTTTATCCAGACTGTCGGGAGTTATTGAGTATTCATGATTGTATACATAATCCTATCTATACAGATGGTTGTGGCCATACCACAGATCCATTTCTATGATCTCTTTAAATGGATGGTTGCGACCATGTCATGGGTTCATGTGTTATTTTATGCCTAGTGCGAAGTCATGTGGTTAGGCATGTTCATATCAGAGATATCATATATTTTCAAATGTTTTATTTTGTAGGTTTCATGGTGGTGATCTGATTTCTTTGACTTGGTTCATAAAAAATTTCAGACATCACTCCCTGTTCTGCCTTCATGATTTAGGGGGCATTTGTTACACAATAGTTTTTTACCATGCTTATTTCTTGACCCTGATCTTGAAATTCCTTGTGACAGACCCTGTGCAATGTTTCTACCATGAATAAATATGTTAAGACATCCCCTAAATATTCAAACAAAACTACCTTGGAATATTACTAAAGAAACTTGGTCAAAATCCTAGTTTCCTGGGTCAATGCATTTCCTGGTTTCCTCGTGCTGATGTCAAATTTAAGTTCTGGCTTAGCGCTGCCAGCACCATTTTTTCTTGGAAAGCCACGTTTATCCCTTTCTAGCAGTGTTTCCTCAAATGGAGGATAATCTTCTACCTTTATAAGTTCCAGGGAGGAGATTTGGTTTTTAAACGGTGGTGATAGAGTCGAGCTCTCTAATTTTATAGATTTGATCTCATCCATGGGGGTTTATCCCTTAGAAAGTGGACCTTCCTCGTCCTTCCATGAGCTCCCAACCTCTTCTCCCTTACTATAAATTCATGCTCCTCCTTCCACTAATTTTAATTCTGGTTGATCATTGTTGGGCTAGTTTGAACTATTGTTCCCTTTACATTCTTGCATTTTGATAATGCCTAAGTTGTTTGGGAGAAGGAATGCTTTAGAGCTTCAGTGAAGGACTCATATTTTCACCAAAGGGAGGCCTCCAAAATCAAGGCCTATTTTGTAAGCTATTTCTTTCATATTTATCACTAAAACATCTAATGTTTATTTTCTATATTTGTGTAATATTTTATGTATATATTCTACTACTCCTTGGTCTACTACATAACCAATGTTTATGATTATTATGTATTGGATTACATTTGGTGTTGCCTCTTGTTCATACACAGGTATTTGTGTGCCATCAGTAGCAAGGAGTGAGCCTAAAAGGATCGTGGATCAAGGTCATCATGAACGAGTTCGAACGTAGCGTTGGGAAAAAGGTACCTCTGTCTCTTTTATTGTTGCATTATGAATTTTAGTTAAGAAAGATTTGCATTAGAAAGTATCTAAATTTTCTAAACCCACTTTATAGCTAGCGAGATCACCTCTTTCCACAGAGGGGATTTATATTGAAAACATAAGTCATCAATTTACCTTTTCCAAAAGGAACATGCTAGGCACGCCAATAGTAGGTGCCAATAGGTGCCAAGTCTTAGTGTATTCTAAGTCCAAAATATTCCTTAGTTTTTTCTCATCTACTTTGAAATAATTTATCTCAAATAAATTTAGTATGAAACCATTCCAAAGTAGACCAAGACATTCTCACCTCATGCTAGACATGCTAAGAATTGACAAGCGCCAAAACCTACCAAGTGCCAATGTGTGTCAAGGAGTTTTATCCATGTTATGAAGTGGCATGGCATGTGGAAGAGTTCTAAGGTGTGCTAGAGAATTCCCATGCATGTTGGGGATTTTTAGGGAGTAATAGAAAAGCACAAGGGAGCACTAGGTCAAAACACATGGAATTGAAGGAATATGAGGGTGTGCCAGCGAGTGTCAATGAGTGCTAGTTGTCATGCCAAGGAGGGAGTGATAAGGTATGATAAGCAACGGTAAGGCATGCTAGGGAATATTAGGGAATGTCAAGAAGTTCCAGAGTTTGCTAAGGAGTTCTAGGGTGTGCTTACATGTGTGAAATAGTGCCAAGGCATGCCAATACATGTTGGGTGCTAAGGCATGCTAGGATGTGTAGGGTGGCAAGGTATGTCAATATGTGTCAAGGAGTGTCACGACAAAAAAAGGAATAACCAAGCTAAAATGGAAGGACATGAACATATAATAGGGTTAATAATTTGATACTTTATCTTTTTCAAAAGGGGCATGCTAGGCACACTAATAATAAGTTCCAATACATTCCAAGTTCTAATGTGTGCTAAGTTCTAATGTATGTCAATGCATGCCAAGGTGTTCCAGGGCATGCTAGGGACTACAGGGCATGCCAACACAAGCTAGGAGAGTGCTATACTATGTTAGGACATGCTACCATATGTTTGGGAATCTTAGTCATGGAAATATGTTCTAGGTACAAAGATGTTCCAAGAATTGCAAGGTGCCAAGGAATGTTGGTGTGTGCAAGGATTTTTGAGGAGTGATAGGTCTCTCTCATTAATATAATTGATAGAAATTGATTATGTGTTAAATAATATAGTTCCTACACACACTAGTGGAACTTTATCTAAAGGGATTTTTCTAAATAATAAACCTAATAGAGATGAATCATATATTGACTCATAGGAAAACTATATTCTCGTTATTTGAGGGAAATGAAACACACTAATTACTTCTTAAAAAAATGAATGGCTCTAATGACTGTGGCCTTGGATGCATAATAAAAAATACTCCACAACAATTGTAATAAATCATTTTATTTTGAAAAAAAAAAGTAATAGGCACATATATTCATCAAAAACTCACTGGAATTATTAATGATGATGAACATATTTTGACCGTCACCAAAAGTAACCAAAAAGAGCATTGGTGAGGGTCAATAAAATATCATCACTAAAAGTGTCACCAAAGAGAGAATTAGTGATGGGCCTTTAACGACCCTCATCAAAAGTACTATCACTATATACACTTACAAAAACGATTTTTTAAGGACAATCATAATATGCAATATTTCTGACAAGCCTTAAAGGTCTATCACAGGAATGACCCTCACCAATGACATTTTTTTCTTTTAGTGTAAATGTTCATTTTTATAACAATAAAGATTTAATACCATGCAATTTTCATGTTTAAAACTGAGTCCATGTCCCTGGAGAGTGATTTCACTGATCAAGACTATGTCAAGGCTGAATCCATTCTTGTGAAATTGAATCACTAAGATTTGTTCTCTTGTTGTCAAATTTGATTGAATCTTTGAAGCTTAGCTTTGAGAGGATGCCTAAGATTTTAGAGGATACAATAATTTCTTTGCAAGTGAATACCAAAGCATTGAGAGCATACAATAAGTGACACGATCTTCCTGCAATATCATTCGTTATACTCGTCAAAATTATTCAATGGTGAATACCTTCATCCCAAATTACAACTATAATAATAAAATATAGCTAAATATCATATATATATATATATATATATATCATATATTATATGATATATAATAATTTCCTACAAAAAACTGAAGTTTTCTTTTGTCGAATTGAATAATGAATAAGAGATGAGGGATCTGTATGAGTGAGATTAAAAGGATATTATTCCAGGCCAACACCAATAAGGTTGAGGAAATGTTGTTAGATCACTCAAACATTATTGGGTGGGGAAAGTATGTCAGTCTAGTCTCAAGGCCCTGTTGGAATTACTCCCAACCACCGCCATGAATAAGAAGTGGCAGGAACCCACACTGAATTAAATTTTTTGTTGCAGGGACGGACATAGCCCAGTTTGAAAATATGGAGATGCTTTCTCTCAATCCATGCAAAATCCAAAACAGAGTACCGACAACCATACTCTGTGTTTAATTCCCTTCCGTCGTTGACTTACCGTTTCCCGCACTTTTTCGCCCACAATTTTTCTTGTTTACCACTTAAAGTTTCATTGTAAGCTATTTCCCCGTCGATGCGATATTGATAGGACCCACCACATATCCTCACCACATTAACAAAACCATGCAAACCTTCATTTTTTTTTATTCCTTAACTTTATCCATATCGTACTTCCCATACTTTACAGCATTGCTGCCTGCACGTCGCAACATTTAGAATTTAGTTCTTAAGCCCCACACCAAAACATATGTTTCCACCGATGCGATCTGGCGAGACCCAGATTACCTTCTTTCTGCATTGCAAATAGTGCAAACCTTTGTATTTTTTTTTATACCTTACCTTTTACGCATTTCGCACTTACCATAGTTTTAATTCACATCGCACCTGCACTTCACAAAGTTTTTCATTTAATTTTTAAAGGCACCCGAAAAGTTAAGTTATCTGCGATGCAATGCAATCACAAAGAAGCACGTGACAATCTTAGGAGGATAGCACAAAAGTGCACATCGCAAATCTCAGGAGATAATGGATAGCGCCCGCAAGTTATTGTTTTTAAGTTGTGATGCGATGTGCCACGTCACATCGCACATCGCAAAGTTTAAGTGTTTCTCGTATCGCAAATCACCGATAAGTGATTTGCGATGGGGAGATGGATGTGATGTGGTTTCATATTTGAAACCAATAAATATTTCAAGTCCTCCATTTTCTGTGTTGAACGTTGTTTCGTGTGAAAACATCAAAAACAGAGCGGAGGAAATTTTTGGTTGTTGAACATCTGATCCACATTGAAATTCATTAAATTTTTAGGCTCCAACCAATTTTGAATAAAACCTATGTAATTTCATATTGTTACTGTGAAGGAATGAAAAATCTTAAATTGGTTCCTCTCCTGTGTTTTCTCTGTCTGTGTATTTTTATTGCCACATTTTAGTGCATTCTTTGTGTTGTAAGGGGGAACACATTCCTTTGTGTTTGTTGTATTCAATATTCCCAACATGGTATCAGAGCAGGTCGAGGCTCTTAATGAAAGAATGAGCTCTCTTTACTGAAGAAGTTGTAAGATTGTTTGTAGAAGCAGAAGTCTTCAGCTGTGAGAAAGCTTTTACAGTAGTGAGAAAGTTTTTTTGTTACACAGTCAAGATGGCAGCAACAGGCACAAGCCAAACAAATCCAAAATTACCACAATTCAATGGTAAGAATTATGATTATTGGGCCATTACGATGAAGGCCTTGTTTGCTTCACAAGATATTTGGGAGCTACTGGATAATGGTTTCCAAGAACCAGCAGATGCAATAGCACTTAATGCTTTGACACAAGAACAAAGAGATTTGTTGAGAGAAAATAGGAAGAAGGACTCCAAAGCCCTCTTCTATATTTTCCAAGCAGTACATGAGAGTATTTTCCCAAGGATTGCATCAGCAACAAAGTCTAAGGAGGCATGGGATACCCTCCAGACAGCCTACCAAGGTATGGAAAAAGTGAAGACAACAAAAATTCAAATGCTAAGGAGAGATTTTGAAACTCTCTGCATGAAAGAGTCTGATAACATAGAATCATTATTCACACGTTTGATTGGGTTGGTTACCCAAATCAGCTCAAATGGAGAGAAACTTGAGGAAATACGAATAGTGGAGAAAGTGTTAAGAATTCTACCATCAAGATTTGATGACATAGTAGTGGCCATAGAAGAGACAAAGGATATCTCACAATTTTCAGTGGATGAGCTTCATGCATCATTGATGTCTCATGAGCATAGACTGAATAGATAAGAAAACTCCTCATTGGAGCATGCATTCAAGACAAAAATGTATTTTGGTCGAGGTAGAGGTCGAGGAATATCAAACTACTGAGGAAGAGGAAGAAGCCCACACATAGGTGGAAGAAGCAGCCCTGCACGCACAAGTGGAAGGGGCATCAACCAGAATCTAAGCGAAGGCTTAAGCCAAAATCAAGCACCAGGATAGAGCTATGATAAATCTCAAGTCCAATGTCATTATTGCAAAAAGTATGGGCATTATTCCAATGAATGTAGAAAAAAGCAAAATGAAATGGGTAATAAACCTAGTGTAAAGTTTACAAAAGAAAATCAGAACCATGGTAATGTGCTTTTAACTTATAATGTAACACAAGAAAAACAAGAAGATGTATGGTTCTTAGATTGAGGATGTAGTAACCATATGACTAGAAACATAGCAACTTTTTCCAATTTGGATGAGAGTGTAAAATCTGAAGTGACAACGGGGAATGATAGAAAATTCGTTGTCATGGGGAAAGGAAGAGTAAAAATACTGACAAAGAAGGGAGAGAAGAAGTTTGTGCTAGATGTCTATTATGTACCTGGCCTGAAATGTAACCTTATAAGCATTGGAAAACTCGTGAATAAGGGCTACAATGTGTTTTTTAAGAATGATGTGTGCACGATCATGGATATACCTCCAAGTATACAGGTCATTGCAAAAGTGAATATGACAAGCAATAGGATGTTTCCTCTCAAGATCAGAACAAACTTGAAGGAAGGAGGTGTTGTAGCAGCAGTCACACAAGAAGTATTTCAAGAAGAAATGAAATATGAGAGCTAGTTATGGCATTTGAGATTTGGACATCTCAATTTCGTAGGTTTGAAGTGGTTGCACAGAAAAGGGATGGTAAAGGGATTACCACTCATAGAGAAACCAGACAGCCTATGTGAAGGCTGCATCTTGGGCAAACAACACAGAGAATCATTTCCAGCAGGAAAGTGTATAAGGGAAAAGGCACCTTTAGATATTGTCCACTTAGATTTATGTGGACCAATGTAAATTCCATCATTAGCTAGCAGCCATTATGTTTTGACATTTATAGATGATTACACAAGGAAGACATGGGTTTATTTTCTAAAACAGAAAAGTGAAGTGTTTGAACAATTCTACCACTTCAAAGCTCTTGTTGAGAAGCAAATTGGACACTACATAATAGTGTTGAGAACTAACAGAGGTGGAGAATATATCTCCAAATACTTCCTACATTTTTGCAGGGATCAAGAAATACACAAGTAGTTTACCACAAGGTATACACCTTAGCAAAATGGTGTAGCAGAAAGAAATAATAGGACCATAATGGACATGGTGAGGAGTATGTTGAAGACAAATAATTTTCCAAATGATTATTGGGTAGAAGCTGTCAATTGTGAAACTTATATTTTATATATAAGTCCAACCAAAGCTGTTATGAACAGAATTCTAGAAGAAGCATGGAGTGGAACAAAGCAAGTTGTCACTCACCTGAGAGTGTTTGGATGTGTGGCATATGCACATATCCCGGATTAGTTAAGGAATAAGTTGGACAGCAAGGGGAAAAGTGTATATTTATTGGATACAGTGATGAATCCAAGGCCTACAAGCTCTATAATCCATCAACTAAGAACGTAATAATCAGTAGAGATGTTCAGTTCATTGAATAAGAAGCTTGAGATGGAAGTTTAGAAAATAAAGTGAATGTGAAGACATGTATTTGACATGAAGACAAAGAGGAATTTATTACAAAAAATATTTCCTCAATGGGGGCTCCTTCTCCACCTACACAAGCTCAACAGAGCACACCGTAACCAAGAAATATAACAATAGTGAAAAACCAAGAAAGTTATTCTCCAAGCACACCACAGGGATCACCAACTCCCTCAATTTCAAGTGCAAGTCCAAGCACATTTTCAACAAATACAAGAAGACCAAAACTCAAAAATTTAAGTGAAATTTATGGGAAAGAAGAAGTAAATAGTAATGTTGGTCTGAATTCTTTATTTTCTTTATTTTGTCATGTTGATGATCCAATCCATTTTGAAGATGCATTCAAAGAAGAGAAGTGAATTGAAGCAATGAATGAAGAGATAAGTGAAATAGAAAAGAATGACACATGGGAGTTAGTGGACCTCCCACAAGGAAAATAAGTTATTGGAGTGAAATGGGTCTATAAGACCAAGAGAAACATTGAAGGACAGATAGAAAGGCACAAAGAAAGATTAGTTGTCAATGGCTACAAGCAGCAACAAGGAAGAGACTATGAGGAAACCTTTGCACCACTTACAAGGATGGAGGCAGTGCAGACAATGATGTCCATAGCAACACAAAAAAAGTGGAAATTTTATCAAATGGATGTGAAGTCAAAATTCTTGAATGGAGTGTTGAAAGAGGAGGTGTATGTTGAACAACCTCCTGGCTATGAGATAGAAGGCCAAGAACACAAAGTGTGTAAGTTGAAGAAAGCTCTTTATGGGTCGAAGCAAGCACCAAGAACATGGTATAGCAGGATTGATGCTTACCTGGTGGGCAATGGGTTTGACAAGTGTGATGGTGAACCCACACTCTACATCAAAGAAAATGATAGTAAAATTATTATTGTTGTTTTATATGTAGATGATTTGATTTTCACAGGCAATGATGTTTCTCTCATTTTTTATTTTAAAGCAATCATGAAGAGTGAATTTGAAATGACTGACTTGGGTTTATTGAGATATTTTTTAGGCATAAAAGTAAAGAAAAATGAAAAGGGTTTTTTTATCTCCCAAGAAAAGTATGTTGTGGAAGCTTTAAACAGGTTTAATATGCAGAACAACAAATCAGCAGCAACTCCAACTATCATGGGTTGAATTTGAACAAGGAATATTGTAGCAAGAATGTAAATCCAACACTGTACAAGAGCATGGTTGGTAGTCTAATGTATTTGACTGCAACTAGGCCTGATATAATGTATGCAGTAAGTTTGATATCTAGATTCATGGAGACACACAAGGAGACACATTGGAAAGAAGGCAATATAATTTTGAGGTATGTGAATGGAACAGATTATGGTGTTCTATACTCCACATATGATAATTTTAAGTTGATTGGTTACACTGATACTTGATTGGGCTGAAGTGTAGATGAAAGTGTAGATGACAGAAAGAGCACATCATGGTATGTCTTTCATTTGGGATTGGGAGCCATTTCATGGGCTTCCAAGAAGCAGCCAATAGTTTCATTATCAGCAACATAAGATAAATATGTAGTAGCAACAATAACAACATGTGAAGAAGTTTGGATGAGAAGGATGCTGAGAGATTTATGTCATGAGAAAGACAAAGGAACCACGATTTATTGTGATAACAGCTCGTCAATTGCATTGTCAAAGAATTATGTTTTCCACAAGAGAAAAAATCATATTGATGCAAAGTATCATTTTATAAGGGAATTGGTTAACAATGGTGAAATTGTTTTGCAGCATTGCAGGTTAGAGGAACAATTTGTTGATATCCTCACAAAGCCATTAGGACAGAGAAGTTTTGTTTATCTCAGACAGTGTTTGGGAATGACTGATTTTGGCAGCTGTGAATAAGGGGGAGTGTTGAAATTACTCCCAACCACCGCCATGAATAAGAAGTGGCAGCAACCAACACTGAATTGAATTTTTTGTTACAGTGAAGGACACAACCCAGTTTGAAAATCTTGAGACGATTTCTCTCAATTCACGCAAAATCTAAAAAAGAGTACCGACAACCATAATATGTGTTTAATTCCTACTTTGTTAATAATAAATCATGGAGAGTGCAAAGGTCCAAGTTTCCTTTGCACAATCGAGTTCCTTTACACTCATGCACATATGTAGCCATGTTAATTTTGAAAATATACCCGACCCCATATTTGTTACTAAAATGAAAATTTTCACATCTTTTTGGCATTTTATTTCATATTGGTTAATTACTTGAAACAAATAAAGAGTTTAAGAGTCAGACTCGCCACAAAGAATCTAACGAATCACATTTGGTAGCATAACAATGATAAAGCATAGATGTAAACCACATGATTGAAATGAGCTTAGTTTTAATTTATGGAGTCTGGGTGCTTGTACACACTTAACATGAGGAAAATATTGAGAATATGAGTCACGTAAAAGGATGCGTTCGAGTGATATCCCCACAGAGAGGAAAATTTCAAAGTCACTCTAATTTAACACACCACTAACTTATGAGATGTGGTAACTTGTTCTTCATGATATTTTAGAATTTTATTTGGGTGTAGAATCTGATCTGGATTTATGAAGGAATGAGATGAAATAAATATATAAATAGAAACATAGAGATGCATCAAAAACATAACTTCAATTAATTAATAACAAATTACTGAAAATGCTTACATGTAAAATGGAAATAAACTAGCTCAGGAAATGGTAGCTTATCTCTGAGAAGAGATGGTGGTGGCTACAACTATGTTACAATGAAGATCAATGGCCTTTTTTATGATTGAACAATAAAGGGAAAACCTAAAAAACCAAAATCATATCCTTTCGAGATGGAACATCAAGATTTTCTGGGCCCCATTGGGGTTAGTTGGACAACCAACTTCCTAGGGTCGTAAGTTGGTCATATGATCTCTATTTGGCATGTATGATACCTTGTAAGAAAATTATCTTTGAGTACTAAAAAATTTGCAATAGGATCTTGCCTATGCATATGGGCTTGCTGAAGTCCTCTATAAAACATTGTTTAGGGGGTCAAAATAGCTCTGGAAGTTTAAGACCCGAAAATATGTTAAAAATAGTAAATTGTGTTATAATCAAGGAAATTGATGAAACCAATTGGAGGTATAGGTGGAATAGGAAGGTTTCTAACAATATCCAATTAGATTAGTCCTACCCCATTAGGAAGAAATGGTCCCCATTTCCTGTATATCCTTCATGAGGTGAAGAAATTTTTGTTTAGCCTAGTCCCTAGTGAGCCACTTTCCCTGGTGAAGGAGTTGGCCTGGTTTGACAACTCGATATAGTTGGATCCTCTACTGGTGAGTGTTCTTGATATTTGTGTCCATGATCCTATCAGTTGTGGCCTATTCTATACAACTTTGGTTGAGCTCTATTGGTGTCAGCTTCTCAATAGTGTCTGATGTGTCCATGAATGGGGGGGAATATGGACGCAACTTGTTGACATTGAATACTAGGTGCAAGCCAAGGAACTGTGGAATTCTAAGTTCTAAATAATTGTCCCCTATAGCCTTAGTGATGGTATAAGTTCCATATCAGAGCGGGTGAAGCTTGTTGTGGGCCCCAATGATTTCCTCCTTCTACAAATGTAACCAACCTTCATCACCCACCTCGAACTTGTGTGGCATCTGATGCTAATCATGACGCCATTTGTACATAGAATTTTATTTATCCAATATGTCATGGAATTATTAGTGGATGTGCTGAATGAATTTAATGAAGATGGTAGATTTTTCAACTTGAGACTAGACACGAGACGATTTTTCCTAAGTATTTGTAAGTGGTATGGAAACATCAATGGGACATTGTGGCTGGAATCCCAACCCCGCCTGAAAGAGGTTATAGCCAATTGAGTTGTATAGAGATTTGGTGTAGTTGTGTTGGACATAGGGGAGACATTCATCACATGTACGTCGATGATTTGAATTGTACATGCACTGTTTATGCACGGTCACCCTATTGACGACCTTTGTTTGGCCATCAATTTGGGACTGGAAGGTCGTGGGCTTAGTGATATTGGTATCTAGCAACAACCAGAGACTTGACCAGAATGTAATTAGGAACCTGTTGTCCCAATCTGAGATAATGGATTGTGGGATATCAAAGTGTACCCATACTGATTTAAAGAAGAGTTTGGTAGTGACTTATGTTGTGATACTCTTCTTACATGATGCTAGAATGACCATCTTAGAGAATATGTCGATGACCAAAAAAACACAATCATTTCCATGCTTGGTAGAAGGAAGGCCTGACATGTAATCCATGGATATTGATTCCTAGGGCCAGCTAAGAGTAGACATAGAAGTATACATTCCTTTCTTCTTAATTGTAGGTTTGTAAATGGTTCAGGCAGTGCAACACTCCTACTATTTTTTATACCCAAAAATGTCCAGCGACCCATCTTTAGTGTGCCTCCCAAATCATCTTGGTGTGCTCACTTGAAGGAACACAGAGATGTCCGAGGTGGCATAACAATGTGTCCTAGAGGTGAAAGTATAGAACTTGGTTTCCTTTTAGGAGCATATTGTATGTGGTGTTAAATTCTAGATCACTGTTGTAAAGATGTGGCCATCCTGAAGTATCGTGTCCACAAAAGTTGAGCATAGTGGTCAGCGCCATAACTAATAGTCATATGAGGTGGTCTGCAATATTATTAGTGACACTCTTCTTGTAATTAATGTTTAGATGGAACTGTTGCATATATGTAGTCCAATTTTTATGGCGAATGTTCTACAACTTTCCTTGTGTCTATATGAACTACAATGTTCAGTGGTCTATGTGGATGACTGTTTCATTCCCCAAAATGTAATGCTTCCATTTTAGCAAGGCCTGCATAATGGAATACATGTATTTGTCATAGGTGGGATGCTTTCAGAATGTATATGAAACTTTCTCAGTGTGATATGACACCAAATGCCCATGTTGGGTAATAACTACACCAATATCATATTCAAAGACATATGTCCTAATTTCAAATGGTTTTTGTAGGTATGGTAATGTGAGCATTGGTGCAGATCAAAGGCGATGCTTTAACTCTAAAAACATATTTTGTTGGGATTCATACCAAAATAACTTTGTTTTCGCTCTACCCTTGGTGAATTGACTCAAACGCCAAGTAATATGAGGGAATCACAACACAAACCTGTGATAGAAATTGGCAAGACCCTGATAGTTGTGGAGTTGTATTAGAGTGGTTGGGGTTGGCCAATCCTGAATAAGTTGTATCTTGGCTTGGTAAAAATTCACACCCCGCTCATCAATGATGTACCGTATATATTGAACCTAGGTCATACCAAAATTGCACTTCTCTAAATTGGCACACATCTTGTGTTGTCACGGGTTTTGGAGGACTTCTCTAATATGGTGTATGTGCTCTTCCCAACTCTAGATGAAGATCAAGATGTCGTCCAAATATCTGAGTTGTTGAAGGGATACAAGATGTCATACATCGGTCTCATGAAGGTTTTGGGGGTATTCGTTAACGCAAAATGCATGACTAGACATTTAAAAAGGCCCTCCTTGGATTAGAAGGAAGTCTTCCACACATTGAAGGGTTCGATTGGTACCTGGTGATAAAAAAAATTCAATTCAGTATTGTTGAAATATTTGGCACCCTAGAGATGGTCTATAAGGTCATCAATCCGTGGGATTGGATACCTATACTGGACAATGATCGTATTAAAAAATTGATATTCAATACAGAGCCTCCAAATTTTGTCCTTCTTTGTACCAACACAATCGGGCTCCCATAGGGTGATGAACTTGGCGTGATGTTCCCTTTCTACAACAGCTCCTAAATCTGCCTATTGATTTCATCGTTGTCCAGAACAAAGTGGCAATAGATTGTTCCATTAGGTAGTGGTCTGCCTAGGGTCAAATTGATGGAGTGCTTGACTTGAAAGTCTATGGGTGCCCCTATGGCTGAGGTGAAGATGTCCCTGTACTCCTCCATAACCTTGTCCATGTGTTGTTCCCATGTGGAAGAGCCTCATCTAGAGGATATGGATGTGGCCACAATATTCTTCTTTCCATGAGGGCGAATAATAAGGAATACAAATTTAATTGTTTGGGAAATGATCTTATTCAATTGCTTAGTAGAGATCAAAGATATGGTGGTAGGTGGTGATACCTCTGGTATTTGTATAACTTATTGCCTAAAGTAATAATAATAATGTTGTGAGTGGGGCTTATGGAACTCACACCATTATCATGTGCTCTTATTTGTCTTTCTGGTGTTGCTCTTTGCTTGTGGCTTTGGTGGGTTGTCATGAGGCACCCCGCCTTGGCTTTTCCCTTTATTCTATGGTTTGGGGGGAAATTTCCCTTGATTCATATTCATAGATCCAAAGTCTCACTTTTCTATTTAAATTCCTACTCAATCTTTACAGCGTATCGATAGGAGCTGCCAAGCGAGGACATGTCCAAGAACTCCATGTAATCCTTCATGTACTTCTGTAGATACTCATGGTAAGTACAAGATGCCGCTTATAATCCTTAATACCCAAATTGGTGCGAAGGGTATGCAAAATATTTTTGAACTTCGACACGTCTTGGTCCCTTCATTGTCGTAGTGTGGTCCACTTTATGTATTTATCTTCATAGCTCCCACCATGGTAATATTGCTCCTTGATGGCATCTTAGAAATAATTCCAAGTAGGTGCAACTAAATATAGTGAGCGTTTCCTCTTGTCCCTATTCTCACAATAGGTTTCCCACTAGTCCTTGATGTGGGAGTGGGCTTTGTGGAGTGCAAAAGTAATCTTCTCCCTACTGGAAAAATCAAGAACCAAAAAATATTGTTGCAACAAATTTAACCATTTATATACGATTATCTGGCCTTCAAATATGGGAATTTCAAAGTTTACTTGTACCTTGAAGGGAGTGGTGCCTCCAAAGTGGTTGCTAGATGAAGACGTGTCTCCTGTGGGAAGCCACCAAAATATCTAGGCAAAGTTGTCCATCATTGTGTTCTTTTTTCACTCGAGGGATTCTTCAAGAAATATTTTGAAGTGATCTCATGCTCCCTCGTCTTTATTTTATTCCTCCATGGGAGGTCATCGGGGTTGATGAGGCCAGTCTTGAAAATGTTCAACAAGTTTGAACACTAACTCCTTATACCTCGACCTTGTTGGGGACATGCACAAAAAAGCAGAGAAAGAGTAAGCTGCCTTAATACCACTTATGTTGATTTATGAAAGAATGAGATGAAATATAGATATTAATATAAACACAACAATGTAGCAAAACAAAAAAACTTCAATTCATTAAAACAAAGAACTGAAAATTTATTACATGGAGAATGGAAATAAACTAGCTCAGGTGATGGTAGCTTATCTTTGAGAAGAGATGTGGTGGCCACATCTCTTATGAACTGTGTTTTTCTTTTTTGTAAATAAGACTAATTCTATTAAAAAAATAATATAGTACAAAAGAGAGTTACAATCCAGAGAGACTGATAGCGGGAAGTCGCAAATGATAAACTATCAACCTCAGTCCCAAAAAGAATACAAGAGAGAAACATGGGAACCATAAGAGATAGACACAAGAATTTACCCACAATGGGATAAATACTCAATACGACCTTTCTTTCCTTTCTTTTTTGAAACTTTAACCCAATCGTCATGGAGTGGGTGGGCTAAAACCACTTGAAGACTATTGTTGACTAAAGGTAGAGTCTCCTTATCCCAGTCGGGGGAGGAGGTCTCATGTGCTCGCTTTTGAGCACTCGAAGAAACATTGGGTCCCCCAGTATCTGCCAAGGGCTTATCCTTCTCCTTCTTTACTACATCTGCATCTGCTTTAATCTCATCCTCATCTGAGCTGAAGGACTCAATTTCATCCATGGGAGGCGGATTGTAGGGTTTCCATCTTTTAGAGTTGGATTTGCAATTGCTTCTCTACTTTTGGGCAAGGAAAATAGTACAAGAGTTTTTAAGATGCCCTGTTTGATGGCAGTGACGACATCAGAAAGTAGTATTCTCATAGTCCAGGGACTGTGTCCAATGGAAATCACGAAATTTGAGATTGATTTGATCGATTAGACCTTTATGTATGTCAATTTTGGTACAGATTCTACCATGTGTAAATTCCCTTCCCCCCCTATAAGGATATGTTTCCAGAAAGCGACCCCGAGAGTTTCCAATTCCTTAAAAGACAGAAAAGTGCCATAAGTGAACAAGTAAATTTTGAAGCCTGGCCCAAATAGGCATCTTGGTGATGACTCTTGTATAAGGGTTGAAGTCCAGGAACCAAGGGGTGAGGAATAACCCTGATTTTCCCCAAAACCATGGACCACGAGTTAAGGCTTTTTGATAATCTTCACTGAAAGCAAACACCACTATAAAGAAACCCTTCGAGCATAAAATAACCTTGCTATTTTTGGTCCATGTGGAGTGAATCCATTGGTATAGATCTACCGTGCGAGGCCATAATCCATTGAATCTATAGATAATGGCAGATTCTACATAAATTTGAAACTGGTTTTCAAGCATCGGGTGGGAAATTTCTACAGAAGGTACATCCTCCAATTTATCAAACAAAAAAGTCTTGGGAGCCTCAGAGGGTTGAGCAACTTTCTTGGGAGTTTGTGCATGGAAATATTCCTTATAAAAGAAAGCATGAGTTGAATATGGTTGACCTTCTGTGCCTCCTAGTATACAAAGGGTTAAAACCATAGTAGCATATTTTTCAATATTATAAAATGAGAGCAGAAAAGAATCCTCTAGATGTTTACCTCCATAGAGAGATCGCTGAAGGGAAGATGGAATCCCTAGCCTAAGTTCAAGGGCATACAAAAGGTCCTTGATTTCCGTAGCCTGGGAATAGAGGAGCACGTGAGTCTCCCCATCTGAGCTCCCAGTGAGCCTTCCATCCCCTATCATAGACCTGTAAACGGGCCAGAATGAGGAAACCCTAGTCCTAGCAGTGACCACACTTTCGCAAAAACATTCATGAATTCAAATTTTATCAATGCATGTTCCCATCTATGTAGTGATGAGCTTCTTTATTTCTCCGATAGTATCATTTTCATTGCATTTCACTCGAACCTTCTTCCCCAACCAATCTTTGAGCACCACTTCGATCATGTTCGCTTCTCCCTTTCTGCAATTCCTGCGCAAAACCCTAGCTGCGAAATTCTTGGCAGAAAAATGTTAAATGACTCAAAATTAGTCTTATGAACTATATTACAATGAGGCTCAAGGGAAATTTTAATATTGAACAACAAATGGAAACCCTAAACAACCAAAATCCTAACATTAGAAGATGGAACACCAAGAGTTTGCAGGCTCCATTGGGGTTAGTTGGACAACCAACTTCCTGAGATTGTAACTTTTTCACATGATCTCTGTTTGGCACGTACAATACCTTGTTAGAAATACCACTCTAATTACTAGAAAATTTGTGACAGGTCCCTGCCTATAGCTATGGACATGTTGCAGACCTTAAAAAAATGTCGTTTAGGGTGGTGAAAACAACTCTAGAAGTTCATGTCCGGAAAAAATTCTAAAAATAGTAAATTGTGCTACAATCAATGAAATTGACCAACTTGAGGTATAAGTGGAAAGGGTGGGTGGCCACCAATATCTACTTGGATCACAATCACTATGGGATATGTGCCAAGTTTCTCAGTAACACTTACAGAGTATACATGGGAAAAAATATAGTTTGCGACGTTATGGTTAGTTAGTATTGTTAATTTTCTCTATATGGTTAATTGTAATGGCTTGATTTTCCCTCTCACAAATCTAGTCATAGTTGTTGGAATTTTACTCCCAACCACAACCATGAATGAGAAGCGAGAGCAACCCATAATTTCATAAATTTTGTGCAGAGAAGGACAAGCAAAGATCCAAGAAGTTGGAGGTATCTTCACGCAATCCACGCAAAGGATCAACAGAGTACCCGAGCCTTAAACTCCACGCTTATTTCCTTACCTACCAATTTGACTTACCTTTGCCCGCAGTACGAAATTGCAAGTCTTTTGTTTTAAATCTTAAGCCTTTCGTCGCATATATTATTTTACCGCCAATGCGATATCTGGCAGGACCTACCTTAACCTTACCGCATGAGCCAAAACATTGTTTTGTGCCTCATTCCTTTACATTTCCACACTTCACACTTACCTTCATTTAAGCCGCACCACAGAGGGCACTTCACATTGTTTACCACTTACCTTTCCGCAGTTGCAAGTTAAGTTATTTGATGTGCAATGTGATTGTGCTACCACACATCGAATTTGCAACCGTTTATGTTTTCCCATAAAATGTTGTTTTGATTTGCAACGTGATCGTGCCATCACACTTTACGCCTGCAAGGATTTATGTTTACCCGTGTTCGCGCCAATTAAGAGTTAAGTTCGTCAATTTGCAATGAGGAGCCAGATGTGATGAGGACTCAAAGCCGAAACACATAAAGTTTGAAATCTTCCCTTTTATTTTTTGAACATGTTTTCGCATGTTTTAGTGTATAAGAAAAAATACGGCCTACGTGTTGACCTAATGAAGATATGGGTCTTTTGATAGCCCAAGGACAATTGGTTGTTGAATGTTCATTCGGAAATTTAATTTCATTTATTAGATTAGGTTTTATAGGCTTCAACCGTTTTGTATAACTAATGTAATTTTATTTGTTTTGAGCAGTGAGAGAGAGTGATGGAATAGAAAACAAAAGTTTGTTCCTCTCCTTTGTATTACGCTTCCTATGTGAATCACTGTTTAATTTCCACAATTTGTTGTAGTCTCTGTGTTGTGGGAAAACACATTTGCTCTGTTAGATTGTATTCATAAATTTCAACAGCGTATCAGAGCAGGTCTAGGCTCTCAGTAAAAGAAGCACGAGCTCACTCTCTTTGCTGTAGAAGCTGTAAGATTGATTTGAGAAGCATATTTCTCCAGCAATGAGAAAGCTTCTCTTTTACACAATCAAGAAGATTTTTTGTTTATCACATTCACGATGGTAGTAGCAAGCAAAACCTTGAAAAATTCCCAACTACCACAGTTTAATGGGAAGAATTATGACTATTGGGCCATTACAATGAGGCCCTATTTGCTTCACAAGATATATGGGAGCTGGTGGAATAAGGTTTCCAAGAACCAAAAGATGCAACAACGCTGCTTGTTTTGACAACAACAGAAAGAAACTTGTTGAGAGATAATAAGAAGAAGGACTCCAAAGCCCTCTTCTATCTCTACCAAGAAGTACACGAGAGTATTTTCCCAAGGATTGCAATAGCAAAAAAGTCCAAGGAGGCGCGAGATATTCTCAAGACAACCTATCAAGGCATGGAGAAAGTAAAGACAACAAAGCTACCGATGTTGAGGAGAGATTTTGAAACTCTCTGTATGAAAGAGTCTAATAACATAGACTCATTATTCACACATGTGATTGGGTTGATTACCCAGATAAGGTATTATGGAGAGGCACTTGAGGAAAGAAGAATAGTGGAGAAAATCTTGAGAAGTCTACTCTCAATATTTAATGCCATAGTAGTGGCAACAGAAGAGACAAAGGATCTCTCACAATTTTCAATGTGTTAGCCCCCTATAAATTTTTTGACAAGCAAATATGGGGCTAAAATGTTTCTGAGCCTTCAAGGAATACATTTCCTCTGAAAGAACATCATCCTTGAAGCCTCCTTGTGCCTTCTGTTAGTGTCAGTATAGTCATTGCCTTCAGTCACTATGCAGAAACTGTTATCTCCACAAAGTGATGTCCCTGATTTCAGAGAATTTTTCTGCAGCATGTGTAGTGCCAAATCATCCTCCAAGTGGATCCATCAGAAAGAGCCCGAAAAGAGCTTTCCAATGGTATACTACACTCTCAAAACTGACTTATGGATTGAATTCTATACCTAAGTGAAGTAAAACCCCTTATACCTTCATATACCCCCTATTTCCCCATTTTTCCTTAAACTTTGTTTTATATCCATTTTAAAACCCCTTTTCCCCCTTTCTGATTATAAAATCGCATTATAAATCTTTTAAATACATATTCAATTTAACTATAAACCACTTCCCCTCCATAATTCATTCAAACTTTATAATAAACATTTTGAATGTTTTATTATAAACCCCATTGATCGCAATACTTAACCACTTCCCCGACCATACCCCGTAGAACTTTATTATAAGTCCCTTCCCCCTTATGTAATCGCAATCACAACCTTTCCAAATCACAGGCTTATTTGAAGTGCCAATTGCAAGTATTTGCGACGCGATTGATCACATCGCAATATACCCTGACGCGATTGATCACACCAAACTCCAATCATCGCAATCGCACAATCCTCCGATCATAGCAATCGCACAATCCTCCGATCGCATAATCGCAAGTCCTTCCCTCCGATCCCCCGATCGCGCCCGCTCCTCCTATTGATCACATCACAACTCTGTTCTCCCGACTGCGATTGCGATTATCCCCGCTCCCGATCTCCGATGCAATTGATCCCTCGGGCCCCACCACACGGTATTTCCACCTGTTCATACATAAAAGGGTTTTTTCTTTGACAAACCCAAATTTTGGTTTCAATTTATATACAAAGGGTTTTTCCCCTATCGCATCGGAAGTTTTATGTTTACCACTCCGCCCTACTCCGCTCCCCGATTCCGATTGCGATTTCACTATTATTTTCTATATTATATCTCTCTGCCCCCGCGTGATCCTGATTGCGATTAATATGTGGGTCCCGCCTACTCCCCTTCCCTTTTTCCCATGCAAAATAAATTTTTCCCTTCACAAAGGCGTAATTTCATTTCATTTTTATTTCAACGGCAAATGGAAAGTCCGAAAGTCTGAGGTCTGAAAACTCAGAAGTATGGTCACGGCAATCAAGGCACAGTTTGTAGACCAAATGCACACACAACAAGCCATATCTGTGTTAATGTCAGCAGAATAATTTCTCCAGAGAGACTACCTTCCAGCGTTCTCCATGTCTCCTCGGGCCCGGAAATGGTTAATTGCACTGACAAAAGCTTCTTACAGACTCTCAGGACTATAGTTATTGAGGTATGGAGAAGCCATAGACTTTCACCCAGTTCACCAATTCCAGACAGCCAAAGAGGACTACAAAGAGGACATCCGAGGTCAATCTCGACCTGTGAGAGATCTTTGAACCAGACTATGAAATACAACACAGAGCCATTAAGCGGAGTGGGCTCGGACTCTTCCACCACTCTGTCTTAATTGAATCATTCAATTTTTATCTACTCCTGCTATTATTGATTCTCCTATAAGAATTCCCGAGAAAATTTTTGTAAAGGTTGTTGTTCGGCTGCTGTCGTTGTAGTTAGATGGATTCAGTTTTGACTGTTAGAACAGTCTTGGGAAGGATTAGCAGAGTAGTTGTTATGTAGTAGTCTGGGAGGAGAAGTTTGGATTGTATTCAGCCCTTGAGCTCAGAGTATGTGACTGGTTTTGCATCAATTAATCAAGCACATTTCATAGGATCCTGGTCTATTACTATTGGTGATGTTTTTTCTAACACCGTTTATTACATTTTCATGTTGTTTCATTTTCTGTTGGCTTGCATCAGAAATATAGCATAGGATTTACCCTTGTTAGGTACCCTATGTTTCTGCTCTCCTTGCCTTTATTTTTTTCTGTTGATAGTGAATCTAAGAGTAAATTCAGCTAATTTAACCAGTGTAGTGGTTCCATATGCTGCTAGCTGATGTATGAATTCATGGTTTGCTGCTTGGATGTTTCTTGCTAGTGTCAAAGCATTGAAGGTTCAAATTACTTCTCTGATCTATAGACCCTGGCTCTGTTAAACTTATCTTTGTTTTCCCTTGGAGCATGTTAAAGATGACCTGGGGTTAAATGACCTCTGGTCTGATCTCTAAGCTACCCCTTTGTCCCTCCATTGAAAGATGCCTTTGAGTATGTCCAAGCAGGTCTGGAGTTAAATGACGTCTGACCTAATCTATAGACAAAAATTGGGTTTCTTTCCTTCTTTCACTTTCAATCCTTAATGTTCCATCCCACCATCTATCTAAAAAGATCCTTTAGTGTAGATGACTTGCCCTCTGAAAGCCTTGGCTAGTTGTTGCAAGTAATTCCCTTTCATGACTCCATAGCCCAATGGATGGCACTTTCTTGACCCATCCTCTTTGCTGAAACATCTTGCTATTTTGTTCTTTTTTTCCCATTACTTTCTCATTCTATGATCCCATGACCAACCCAGCAACCAACCAACCAAGTCATTTTAAACCCCCCCCCTTCGTGCTTGATAACTAGCCTAACATCTCATTTGAACTCTCAAAGATATATCATTCTTTGTTTTATTGGAGAGATCCCTCTCCGGGTCCAGGAGGGCTAGATCCTAGGACCCCAAAGTGGTTATGATGTTGTCTCATCTTTTGGTCTTGCCAATCTGGCCAAAACATGGGAACCCCAACATAATGGCGACTCCACTGGGGAAGAGACCACTTTGCCTTTAGATTGGCATCTCATTGCTGATGGTGGACAACAGCCTACTTCAAACAGTCAAATTCATCCACCTAGCGACTCCACACTCCATAATCCTCAAAGACTCCACTGGAGGAAGAACCTGAAAGATGGCCAGACCTCATAGAAGGGTAGAACATACGGGTTGGATTTGGTTTAAAGAATTCATTGTTTTCGTCTATCACTATGTTCTATCCTACTTCAAGTCTGATCAAGTGCACCAAGATCAGACCCACATTGAGTATGGGAAAGATCTCAAGCCTCAGTCTTCAGACCACGAGTAGACCTGTACCCCTGTGAAGAACCTGGTGGAACAAAAGGCTCATGTTGTATCTCCCACCCCTAAAGAAGCTTAAAGCAGTCATGAGCGCATTGTTACACCACCTACACCTACGAAGGTCATAGAAAGATATAAGCCTATGGTTTTTCCTCTTATCTTCCAACCCCTTCCTTCAGAACTGATAAACCAGCTGCCTCTTTTTGATGGAAAAAATAAAAGGGCCACTGCCGAAGAACATGTTCAAAACCTTGAGGATTTACTTGAATCATATGAAATAGAAGAAGATGATATGTGTATTAGAATGTTCTCCTTGCCATTACAAGGAAGTGTCAAGAGTTGGTTCAAAGGCCTTCCAACGGCAAGCATTTTCAACTTTCATCAATTTTCTCAAGTTTTCCTTGAAAAATGGGCAGCCCCAAAGAATGTTCTTCTCATCCTAGAAGAATATCATAATTTGAGAAGGCAGCCAGGAGAGACAGTGCAGAATTTTTTAACCAGGTTTAATAAGGTATATGATGCAATACCTTTAGATATAAATCCACCTTTGGGATGGGCACTACTGCACTATCCTAGTTCTTTTGATCCTGAGGTGGAATTCCATATAAGGGAAAGAGAGCCTTCGAGCCTGGAGGAAATGCAGAATATAGCAGTCACTGTCGAATACAACATAAAGTGCAAGGAGGAAAGATTAAAAGCAGCAAAGAAATACCGGGCAGGTAAAATAGCGCAGATCTCTGTAGAGAACAAGCTGGAAAGATTGATAGAGACTGCCAACACCCTGCTGAACATAGAAGAGGAAGAATACGAGGTTGAAACTGGAAATGATGATTGGAAGCGACCTGTACCTTTTCCTCGAAAAGAACAAGCTAGATAACTACAAGACATGAGCTACATGCAAAGCATGTATGATGAACATAATTTTGAATCAGAAGATGAGCTTGCAGTTTTCTGTGAAGAAAGACTTGCCGAGAGTCCCGAAGATTTGATGGGTGATGTTGCTTATAATTATGATTTGTCTGATGATGATTTTTTCCAAAGGGAAACTGAGCTTGCAAGGCCATCATCAGTAGATTCATGGAAGGAAGATCACGACCATCAACTTCAAGAAAATGATGAGCCAATGCAGGCCATCTATGATACTGATGGAGAAAGCGTTGAAAGCATGATAGCAGACGAAGATTCATTGAATCTCCTCTCTGCTTTATATCCAAACATCAGTTATACTTGCCAAGAGGATGGAAGCCGGTAGCTCTTCAAAGCAGGGGACAAAGAGGAAAAAGGTGAAGAAAATCTTGAGCCCCTGCTCGAGAATATGTTAATTTTTTCATGGAGTTCAGTCCGTTTCAGCAGAACCAGCCTGCATTACTAGAGGACAGCACTGTCGAATATAATGAGCCCTCTAGCTCAGGCTGCATTGAAGATGAGCGAGACCTTATTTCCCACAGACATATTTGTCTGGATCCAGAGGAAGAAGAGGTATTCCTGGATGATTCCCATATGCCAAATACTCCCAACCAGGAAGAGGAGGAGTGTGATTACAAATGCCTCACTACACATGCAGTGATCAAAGCTGCCCGGGACACAGACAACCTTCCAGTCATGGCGGGCCTTAAAAAAGAAAGTTTATATCATGCGCTGATTGATCCTGTGGAGGAATACATGGAGGCCCTGATTGGCTCAGCTCCTCAAGCATCAATCCTTTGCAAGAGCCAAATACATCAGAATTGGTCACCACTGCTAGTGGCCTTAGTTTTGAAGATCCACATGCAGAGCATCCTACGGTTGTCTCTAATGAGCAGTCAATTCTTCTTCCCCTTTTTTCTGCTACTTGACTGGATGCATTGGCATTATTGTATCACCTAGAGCATCAGAGATTTCCAGTTAGAGTAGGGTAGGTAGGAAAAGCTCAATAAAGCTCAGCCTGTGAGCATGTAGTTAGTTGTTTTAATTTCTGCAAAGTCTAGCAAGCCAGACAGTCTAATCCTGGCTTGACTATTTTTCAATTTCTGTCTTAGAATGTAGATAAGAAATCTGCTAGACAGTTTAATCCTAGCAGATATTAGATTAGGTAGAGAAGCTATGAGGCCAACAGTCTAATCTGGTCTCATGAAGTAATAAGGGTAGAAGTAGAATAGGTTTATTTTCCTGTTTGTAAAAATTGATGATGTAAAGGGTCTGCAAGTCCAAATGCACCCAAAAGAAAAATGTTAGGACTATAGTGTGGGTAGGTAGTCGTTTGGGAGAAATTTTACTTCTGATATGATGTCTTCATGATTTGTGGTAGCTGATCAAAGATAGAAAAGAATGAGTCAAGTACCAGGCATCTGGCCTACACCAAGGATTATCCTCTGAATTCTTGACTCCTTCAAGAAGAAGCCATCCCCATGTGGAGCCACTGTTAGCCCCCTATAAATTTTTTGACAAGCAAACAGGGGGCTAAAATGTTTCTGAGCCTTCAAGGAATGCATTTCCTCTGAAAGCACATCATCCTTGAAGCCTCCTTATGCCTTCTGTTAGTGTCAGTCTAGTCATTGCCTTCAGTCACTATGCAGAAATTGTTATCTCCACAAAGTGATGTCCCTGCCTTCAGAGAAGTTTTCTGCAGCATGTGCAGCGCCAAATCATCCTCCAAGCGGATCCATCAGAAAGAGCCCAAAAAGAGATTTCCAACGGTATACTACACTCTCAAAACTGACTTCTGGATTGAATTCTATACCTAAGTGAAGTAAAACCCCTTATACCTTCATATACCCCCTATTTCCTCATTTTTCCTTAAACTTTGTTTTATATCCCTTTTAAAACCCCTTTTCCCCCTTTCCGATTATAAAATCGCATTATAAATATTTTAAATACATATCTGATTTAAATATAAACCACTTCCCCTCCATACTTCATTCAAACTTTATAATAAACATTTTGAATGTTTTATTATAAACCCCATTGATCGCAATACTTAACCACTTCCCCGACCATACCCCGTAGAAATTTATTATAAGTCCCTTCCCCCTTATGTAATCGCAATCACAACCTTTCCAAATCGCGGGCTTATTTGAAGTGCCAATCGCAAGTATTTTCGACGTGATTGATCGCATCACAATATACCCCGACGCGATTGATCGCACCAAACTCCGATCATCGCAATCGCACAATCCTCTGATCATAGCAATCACACAATCCTCCGTTCGCATAATCGCAAGTCCTTCCCTCCGATCCCCCTATCGCTAATCCTCCTCCGATCCCCCGATTGCTAATCCTCCTCCGATCCCCCGATCGCACCCGCTCCTCCGATTGATCGCATCGCAACTCCGTTCTCCCGACTGCGATTGCGATTATCCCCGCTCCCGATCTCCGATGCGATTGACCCCTCGGGCCCCACCACACGGTATTTCCACCCATTCATACATAAAAGGTTTTTTTCTTTGATAAACCTGAATTCTGGTTTCAATTTATATACAGAGGGCTTTTCCCCTATCGCATCGAAATTTTTATGTTTACCACTCCGCCCTACTCTGCTCCCCGATTCCGATTGCAATTTCACTATTATTTGCTATATTATATCTCTCCGCTCCCGCCTGATCCCGATTGCGATTAATATGTGGGTCCCGCCTACTCCCCTTCCCTTTTTCCCATGCAAAATAAATTTTTCCCTTCACAAAGGCGTAATTTCATTTCAGTTTTATTTCAACAACAAATGGAAAGTCTGAAAGTCTGAGGTCTAAAAACTGAGAAGTAGGGTCACAGGAATCAAGGCGCAGTTTGAAGACCAAATGCACACACAACAAGCCATATATGTGTTAATGTCAACAGAATATTTTCTCCAGAGAGACTGCCTTTCAACGTTCTCCATGTCTCCTTGGGCCCAGAAATGGTTAATTGCACTGACATAAGCTTCTTACAGACTGTCATCACTATAGTTATTGAGGTATGGAGAAGCCACGGACTTTCACCCAGTTCACCAGTTCCAGACAACCAGAGAGGACTATGAAGAGCACATCCGAGGTCAATCTCGACCTGTGAGAGATCTCTGAACTAGACTACGAAATACAGCACAGAGCCATTAAGCGGAGTGGGCTCAGACTCTTCCACCACTCTGCCTTAATTGACTCATTTAATTTGTATCTACTCCTGCTATTATTGATTCTCCTATCAGAATTCCTGAGAAAAGTTTTGTAAAGGTTGTTGTTCAGTTGCTGCCATTGTAGCTAGAGGGATTCAGTTTTGACTGTTAGAACAGTCTTGGGAAGGATTAGCAGAGTAGTTGTTATGTAGTAGGCTGGGAGAAGAAGTTTGGATTGTATTCAACCCTTGAGCTCAGAGTATGTGACTGGTTTTGCATCAATTAATCAAGCACATTTCACAGGATCCTGGTCTATTAGTCTTGGTGATGTTTTTTCTAACACTGTTTATTACATTTTCATGCTGTTTCATTTTCTGCTGGCTTGCATCAGAAATATTGCATAGGATTTACCCTTGTTAGGTACCCTATTTTTCTACTCTCCTTGCCTTTAATGTTTTCTACTGATAGTGAA
Organism: Pinus albicaulis; assembly: GCA_034641835.2. NCBI lineage: Eukaryota > Viridiplantae > Streptophyta > Pinopsida > Pinales > Pinaceae > Pinus > Pinus albicaulis. The sequence goes on along the minus strand of JAXQQM020083969.1, from coordinate 23,136 downwards.
TCTAAGAGTAAATTCAGCTAATTTAACCAGTGTAGTGGTTCCATATGCTGCTAGTTGATGTATAAATTTGTGGTTTGCTGCTTGGATGTTTCTTGCTGGTGTCAAAGCATTGAAGGTTCAAAGTCCTTCTCTGATCTACAGACCCTGGCTCTGTTAAACTTATCTCTGTTTTCCCTTCGAGCATGCTAAAGCTGACCTGGAGTTAAATGACCTTTGGTCCAATCTCTAAGCTGCCCTTTTGTCCCTCCATTGAAAGCTGCCTTTGAGTATGTCCAAGCAGGTCTGGAGTTAAATGACCTCTGACCTGATCTATAGATAGAAATTGGTTGTCTTTCCTTCTTTCACTTTCAATCCTTAATGTTTCATCCCACCATCTATCTAAAAATATCTGTTAGTGTAGATGACTTGCCCTCTGAAAGCCTTGGCTAGTTGTTGCAAGTAATTCCCTTTCATGACTCGATAGCCCAATGGATGGCACTTTCTTGACCCATCCTCTTTGCTAAAACATTCTGTTGTTTTGTTCTTTTCCTCCCATTACTTTCTCAGTCTATGATCTCATGACCAACCCAGCAACCAACCACCTAAGTCATTTTAAAACCCCCCCCTTCGTGCTTCATAACTAGCCTAACATCTCATTTGAACTCTCAAATATATATAATACTTTTTTTTATTGGACAGATCCCTCTCCGGGTCGAGGAGGGCTAGATCCTAGGACCCCAAAGTGGTTATAATGTTGTCTCATCTTTTGGTCTTGCCAATCTGGCCAAAACATGGGAACCCCAACACAATGGATGAGCTTTGTGCATCCCTAACATCTCATGAAAATAGACTGAACAGAATAACGAACTCCTCATTGGAGCATGCATTCAAGACACATATGTCTTTTGGTCGAGGTAGAGGTCAAGGAAGATCAAACTACCGAGGAAAATGAAGAAGCCCACAGACAAGTGGAAAAAACAACGTTGCAAGCACAAGCGGAAGGGGCAACAACAAGAATCAAAGCGAAGGCTCAAGACAGAGTCAAGCACAAGGACAAAGGTATGATAAATCCCAAGTCCAATGTCATTATTGTAAAAGTATGAGTAGTATGCCAATGAATGTAGAAAGAAACAAAATGACATGAGTAATAGGCAAAATGTTAATTTTGCAAAAGAAAATCAGAACTAGAGTAATGTGCTTCTAACATGTAATGTAGCACAAGAAAAACATGAAGATGTATGGTTCTTAGACTCAGATTGTAGTAACCACATGACACGAAACATAGCAATTTTTTCCAATTTAGATGAAAATGTGAAATCTGAAGTGACAACAGGGACTGAAAGCAAAGTCTCTGTCATGGGAAAATGAAGAGTATCAATACTGACAAGGAAGGAAGAAAAGAAATTTGTGCTAGATGTCTATTATGTACTTGTCCTGAAACGTAACCTTCTGAGCATTGGATAGCTCGTGAATAAGGGCTACAATGTATTTCTTAAGAATAATGTGTGTATTATCATGGACATACCTCCAAATAAAAGGGTCATTGCAGAAGTGCATATGGGAAAGAATAAATTGTTTCCTCTCAAGATCAGAACAAACTTGAAGGAAGGAGGTGTGGTAGCAGCAATCACACAAGAGGTCTTTCAAGAAGAAGTGAAAGATAAAAACTGGTTATGGCACTTGAGATTTGTACATCTCAATTTGGAGGTTTGAAGCTCCTGCATAGAAAACAAATGGTAAGAAGATTACCACTCATAGAGAAACCAGACAACCTATGTGAAGGCTGCATCTTGGGCAAACAACACAGAAAATCCTTTCCAACAGGGAAGAGCATAAGGGCAAAATCAATTTTAAAACTTACCACATGGCCCAACAAAAAAATGGCAGGTTTTTGGGGAACATGGAGGAGAGGAAGTTCATTGTGCTGAGGTGAGTGCAGAGGTCCTCCGCACTACTCATAATGAACTTGCCTTTGCCCCTTCATCTCATTATTGGGCAAAGCAATTTCAGTGGCATTGTTAGAGCATTCCCCAATGGAATAACCACTCACAAAATTAGTTTTTTCTATTTTAAAATTATTTACTAACAACTAACAAATACCAAAAATAAAATGTCTTCCACAAGAAAATTATGTTCTATCAAAACTCACTAAAGCAATCCAAAATTAAAAATAAGATTTCCAAAATTGAAAATACAAAAAAAAATTTCTCAAAACTTTAACTGAAATTGCAAAAAACTCTAAAAAAAAAAATATTGAAAAAAAACTAAAACTTTGATGGCGTGGTATAGTCTAGGGCTACGGCATGGACTAATAATATATAAATTCAGATACATTTTTTGATATTTTTTATTTGTTTTTATTTCTACATCTGTATCCATAAAATAGTGACGAGTCAGCTAAATGAGTGAGACGAGATTGGTCGATAAAAATGCAAACAAATTCAACCGAACGTGAAATCAGTGAGGTTCAGATTATCAACTTGGCAACCTGTATGAATTTATTGAAGAGTACTATGCTGCGCCACTATATTTGGATTTTCTGTGGATTATTCAATAGTTCCAATAGTTCAGATTTTTAAAGTCGTATCATCAGATTTTTAAAGTCGTGCGCATCCAATAGTTCCACTGCCCATCTGTGTGTCCTACAAAACGCAAGGTACACGTAGAAATTAGTGACAGAGGGGCACTATCAACGTTGACAAAAACCGAATCTTGCTCCGAAAGAAACTTTGTTATAATTCCGTGTGCTTCTCATAGGGTAAACCTAACTAAAGTAGGGTAGACCTAATTAAAGTAGGAGCAGGAATGAAAGTCAATGCACATGGGATTCAACCAAACAGATGGGTACGGATACGCACCTCCAGAAACGTTAGGTGCATGACTTAGATGGTAAGGCAATTTGATTTTGGTGTATTTGGAAGTTAGCTGAATCCATTTCGATGCGGTTCAGATTTGGAAAGTCAGTAAATTAAAAAATTGTTTTCCCAAAACCTTTAATACTTCAACCTTCTGGAAATACTTGTACTCATGCCCATATTGATTTGAAAAGTAACTCTATCTGGAATATCACTGAAATAATGATTGAAATATTAAGCTCTAAGGAAAGATATAATCTCTATTCTTAAATCTATATAGAAGTAAGAATAGAAGTGTGAGTGTGATCAACCACTAAAAGAGGCCAATCTTCATTGGAATGCCTTTGAAATTGAAGTTAAGAGAATGTGAACTTTGACTACAAAACAGTGTTAGTGTATGTCAATTAATCACAACAAAAACTGAAATTAAATTAATTTTATGATTAAAAAACACAAAATGAGTATGAATATTTTTAAATTCTTATTCAATCACTTTTTCAATATATATTTTTTCAATTATAAAATTAATACTAACTTTACTATCAATTTTTACTTTATTTATTTATTTTTTAAATATTTTTTCAGTTCTTTTATATGTCTAATAATTCTTTATTCTCACATTGATTTTTCATAATTTCACTCATATTTTCATCCTCAAGTTTATTTTCTATAATCACATTCATATAAAAAATAGGACATGGAAACTTCCCAAATTGCAATGAAACCTTAACATAAAATCTCACTAATTTCTAATTCCCTTTAAGTGTTTAATAGACTTAATTTTTTATAAAGCATAGGAAATTTTATTACATGTAATTTTGAAAATTCTAAAACAGTTAAGAGCATGCATTTGCCTTTAAAATAATATTATAAACATTTAAGATTAACACACCATCTAAATCACACAAGCGGAGATTATTTTTTTTCAAAGAATATGAACTTTTGTACTAATTTGAATAAGATCACAAAAATACATACACATCAAGTATTCACTTTGCAAAAACCATGTTTGATATGTTGTCATATCATTTCTATTTATAAAAAATTCACTTACCAAAACAAAAAAACAAAAATGGTTGGACATTCACTTTTCAAAATAACCAAAACACATATTTAATTTTTCATTGAAATCCATACCCAAGATTCAATTCTTAGCCAAAGTGAGTGAATCAACTTAGAGAATGTGTACTTTGACATTACCCACCTTTCTCATTTTAATATTTTTAGTTTCAACCTTAAAATTTGTTGCTATGTAAAAATATTTTAAAATATACCTTTTAAAGTAGAGTTAAAATCAACATTTAGTGATTGAAAGAAATCTATACGCAACCTATCAAATTGCATAATAGTTAAAATCCAAATACATAGTGCTACAATTGGAAACATTTTATACAATCCCTTATTTACATAATTCCTTAATCTATGACCACCACAAAGTTCCAAGTTTCCAAAAATAAGTTTAGCCCTTGTTTTAACAATTTTGAAAGCTAACCAATTAGAAGTGAAATGTTCATATAAGGAAAATTAATGATGTATAAGGTTTGAAATTTAGAGTAGAATATTATTAAACCATAACATACTTACCTAGATTATAATGGTTTCAAAATGTTATGCCTAATAACTAATATCATCAGGTATGTTCTTGCATCATACTCAACAATTAATTTTTTTTTAGCATCCTACACTAGTTTACTAGTTGTTCATAACATTTTCTCATTTTATTCTTTTTATTGATTTTTGGGATACTTCAAAAGTATTTACACCATTTTTAGAGGCGACGTGAGATTTGGACTACATGGTGTATGCTTAGCCTTTAGATGGTATGGAATGGATTCACAAATTAGAGGTGGCTTACTCATAGGTTGCTTGAGCTTAGTTGGATATTTGCATGACAATCTTTCGTGTAGCATTATATATCTTCAAACGATTGAGGAAATTCTTCATGTTTGTTATTGATAATGTGTAGATTGGTAAATTTCCTAAGAATATGTCCCAATTGGACGCATGTTCGGCACATTGGAGGAGGGTATTGAGCCCTAAAAAACATGGAGTAACTTGTATGTAGGGATGGAGTTGACTTGGGGGCACTTAGGTTGAAATAATTTTCATGTGGGGAAGTGACTCTAGTGGAGGATATGGATTAGGAGGAGTGTTCAACTACTTGGAAGCTGGTAGGAGGAGTATTGGATACATCTTATGGAGTTCCTTTGCATTTGGAACCTTTATTTTGGATGAAATATCCTTGGAGATTAACATGTGTATCCATGAAGTAGAGTGCTCCACATATGAGAATACATGTGTATATAGATTAATATGTCATTTTAGGTTGATTGTAATTGCTTAAGCCCACATATCTATTGTTGGCATTTCTTATCTCTCATATACATAGAAGAAGAGATTATTTTCAATAATCACCATTATACTCTTTCTCTTTATATTTGTTTTCTTGCAATGAGATGTTAAGGTTCATAGGGGAAATCTAAGAAAAGTTATAAGAGGAAAAAATGTTGTTTCTATTCAGACATTTCTTTTATGAGATATTAGGGATTCGTATTGCGAAGAATATGTTGGAGATAATATTCATATTATATTCATTCATTCTAGTTTATTTTGTGTTAGAGACGTGACTAAAAGGGGTGCATTTTTCTTCCTCTCTCTCATAGTTCATCATTTGTACATCATTTCTCTTGTCTTGGAGTAGTTGGGGTTTCTTGGAGCTTCCTGTAGGATCTTCAATCCTTAGGTTTTGAGATAAAACTCTAGGTTCTACTCATTTAAGTGAATATGAAGAGGAGGAGACTTGCTTAGATGACATGTTTGTGTGATGTTCGCTTGTTGGGGTTCCTTGATGTGAGATAGGGTTTCATTTCTTTCCTTAGCAAGGGTTTTGGATAGCTAGACTATTATATTATCCTTAGGATAAAGTTATAGTATGTACACGAGTTTCATATTTCTAGCTTCCTAATACCTATATAGTTGTAGATTTGAGTTTTTTCTATCTATTTCCTCATGTATTTTGTGAAACCCACTCAAGTGGTTGCATCAGGTTGGAACCCCTTTAACAATTATAAATTAGGGCATATTTTCATCTTATTGTTTCTCATACCCCAAGATGTGTAATTTAAATGAAACCTACCTATCTAATCTTTAATCTCTTTCACAGATTCCCATACAACGGTCCCAAAATTTTGGGTTATTTATATTTATAAACCCTAGACATTTAATGATCAACCTGAGGCTCATAGGCTTGTAATAAATAAGCATAATATGTATTGTGGAGGTAAATCCCCTCTGCGGACAGAGGCGATCCCTACAAGCCCAGATCGGGTTTAGCAACAATCGTAACACGCTACGGCGCAAGTTCCTAATTGCAATAAACCAAATCGCGAAGAAGGCCTACCTCAAGTCCAACGCTGTCGTTTGTAGAAGAGATGATGCTCCCGTTTCCTTGTCCCAGCAGATCACAATCCTCTCGCTCGCAGCAATCAAACACCTGCACACACAAGAAACACGACAAACACAAGCGTAAAACTCGATATATGCAATTATGTATCAGTTAGAGAAGACACAACTCATGATCATAATGAACAATACGAGTGGAACCATAACCAATAGTCACTTATCATTAATTCATACAAAGGAAAATACAACCTGGTGTTGAGTCTCAAATCTGCATCTTTCCTATACACCTTTCTAGACTTTTTCCATTTACCTGGACCTCCTAAGTCATCAACATCATTGCATATTAATCATAAAAGAGAATTTAAAGTGGTTTTTAACTATGTTTTTTGTCTGCTGTTTGAATTAGATTTTTGCTCATTGAGCTGCGGAATCTTGCCACTTTCCGCAACTGCTGCAACTTTCCGCAGCCATTTTGTTAAAGTCTATATTTCAGGTGTCTTCAGGAAAATCGATCCACATGGGCAAGTTGGAAATGACATGGACATGGATCGAGTCCTATTGGCTTAGTCGAATTCACCTAAGAAGATTGTGGTCAAAGGTAGTCAAGCGGTGGTCAACCGAAGAGTCCCACGGTGACAGAACTCTGTTTTTCACCACGTGAAGATTTGCGTGGCCGTTTCTAAATCACGGGAGACATATCAACACCTGTAAATGGCTCCATAATTCGAATCCAACCACCACTCTCCATATATTTAATCTTCACGGCAGCCATGATGCTAGATTTCTGGACGTGGTGGTTCACGTGTCTTGTATCAGCGCAGAATGTAGGAAATTAGTTATGACATTCTCTGTTATAAATAATGCGTTCTCATATGCATAATAGTTAGCTGGTGTAATGTAATTCCTGCTGGATAGAAAGCCCACTGTGTCGTGACATTGTTTCTTTGTTATGACTGCATTTTAAATATATGAGAAGACTCTGTTCATAAGCTTAATTCGTGGTTGATAGCTGCTTCCCGAGGATTGTGCAGAGGGCCCCTGCACACGCCGAGGTTTTGTGTATTACTGTATAGTTTCATGCTTCATTTCCTTACGTTCATTGTGCCATAGTCCTTCACGTGTATATATATTACATCTTTTATGGTATTAACATTTTATTTCTGTTCATTATTTTTCATGTTTTATACTGCTGTTAACTGATCAGTGTCTTTGTTCCAGATTATAGTAGGCAGCCCGGGCATTTGCACATAGTTTACAATGACTAATGACATGGAATCAATCTTGTCCTTCTGCTGATTTCTTTTTCTTAGTTTTTAATTCCAGCATTGTTTTATTCATTTCAGTTTTGTACATTTGCTTTACTAGTTAGTTAGATATTAAACTGCTCATGTCATTATCAGTTACGTCCGAAAGCCATAGCGAGACTAATGGTGAGCGATTGAAGTATGAGTGTGCAGTTTGATATTAGTTTATTTTTCTGCAAGTTAGATATTAAATTGCTCATGTCATTATCAGTTACCTCCGAAAGCCATAGCGAGACTAATGGTGAGGGATTGAAGTATGAGTGTGTAGTTTGATATTTGTTTATTTTTCTGCAAGTTAGATATTAAATTGCTCATGTCATTATTAGTTACCTCTGAAAGCCATAGCGAGACTAATGGTGAGGGATTGAAGTATGAGTGTGTAATTTGATATTAGTTTATTTTTCTGCAAATTAGACATCAGATTACTCAAGTTGTTTATGATTACCTCCGAAAGCCATAGCGAGACTAATGGTGAGGGGTCAGAATATGAGTTGATGTAATTTGATTTTAGCTTTACTTTACTTGCAAATCTTTGGATTTCTTTGAGTACATTTTCTTTTGTGTTTAGACAGCAGCAAGGGTAATGGGTTTCATGATCAATAGTTCACTGTTTTTTTGACTAGTGTAGTAACACATTTTCATTTTCTTTTAGGAATTAATTTTGTCATTGTATGTTTCAAAATCCTTTTGAAGTTTGAAGTTTGGAAAATAATTATAAAGGACATTATTGCCTTGAACATTTATATCCATACTTGTCTTTTAGAATTTCCATCTCACATTAGGAAACCAACCAAGATAAATAAAAAACCCAAAAACGACAAAAATTAAGAGATAGGTTATCTTGCACATATAGTGCGCCACACTTCGTCAGCTTACGAATCCCGGATTGAAAAATTAATGTAGCAATTTAGGACACACTAAATTGACCAAACATTTTGGCGCCGTTGCCGGGAAAGTGTAACTAGGTAGCCAATTTCTTAAAAAAAAAAAAGAAAAAAAAAAGGGGAAAACTTGATAACTTCTTGAAGTATGCTCTCCTCTTGCACCTAGTGTGATATGGAGGATCAGAAAAGAGAGTTATTGGTTCAGTAATTTCTTAAGTATGCTCTCTTCTTGCACCTAGTGTGACCTAGAAGATCAGAAAGAGAATTACTAGCCCAACTTAAAAAAAAAAAAAAAATTACATGCATAGAGCAAGAGATTCTAGGGGAAGGTGTATAGCTAGAGCCAATAGTTCGATTTTCACAACTCCATCTTCTTCAAGGCATAGAAAAGATTCACCACTATCTACCCCTAGCCTTAAGATTCTTGGAATTCAAGGAGCAACTGAATTAGAGGATTCTCCTATACCACCTACTAAATCTCATTTAGAAGAGGACCCTTTCTTTACTTCTACAGGAGAGTATATTGTAATCAAAGAAGTAGAATCACCTGAAAAAGAAAAGGAAGAAACTCCCTCTCATCCTCCCTTGATAGAAGAACCAGAGGACTTTGAGGACTCTAAAGAAACTATCATGGCAGAGGAAATAATAGATGGATTCAGAGGTAGAGGTAGAGGTAGAGGAGGAGGAAACAATGGAGACAACAATGGTGGAGGTGAAGGTAATAATGGAAGAAATAGGGAAGGAGACAACTTGTTTGGATTCCCTATAGTTGATGAGGAAACTCATACAACGATGAAAAACATCTTACCATCTGTCCTCCCCAACTTTTATGGATTGTGAACTAAGGATCCTGAAACATTTCTGTTTGAGTTTGAAGTCATGTGCCGAACCTATGACTATATGGAAGACTCTCAAAAACTCAAACTGTTTCCCTCAACATTGAAGGGAGCCACTTTGAAATGGTTCATGGGATTAGCCACCCAATCTATTAGGACTTGGAATGATATGAAACAAACATTTTTGGATAGATACCTGGACTATTGCATGCCCACCAATCACAAGGATGAGGTATTCAAAATGGTGCAAAAAGAAGATGAAAATTTGGAGGATTTACTTGAAATATTTCAATACAACTTAAAAAGAGAAAAAATGAGCAACTTAGATGATGAAACTTTGAAAGCCCTTATATTAAAAGCCATCAGAGATGAATGGATAGATATTTTAAACATGATGGGGAAAGGAGACATTTCTCAACTTCCACTTTGTGACATAACAGAACTGTGTATCCATCTCTCAAGGGGAAAATCTAAAACGGGAAAAGGACCTAGAGATCCTTCTCTTATCAGAGCAAACAAATCTGCAACTGGATCAGTAAGTAGGGTAGAGATTGGAAATATGCTTGACGAATTCAAAACTGATATCTTAGGGAGCCTTAGTGAACAACTAGACACCCTTAAAATCCAAAACAAGCAAAAAGCAAAAACTGATGCTCTAGCCATCTTTTGTCCTAAATGTAGGAAGAAACATGATTTAAGGGAATGCCCCTTGGATGCAAAAGTTTTAGAAACATGTATGATTTGCTCAGAGAATCATGAGACCAAGGATTTTCCTTTAATTCCTGGACTCAAAGCTGTCTTTCAAGAAGATCCAAATTCAGTAGAATCTCTCTGTTTTGTTGCAAGAAGACCTTGGCAGGGACAACAAACTCAAGGGTTTAACAACCCTATGAATTCTCAACCCCCACCAAATTGGAATCCTTGGCAACAGCCTTGGCCCCAACATCAAAATCCATATCAGCCATGGGTACAAGGGATGCAAAATCTTTATGGGAGATTTGCTCAATTTTATCAATATCCTCCATCTTTTCAAAATCAACAAGCTCCACAACTTCCAAACCCAAATCCACAACTTTCATTGCCATTTCCACAACAACAACCTTCTCAACAAAATTCAAATCCTCAACTCATGCTTCCATTCCAATAAAAGACAAATCAACTTCCAACTCAGCCATTGCCAAATCCTAACAATAAAAATCCTCAGAATACTTACATGATAGAAGGACGACAATTTCCTACCTATATAATTGTTCCTCTCAATGATGTACAACTCAGGTCTGGTAGAGTTTTAGAAAAACCTTCTATAGATGTCGAAGAGAAAGATACCTCTGAGGAGGACTCTCTTAAATCCAATAAGGGTTCTAAGAAAACATCTCTTCAAAACTCGAATATTCAAAAAGAGAAAGAAAATTTAACACCCACAACTCCTATAGTTGAGCAACCTGCATCTTCATCCACACCTCCTTTCCCTGAAAGATTACAAATTGATAAAGGGGTGGAAAAACAAATCTTGTTGCCTAACTATTATTTTCTAGATGAATTAAAGAATGTTTGTATCAAGATTCCCTTGCTACAAGCCATTAGAGAGATTCCTATTCTAGCAAAAACAATAAAGGAGTTGAGTCTCAAAAGAACAGGAAGGAAACTAAGAGATACAAGAAGAATCCACCTGGTAGGAAAAATTGCAGATATCATGATGGGAAAAATTACCATGCAGAAGTATGTAGATCCAGGTAGTCCAATTTTCAAGACACATATAAATGGGATAGAAATTCCAAACACATTGATTGACTTAGGGGCTGCTATCAACATTATGAGTAGACAGACTATGGAACAGTTAAAACTTCCTAACCTTCTTTTTACACCTACTTTATTGCAACTTGCAGATCGATCGGTTATTAAATCAGATGGTGTATTAGAAGATATTTCAGTCTCCTTAGATTCTTGGGAATATCCAGTAGACTTTATGATTTTGACTCCCAAAAGTAATCTAGGAGGACATCCAATTATCTTAGGAAGACCTTGGCTGGCCACAGCTGATGCTTTTATTAGTTGTAGATCTGGAGACATGTGCATTTCTAATGGTAATTCGACAAAGAAATTCAATTTGTATCCTCCAGCAAGAGCAATCACAGAAATAGGAGACAATGAATGGGTCGATGATGAGGACATTATACAACCTGTCTTTACCATTTCTGAAATCAGTGAGGATAGTCAAATTCTAAACACATTAGAAAATTTTGAGATATCTTCAGAATATGACCCCACACAATTTCAGTTGGAATCTGACATAGAATATTTATCATCAAGACAAATGTCTCTTTACTCTATGGAAGAGTTTGGTAGTTCTACTATTGATATTTTTCCAAAAAAAAACATTGAATATCAACAAAAATTTGGAAAAGTCTAGCAAAGAAAGAACTAACCAAAATCCTTTACAGGAAACATTCTCTACATGTATTTGTTTTTAGAATTATCTTTTGACATAGAAGGTATTGATCCTAATGCCCCCTTATCATATCTGTGATCTGTGGGAAAGCAGGTAGTGCAATCGAGACAACCTCGAGAGAAGGATGAATCCAAATCTTGAAATGAAGCAGAAAAGGGAGCTCCAAAAACTTCTCAATAGACTTCCATTTATCATTGAATGCTTGATGGAACTCACTTTGGATTCTAAGTACCTAAAAAGAATGAGTAAATGGAGGGTATGCATTGATTCTGAGGGAGTAGGCCAGAAAACAGACTTTGAGGATCACTCCTTGTTGCTTATTGATCAGGTATTAGATACATTACTTGGGAAAAAAAGTAATTTTTCATTCTTGGATGGTTTAGTGGCTATAATCAAATTATGGTGCTTTGAAGATCAAGAGAAGACCACATTCACCTGTCCATGGTGAACTTTTTCCTATCAAGTGCTTCCTTTTGGGTTATGTAATGCACCCGCAACATTCCAAAGAGCAGTACTAGGAATTTTGTCTGATCTAATCCATGATTGTGTAGAGGTTTATATGGATGATTTTACAGTTTATGGTAACTCATTTGAAGAGGCATTAGAAAATTTGGAAAAAGTCCTTATAAGATGTAAAGAAACAAACCTTTCATTAAGCCATGAAAAATGCTTTATGATGTTTACTGAAGGTATTGTTTTTGGGCATCATATTTCAGGAGATGGGATTAAGGTTGATAGATCAAAAGTTGAAGTCATCTCCAAGTTGCCTATTCCAAATTGTCAAAGAGATGTTAGAAGTTTTCTAGGATTTACTAGTTACTATAGAAGATTTATAGAAAACTTCACTAAATAGCATCTCCACTCTTCAAATTGCTTACCAAAGACTGTGAATTCAAATGGGATCCTGATTGTCAATCAGCCTTTGAAACTTTGAAAACAAGAATATCTGAAGCACCTATCTTGAGAGGACCAAATTGGAAACTCCCTTTCCGTATTTCTACAGATGCTTCAGATACAGCTCTAGGAGCTGTGTTGGGTCAAAAATATTTAGTCCCTTATGCCATTTACTATACCAGTAAAAATTTGACTCCCACAGAGTTGAACTATACTGTAACTGAAAAAGAGTTTTTAGCTGTTGTTCATGCAATCAATACGTTTAGACATTATATAACAGGCTATGAAACTTTTATTCATACTGATCATTCTGTGATTAGATATCTAATGAACAAACCTGTTACTAATGGCAGAGTGACAAGATGGCTCCTACTTTTGCAGGAATTCAATATTACTGTGTTGGATAGACCAGGGAAACAAAATACAATAGCTGATTTCTTGTCTAGGATTCAGAATACTAAAGAAGATTCTCCTGTAGAGGATAATTTTCCTGATGAATACTTGTTTATAATTAACTAAAGACCACCATTATCTGAGATATTGCTAACATGCTTGGATTTATAAGAGAAATTCCTCCACATTATTTATTTCCAAGTGAAAAAGAAATATTATTGGGAGAGGTTTCAAAATATTAGCGTTCTATGGGATTGTTTCATTGGGACGAGATCTTTGATGGAAGATGTGTTAAGGAAGATGAAATGCTGATATCCTCAAGGCATGTCATGTATTTAGATATAATGCGAAGAAGTGTTGTCATGATGGCAAACCACTAAATGAAGATGAAGATGTGGCTGTGATACATTTGTTGTCATGATGAAATCTTTTTGTTGAGTTATTCTTGACTTAGTGGGCTTGGTGGGCTTGACAATGATGTAATCTGATGTGACATGATGCTTGTTGATATTATGATGTCCCTGAAAGGCAACCCACTTGATAAAGATGATGGAAACTTACTTGATGAAGTTGTGCTTGCTAGAATATGTTCTTGATGAAGAAAATATGATGTATTTACAATGTGCACAAAAGACAATGAAGAAAGGAATTCAGAATGTGCTCAAAGTATGATGAAAAGAGTATGTCTCTATGCATACGCGGATATGTCTAGGAGAAGTCGCGTATGCCAGGAAAAAGAAACAAGTAAATACAATGGCACGTGTAGGAAAAGCTCAAAAAAGAGGTAGAAAAAGCGAGGCGTGGTATTGAAGACTCATGTAGATGATTTGGCTCAGTGGTATTGAAGATATGTTGTATTGCTTTGGCCCGTGGTGTTGAAGGCTCTTGTTGCTGATGCGTATAGGTATTGAAAAGGATAAACCTATATAAGGAGAAGAAATTCATTGTGCAAATCATGAGTGTGGGTGCAAGATGTCTGAGCTTGAATGAATACTTCTCTGTGAAGTATATCTGTATGGAAAGGGTAAAGGTTTGATGATAAATCTGAATCTATGGTGCACTTATGAAGAAATGATGAAGCGGGATTTCTAGATCTGAAATGTACTTGTATTTGCTAGATCTGTTTATGGAGTGATTAGATCTGTGATGAGGCGAACATCTGTCTGAAGTAAAGGGTTAAATCTGAACTGAATGTCTGATCTGAAGAAGTATGATGCTCTATGATGGTTGAAGATCTATACGCTATACGTTAAAGGAAATGACGGCGTATATCAACATTATTTGAAGAGAAGAAAGAGGCCATTATCAGCAATAAAATTAAGCATAATTTGCTTGCTAAAGTATCGCGGTATATATGGAAGAAGTAGCAATATATCGACATGAAGAAAGAAACATAAACAGGTTCTTGACAAAGGGTATGAAATATCTGATCTGTTCTGCTGTGTTTCTGCTATCTGATCTGTGTTGATAAGTATCTGTTGGTGATGTATGATTGTGCTTAAAAGAATGGAAAGGGTCCAGTTTGGAAATATGATGAAATGTGGCCTGCAAGTGTTGTTCTATTGAAGTTGTTGGATCCAGTGTGAAAATTGATGAAACGTGGTCCAAGGTGGTGCTGAAGGTTGTAGCCTTCAGTCAGGGGGGTGTAGCTCCCTTCCAGGTGAGGCTGGTAAACGAGATCAGGGGGTCGTAGCTCCCTTCCAGGAGAGGCTGGTAAATGAGTCAGGGGGTTGGAGCTCCCTTCCAGGAGAGGCTGGTAAACGAGCGCAGGTGGGTGCCTGCGTGCTGGTAGGAGTCTGCACCAGCACATATATTGTAAGATGTTTTCTCTATAATAAAATATTGAAGGCTGAGCAACTGCAGCGGTGGTTTTCTCCCGACTTGGGTTTCCACCTAAAAAATCTCGGTGTTCATGTGTGATGCTTTGTGTGATGGTTTATTCTGTTCTTACTGCACATGTTTACTGTTTATTGAACATCTGATGAATGAATGATGGAATAATATAAGTGAAGATTTAATGACAGATCTAGATCTCTGTGTATATGCTAGTTTCATAAAGGGGATCCGCGTATATACGCTAGTTTACTGAAGGAAAGTAGTGTATGGGTTTTAAGGAATGAAAAAGTAAAAAGATTTGATTATGCAGTAAATACTGATTCACCCCCCCCTCTCAGTATTTTTCCCAACAATTGGTATCAGAGCAGGTCCTTGTGCAGAAGCTTGATCGCTTAAAGGAGATCCGTCGCAATGGGAAGTCAAGAAGGAGTAATGTCTATAAAGCCACCTCTATTCAATGAAAGCAATCTGATATTCTGGAAGGTACGAACAAAAGCATATCTGCAAAGTCTTGGTGCAGATGTATGGGCAATCGTGGAAGAAGGTTATCAATACCCAGCAAGTATTCCTACTGATGCAGCAGAAAGGAAAAAGTATGAAATCAATGCCAAAGCAGTGAATGTCTTGTTAGGAAGCATGTCTGAATCAGAATTTGCTAAAGTGATGCAGCTACATTCAGCAAAAGAAATATGGGACAAAATCATTCTGAGCTATGAAGGAGACACAAAGGTAAAAAGTGCAAAACTCCAAACTCTTAGAATTGAATATGAAAATTTGAAGATGCATAGTGATGAGATTGTTGCCAGTTTCTTTCTTCGTCTGGATGATATTGTAAATCGAATGAGAAATTTGGGTGAAACCATAGCTGATACTACTCTGGTGGAAAAGGTCTTAAGATCATTGACTTCAGCTTGCAGAACTAAAGTTTATTCGTGAAGAAAATCAAGATTTGCAAACTCTTACTATTGTTTCAGCTACATGGTTCCTCATTGCTTTTGGTAAGTTGAAGGCCATTCCTAAATCAAGAAAGCTGGCACCTTAAGAAGCATCTACAAAAGGGAAGGAAAAGGAAGTTGTCAAAGAATCCAACTATATATCCGATGAAGAAGAAGCAAATTTCGTGAGAAAGCTCCAACTAGGTACTGGAAGATTCAAAGGTAAGCTTCCCTTCAAATGTTTTGAGTGTGGAAAAGTTGGTCATTATGCTGCTAAATGTCCTTATAGAGAAAAGAATGGTAAAGAGAAACAATTTGAGAAGAGAAAGAGTTATTATGCAAAATAAGATGATGATGAAGTGTCCAGTGAAGATGAAGAAGATTCTGACCAAGATCTGAAAGTGCTCATGGCTAAGAAGCAAAAGAAGAAGGCTACTGAAAAAGAGATATCTCAGAAAACATGTGCAGCAGAAAATGAAGAAGATGAAACATGTATTGATTATTGTTCTTGTGATGCACTTTCCTGTGCATGCAATGGTGAAGATAGTAAAAGTAAAGTTTTGGATCTAAAGGAAGCTATCAAGAAAATTGAAGATCAACAAAGATCATTTAATAAAAGCGAAGCTATCTACAATGAGATGATCTCTCAAATTAAAGATCAAATAGAAATGCTAAATGGACAGGTGGAAAAGTATCAAAGGTTTCATACTTATGCATCCAATCGAATTAAAGAACTAGAAGCAGAAATCAACGATCTAAATGCAGATCTCGAAAAATCAAACAAGAAGAATGAAGGACTTGAAGCTACAGTCATCTCTCTACAAACAGATCTTGAAGCATCAAGTAAGAAGATTGAGGAACCTCTACAAACATTTGAAAAGGAAGGCCTTGAAGCAGAAATCATCTCTCTCAAAGAAGATCTGGAAAAATCAAATAAGAAGAATGAAGAGTTGGAACAAACATGTGAAGAAAACGAAAATTGGTTGAAAGAAGAGATTCTAAATCTGAAGGATCAAGTAGAAGATGGAAGAAGGAAAGAAGAAAGCATGACAAAGCAATGTCAAGCCTTGGAGGTTGAGGTAAACATTCTCAAAGGCAAATTAGAAGAAAAGGTAAAGCTGTTGAGGTTTCATGATAGTACTAATATTTTGGACAATATTCTGAGTAATCAAAGGTCTCCTACTATCAAACATGGTCTTGGTTTCCATGAAACTGTTAAAGGAGAATCTAGCTCACAAGGAAGTGCCAAAAATTCAGAGGATGTCAATGCAAAACCTGATGTACCAACAATCATGAATTCTCAAAAGAATTCATTCAAGAACGTTGAATTTTTTAAATGTCATAACTATGGGCATGTTGCAGCAAATTGCAGGAGCAGATCATTTCAGCCTCAATCAAGCAGTTCCTACATAGAAAGGTACTCTGGTTTCTTCAAGGGATATTGTTTTTCATGTGACAAGTATGGACATAAAGCAGCTGATTGTAAAAGGAGGAAGAATAGAAATACTCATTATGATTCTTATGTTTATTTCTCTGGCCACATGAGATGTTATGCTTGTAACAAGTATGGACATGTAGAAAAAGAATGCAGGATGAACAGATTTGGGAAAGTGGACAATTTTCAGCACACAATTGGAAAGCTCAAGCAAATTTGGAAAAAGAAGGAGGACCGATCAGAAACGTAGGGAATTCAGACCCTACTGCAGTCATCTGCTTCTGGAAGCTTACTTCTCTGATTGACTGCAGGAATGATGTGGGATACATTATGGGATTTAGTAATGTATCGTCACAAGGGGAGCAATGCATGATGACTCTCATGGTTGATTTGATTATTCTGGTTATATAACAGAACATCTAATATGAAGAAGACAGGTACAGGAAGGACAAGTTCAGGAGGAGATGAAGGTGTGATAATTTCTATATTTCACTTTTCATACGCGGGTTCTATGAAACAAAGTCGCGTATACACGCGAGTTTCAGCAGACACAGTCGCGTATGCATTGATGATAAGAGAATTTATCTGATAGCTGAATATCTGGAGCAGAGGTCCAGGGGGAGCATCAATCTGACTGCTGATGATTGCACTGTTAGCATTATTCTGGTTATACTCATGATAATGAAATGATGCATGGGTTCTTGTGTTGAAGATTATGGATGAAGCCTGGTAGCTTTATGATGAAGAGCATTCGTTGTTGAGATGAAAGTCTTATAATTCAAAGATGAGGACAGATCATGCAGAGATTGTTGCTGATGACTTGCTGTTGAAGGTGTTTCAGATTGCACAAGTTAAGGAAGAGCACTGGTTTAGGGGGAGCAGCAGGTTGAATACTAATGATTGCATTGTTGGCAATATGAATGATTATTCTTGGCTATTGTGATACTCATGCTTAAATGATGATGACTTGGTACATGGTTCATTATGATGAGATTTTGATCCCTGATGCTCACACATAGATGAGTTGGAAGTCATTTGATTCAATATTTTATTATAGAGAAAACATCTTACAAATACATAAGCCGGGCGCGTACTTGACCAAGACGTGCACCCACCGCACTCGTTTACCGGGCCTCTCCCCGGAAGGAGCTCCAACTTCGACTCGCTACTCGGGCCTTCTCTCGAAGGGAGTTACGGACTTCGATCTCGCTTACTGTACCTCTCCTCGAAGGGGAGCTACGACCCCCGATCGAAGGCTGGCAACCCCGCACTACCTCGACCATGTTTCATCAATTTTCACACTGGATCCAACAACTTCAATAGAACAACATTTGCAGGCCACGTTTCATCTTCTTTTCATACTGGACCCTTTCCATACTTTTAAGCACACACATACATCACCAACAGACACTTATCAACACAGATTAGATAGCAGAAACACAGCAGAACAGATCAGATATTTCATACCCCTTGCTTCAGCAAACCCTAGTTTGCATACGCGCTTTCCCTTTACTGATGTCGCGTATATACGCGCTTCCGTCCACACAAACCAGCGTATACCTCAGTGTATATTTTATTGTGCATACGCGCTTTCTCTTCGCTGAAGCCGCGTATATACGCGCTTCCTCCGCGGCGAAGTAGCGTATAGATCTTCAATCATTACAGAGCAACATACTTCATCAGATCAGATATTCAGTTCAGATCTACCCTTTTTCTTCAGACAGATGTTCGCCTAGATGCTCGCCTCATCACAGATCTAAGCCTTCCATAATCAGATCTAGCAAATACAAGAGCAATTCAGATCTAGATCCCCTTCTTCATCATTGGTGCATCATTGGTGATGAAAAGGTCTTGTTGAGACTCTTGTTGTAAAATTGTAATACTCAGTCATGTAAGGACTTGTCAAATTTGTAAACCCACTTGGTTGGGTAGCTGAGTTGAAATGTGTAAACCCACTTGGTTGGGTACTTGAGTCTTATATGTAAATCCACTTGGTTGGATATTTGATGTAAGTATGAGTCTTTTGGTAGGAAGTTCATAGAGTCATATACTTCATTGAAAAATAGGTTTGAAGATTCAGCATGAACTCAGGGGGAGCTTGGTCACTTCAGTATACATCAGATCTGCAGAACGCTTCTTCTACATGAGGAGAAAAGGGGGCAAGTATGTTGGTTTTGATCCGCCCGTTGCCCTTGATGTCAAAGGGGGAGAGTGTGTTGGTTTTTGATCCGCCCGTTGCCCTTGATGTCAAAGGGGGAGAGTGACATGGTGTTTGAATGCAGATAATGGTGTCAAAGAATTGTGAGAGTGACATGGTGTCAATGTACTTATCTGTTGTGGTAACCAAACACCATCGTGGTTGCCATCAAGTCCAAAGGGGGAGATTGTTGGAAATATAATGCAGAGTGTTGTCCTTGATGGCAACCCACTAAATGAAGATGAAGACATGTGACTGATGACATGTGTTGTCCTTGATGGCAATCCACTTGATGAAGTTATTCTTGACTTGATGGGCTTTGTAAATGATGTAAATCTGATGTGACATGATGCTTGTTGATATTATGATGTCCCTGAAAGGCAACCCACTTGATAAAGATGATGGCAACTTACTTGATGAGGTTGTGCTTGCTAGAATATGTTCTTGATGAAGAAAATATGATGTACTTACAATGTGCACAAAAGGCAATGAAGAAAGGAATTCAGAATGTGCTCAAAGTATAATGAAAAGAGTATGTCTCTATGCATACGCGGATATGCCTAGGGGAAGTCGCGTATGCACGCGGGAAAGAACGTAATAAGTCGCGTATGTGAAAAAGCGCTCAAAAAGTGCAAAAACAGGGGCCCATGGTATTGAAGACTCATGGTATTGATTTGGCTCGTGGTATTGAAGGCTCATGGTATTGCTTTGGCCCGTGGTATTGAAGGCTCATGGTATTGCTTTGACCCGTGGTATTTTAAAAGGATAAACCTATATAAGGAGAAGAAATTCATTGTGCAAATCATGAGTGAGGGTGCAAGATGTCTGAGCTTGAATGAATACTTCTCTCTGAAGTATATCTGAATGGAAAGGGTTACACTTGAATGATAAATCTGAATGTATGATGCACCAATGACGAAGAAGGGGATCTAGATCTGAATTGCGCTTGTATTTGCTAGATCTAATTATGGAAGGCTTAGATCTGTGATGAGGGGAGCATCTAGGCGAACATCTGTCTGAAGCAAAAGGGTAGATCTGAACTTGTCCTTCCTGTACCTGGATACATTACTAAATCCCATAATGTATCCCACATCATTCCTGCAGTCAATCAGAGAAGTAAGCTTCCAGAAGCGGATGACTGCAGTAGGGTTTGAATTCCCTACGTTTCTGATCGGTCCTCCTTCTTTTTCCAAATTTGCTTGAGCTTTCCAATTGTGTGCTGAAAATTGTCCACTTTCCCAAATCTGTTCATCCTGCATTCTTTTTCTACATGTCCATACTTGTTACAAGCATAACATCTCATGTGGCCAGAGAAATAAACATAAGAATCATAATGAGCTTTTCTAATCTTCCTCCTTTTGCAATCAGCTGCTTTATGTCCATACATGTTACATGAAAAACAATATCCCTTGAAGCTACTAGAGTACCTTTCTGAGTAGAACCTGTTTGTTTGTGGCTGAATTGTTCTGCTTCTGCAATTTGCTACAACATGCCCATAATTATGACATTTAAAACATTCAACGTTCTTGAATGAGTTCCTTTGAGAATTCATGATTGTTGGTCGATCTTTTGTCTCTTTCAACACTTCGGGTTTTGTATTGACTTCATCTGAATTTTTTTGCACTTCCTTGTGAGCTAGATTCTCCTTTAACAGTTTCATGGAAACCAAGACCATGTTTGATAGTAGGAGACCTTTGATTACTCAGAATATTGTCCAAAATATTAGTACTATCATGAAACCTCAACAGTTTTACCTTTTCTTCTAATTTGCCTTTGAGAATGTTTACCTCAACCTCCAAGGCTTGACATTTCTTTGTCATGCTTTCTTCTTTCCTTCTTCCATCTTCTACTTGATCCTTCAGATTTAGAATCTCTTCTTTCAACCAATTTTCGTTTTCTTCACATGTTTGTTGCAGCTCTCCATTCTTCTTATTTGATTTTTCCAGATCTTCTTTGAGAGAGATGATTTCTGCTTCAAGGCCTTCCTTTTCAAATGACAGAGGTTCTTCATTCTTCTTATTTGATGCTTCAAGATCTGTTTGTAGAAAGATGATTGCAGCTTCAAGTCCTTCATTCTTCTTGTTTGATTTTTCGAGATCTGCATTTAGATCGTTGATTTCTGCTTCTAGTTCTTTAATTCGATTGGATGCATAAGTATGAAACCTTTGATACTTTTCCACTTGTCCATTTAGCATTTCTATTTGATCTTTCATTTGAGAGATCATCTCATTGTAGATAGCTTCGCTTTTATTAAATGATCTTTGTTGATCTTCAATTTTCTTGATAGCTTCCTTTAGATCCAAAACTTTACTTTTACTATCTTCACCATTGCATGCACAGGAAAGTGCATCACAAGAACAACAATCAATACTTGTTTCATCTTCTTCATTTTCTGCTGCACATGTTTTCTGAGATATCTCTTTTTCAGTAGCCTTCTTCTTTTGCTTCTTAGCCATGAGCACTTTTAGATCTTGGTCAGAATCTTCTTCATCTTCACTGGACACTTCATCATCATCTTCTTTTGCATAATAACTCTTTCTCTTCTCAAATTGTTTCCCTTTACCATGCTTTTCTCTATAAGGACATTTAGCAACATAATGACCAACTTTTCCACACTCAAAACATTTGAAGGGAAGCTTACCTTTGAATCTTCCAGTACCTAGTTGGAGCTTTCTCACGAAATTCGCTTCTTCTTCATCGGATATATAGTTGGATTCTTTGACAACTTCCTTTTCCTTTCCTTTTGTAGATGCCTTAAAAGCAGCTTCTCTTACTTGAGAAGGGCCTCCTTGTCTCATTTCAAAAGCAGTCAGAGTACCATGTGATTGAACAATAGTAAGAGTTTGCAAATCTTGTCTTTCTTCAATAGCTGAAACTTTAGAGTCAAATTTTGAAGTCGATGATCTTAAGACCTTTTCCACCAGAGTAGTATCAGCTATGGTTTCACCCAAATTTCTCATTCGATTTACAATATCATCCAGACGAAGAAAGAAACTGGCAACACTCTCATCACTATGCATCTTCAAATTTTCATATTCAATTCTAAGAGTTTGGAGTTTTGCACTTTTTTACCTTTGTGTCTCCTTCATAGCTTAGAATGATTTTGTCCCATATTTCTTTTGCTGAATGTAGCTGCATCACTTTAGCAAATTCTGATTCAGACATGCTTCCCAATAAGACATTCAATGCTTTGGCATTGATTTCATACTTCTTTCTTTCAGCTGCATCAGTAGGAATACTTGCCGGGTATTGATAACCTTCTTCCACGATTGCCCATACATCTGCACCAAGACTTTGCAGATATGCTTTTTTTCGTATTTTGTGCGTACCTTCGAGAATATCGAGATTATTTCATTGAATAATTAGCTTTATAGACATTACTCCTTCTTGACTTCCCATTGCGACGGATCTCCTTTAAGCGATCAAGCTTACGCACAAGGACACCTTCGATACCAATTGTTGGGAAAAATCTTTTGAGAGGGGGGGTGAATCAGTATTTACTGTATAATCAAATCTTTTTACTTTTTCATTCCTTAAAACCCATGCGCTACTTTCCTTCAGTAAACTAGCGTATATACGCGGATCCCCTTTATGAAACTAGCGTATACACAGAGATCTAGATCTGTCATTAAATCTTCACTTATATTATTCCATCATTCATTCATCAGATGTTCAATAAATAGTAAACATGTGCAGTAAGAACAGAATAAACCATCACACAAAGGATCACACATGAA
>JAXQQM020070433.1:0-115162 GCA_034641835.2 Pinus albicaulis | reverse complement strand
CTTGTTAGCCATCAGTATTTTTACATGTTAGTGATGACTATATCTACAGCTGAGTTTTCTAGAAACTGATTTCCTTATGTCAATATGTCATCCAAAAAACCCTCCTAAAACTTTTTTCACCTTTCTACCTTTTCAGTTCGCCCATGTCGAAATCAAAAACCTCATATCACAATCCTATCCAGCTTCAGCCTTATTAACCTGCCCATCAGCCTTAAAAGGAAAATCCACATCTGTTTCCGAAAGTCTACCCTATGTTAGGAAGTGGCGTTTAGGACATTTCACCTTTGGCAATCATCAAAAAGCCAAAAAGCCCCCATCTGCAGCAGACCTACCATGACTGATCCCTTAGTTTGCAAATGAAGTTGACAAACGACCTTAAAGTCAGCGCACTCACACCCCCTAGATCTCGGCACTTCATAAAAATCCAATCCCAAAGCCCGGTGACTATTAGGTTTTTCACGGTGTTATGGTTCTACAAAGACAGGAAATATATTTCATCTCATGGAGTAAATGTTTGAGTTTACAGTTAGAGGAACAGTTGCTTCTAAATGTATTGTGAGCCTGAGATGAAACTGCAAAACAAAAGTCACTCATCAGGACCTTACAGCTCTTTCCAGCATGAAAATCACAGTAAGAAAGGGTCGCGACTGTCTCAGCAAAACGGTAAATTGTCAAGGCCCAGAACCTCCTTCATTACAAGCAGAGGGTTAGGGTGCCTCCTTCATCCATAAGCAGAGGGCGCAGGCCAGTGTTGACTCAGAAGGTGGCAAAGATCCAGGTTTGTCTTGAGCTGAAACAAATGAAACAAGGACTCGGGTTTTATATAAATGGTAATGATCATAACAGGAATATAGTTGAAATATGTTAGCTCAAAGGAAAGGAGAGTCTGGTTTGATAAAGAAGGTCATCTGAAGCTTTCAAATCATGTAAAATGTTGAACTTTAGAGAGGCCTGTCATCAGTAAACATCCCAATCATAAGAAGCTTGTTTTTTCCAGGATCAAATGGAATAGATGTTGTTAACAAATGCCATTACACAGGCAGAAGGAAAGTTCTTGTTTTCTCAAAATGCACTAACCTCCATAAGTCACAAAGATGATTTGACAAGTAATCTGTCATGAGATGACCAAGCCAAATGATAAATATCTCAGTCATCCCTAGAACAGTGCAGAGAGACAGTGTTACTTTGGCTAGGGTTTCTTCTGAAATACGGTGATGTTTTCCAAAAAGAGATGCTAAATTTGATGTTTTTCAAGAGGTTCACTTACCATCACATTCAGAGAAAGGCTGTGTCAAACAGATTTGTTGAAAAAGCCTTCAGATACCTTACCTGATGAAAAGCCTCCTCCATATATGAGCAGATGGCCAAAGTCATTATAGGTTGTTGAAAGCTGATGGGTCTAAAAAGTGCAGAGAAAGGACACAAAGAAATTGAGTAAAGGAGTCATTGCATAGGTAAGTGTTACTTTTTATGGTGCAAAGGTATTGTTTTCCCTCTTCAAAGAGCTATCTGTCAGACTGTACCTGCAGTAGAAAAGAGAAAAATATTGAACATATGTGTGCCACTGATACCAAAAAGAAAACTGTCTCCTTGAGGAAAGATCAAGCAACAAGACAATGTCAAATACCAAATCAAAGCTTTCAAATGTTTTGGTGCATTATGAAATAGCCCTTCCTTGCTAACAATCACCAAGAGGGGAAGAAGTGAACATATTTCAGTTATGAAATGGTTATATGGGCAAAAAGAGGTAACACAATGATCAGAGCAAAATAATGACTATGTATCAAAAGAGTCCTGTTTTCATATTGCCCAAGCTTGTCTTTTCATATGGAGGAGGCGAGTGGTATTTAATCTAATAAACAGGCAGAGGAAGTTGGTTGTGATGAATTATCACTGTTTATATGTCTTATAACAAACCACTTGTTACCATTCCAGAGAGCAGATGTAGCACAGGACTGTGTGGAAAAGGGACCTGCAGACAAGACCTTCTAAAAACTTTGTCACCAAGAATATTTCACCTTTAAAGTTATTTTTCACTGTGTTCCAAAGGTTTTTTAGCCTGTGATCATTGTTGGATAGTTTAAAAGGAAGAAAGTACCACCTTTATTTTCAGGGAAAAAGAGCACTGTATACTACTCCTGCAAACAGAGATTTGAAAACCCACTGTAGGTAAAAAAATGAAGGAGTTGTCAAAACAAAAATGACTAATCACCTGTGTTATTGAAACACCGTAGCAGAAGTGGTGGTGTTGGTCGACTTAAATTGATCAAAGGTCAGAGCTCGGGGTTAAGGCGATATATATATATGCAAATCACAAACCCACTGTTTGAAAAAACAAACAGAGTTAAAAATTACTGTTAATTCCGAAAGGGTGAGTGACCGTTGGAGAGTTATGGTGATATAGGTAGCAAAGGTAATTATGGTGTAAGTCTTCATTTTCAAAAATCTGAAGAGGAGTCCACCCGCATCCAGCATCAAACAAGCGAGAAAGTTGGGCGAAAATTCAGAAATTTGCATTCAGGCTAGAGCGGCGATGCACGGATGTAGGCGCGGCGTGCTGGGCATCGTTTTAAAGGCTTTCAACGTCGGCGCGACGTGCCTGTAGGCGGGCGCGACGTGCCTGTAGGTGCCCGCCCGACCGCACGACAAGTCCACCCGACACCTTCTTCCGGCGCGACAAGTTTTCTCCAGAGGTTGCCGCGCCCCTTTTTCAAGCTGTCCAGGGTTTCTTGCACCCTCTCAAGCGAGCATCCACTAATTTCGAGGTATTTTTATGAAATCCCATCAATTGCAAAGTGTTGATAAGTGACAAACATGTTTGAAAACCCCGGATCTTGCCATCTTTGCTAAAAACAAAAGCAGTTTCCCTGCACAGTGAGATGAGGTAATTTAAGAGGGCCGAGGTTTTTAATGAGAGTTTAAACCTTGGAGGCAGGGTTATAAAGTGTATTGATGCATATCTCAAAACTCACAAGCCAAGAGTGTATGGTCTAAATTACTGTTACACTGATTCTTCCACCAAAGCTAAGTTTGCTCTTCCCTTGCACTGTATTACATCATTGTGGAGAATTGTTGACAGAGAGTTTTCTAAAGGTGGATAGGGCCATTTTCGAAGGGGAGCAGATTTGTTGGTGGTCAAATCTAAACTTTGAAAGGCGGTATACAAGTGATCTTTCTTAAAAACTACTGAAGAAGTGTCCCTCCAAAAAGCAGCGTGTATGGTTGCGGAAGTATTTTCCCTCTTTCTTCACCTCATTATCATAGTGAATAGGCGATTGACAAAGAGGCTCTAGAGGTAAATATTACATTGAAGAGGCGAGGTTTAATTGATGTTTCTAACTGCGAGGCGAGTACAAAAGCAGTTTTTGTTCTCTCAAAAAACTTCAGAAAAGCCTTTTTTAGGAAAAGCGAGTTGTTAATGTTTGAAATTAATATTGGAAACAGGGGTATATAGGTGTTGATAGACTATTTAAACTCACAAGTTTGAAAATAGTTTCCTGGCTGAAGCAGAGAGTGTGTTCTCTAAACCACTGTTGCACTTATTTTACACATAAACTAAGTCTGCTTGTTCATTACCCTACATTGTATCATTCTGAAGATTGTTGAACAGAGTAATTTTGAGGGTGAAATAAGGCCATATTCTAGAAGGCACGGTTGTTGATGATCAAGTTTAACATTTAAAGCCAGGAGTACACAATACACTGAGGAGCAGAGATTGTTGATGGTTAAATTTAGACATTAAAGGCAGAGGTACCAAAGTGGTGTTAGATTTCTCAAAACTTCACAAGTGAAAATGGCCACTGTCTAAAGGGCAGAATACCTGGTGATTGCATTTGATATTAAGACAGAGGTATTTTTCAAGATAAATGATCAGGGAAACGGTTATAATTTTTGAAGTTTGGTGTTGAAAACCCAAATACAAATGTAAGCAGGCCTCTAACAAAGTCACAAGAGGGGATTTGTTCAAGACTGTGCACAAAGAATCTACAAAGCAGTTCTTACACATAGTGTCATTGTTAAGAAAGATACATAGCTGAAGTGTATCCATATTTGAAGAACTATTGTCAATAAGTGTAAAGGGGGTTTATTCAAGGAAGCCTTGTTGCATTTCATTCAAAATCACAGGGTCCATAACTATCCAAGCAGAGTATTGGCCAGTTTCAATCCAGCGGAGCATTCTTCATACATTGAAGGCAGTGTGCCTCTTCCAAGCCTGTTTCAAGTCAGAATGCCTCCAAAACGAGATCACAAAGGCGGACAACACAAAAGATATGAGCCCATCTCCATAGAAGAAATAAATGCTCATCCCTCGGTGCTTTTCAATTTCCATGAAGTAGGCTGTCTTGATTTCTGTCAAAGGATAGAGGAAGTCAAGAGTTTCTCACCACTTACACATTTGTGCGCTTTGAGATTCAAAGACAAACACTTCCAGCTTGCAGGTCTTGACTTCAAAATCTCCCCAAGGTATGTATCCAAAGCTACCAAGATCGCGTATCATGGTGAAAAGTGGTTTAAGCAAGCGCATCTTGATCTGGAGGATTATAAACCCTTCATCAAGCCGGAACATAGAGAAACCATCACTACTATTTTCCCTTTCTCCTATCTTCTTGATAGCCCATGCTCACGTGATGAAAGCCATAATGAGATATTTCACTTGTGAAGGGAGGTTTAGCCAAATCTTTGCCTATCATGTTCACTTGTTGATGCATTTTACCAGGAGCAGACAAGTAAACCTCCCATACTTTTTGTCCAAAAGCATAGAAAAAATGGCAGCTACTGTCCAAAAGAAAGCTCCACTTCAGCAAATCCCTTCTCTCTTTCATCATTCCTTGATCAAAATCATCTTCTTACACCAGCTGGAGAAGAAAGGAGTTTCATGGGATTTATTCATTAGCCATGCCGATTTCGCCACTGTCCCTCCTGTTCATGTGTCTCCTACTCAGCCTGTCCATCGCCCGGTGCCTTTATCTAGTAGGCCTACCCCTAAAAAACTCAAGATGACCACTGGGGAGCCAAGTAAACAAGGAGAAGAAGAGGGCAGTGAGCCACAGGGAGAAAAGGAGGTTGATGAGCAGCAGCAGACAGATTTTGAGGGACTTAGCGACGGTTTGGATATCATGGAGCCCGGCTGGCTAGAGGTTGTTGAGCATGACATCAAGTGGGAGAGAACGACGAGATAGAGAGTTGAAGAAGCGACGGGTTGAGCACACAATTGAAGCATCTTTTGAGCCACAAGCTGGACAAGATGTTGAGGAAGGACAGCAAGCTGAAGCTGCCTCCTTGACAGTGACCAAAACTGTTCCTAAAAAGAGGGAATTGCCCAAAAAGACAACTTCTAGTTTGCCAAGAAGAAAGAGCGCTAGATTGGCCTTCAAAGGCAAAAGTGCAGTTGGAGGAAGTGCCAAACATGGAGGTAAATCAGCTGTCATCCCTATCCCAAGCGATGACAGTGATAATGAGGCACGCATCCTTGAAAACCTCCTCATTCACAAAGAAGGGCAAATTGAGGTGTTACAAGAAGATCTTCAAAGGGCAAGGAATTTCAATCATTTCTTGGAGGTTGAAAACAAACAAATGAAGTTTCATGTAGCTATCCATGAAGCAAGGGCGATCAAGTACAAAAAGGAGGCAGAAAAGGCGCAAGTAAGAATTGAAGAGCTCATTGGCGAATTTGATGATGAAGAGGAAGAGGACCAACCTAGGCGAAAGAGGCCTAGGACCATCGGGCTTAGAAAATCCTTGGAGAAACAGAGAGCAGAAGAACAAGCTCAGTTCGATGCCTTTCCTCTCACTGCCCTCTTTGAACAGGAAATTGAGGAAAACAAGGAAGTATGGCTTGAGAGGGCCAACCAGCATTTGGAAACAAAGCTTGAGAAGGCAAACAGGGATCTTGAGTTACAGAGAAAGAGAACTCTTCACTTTCAGAAGCTAAATCAATTTTCCAGGCGCAAATTGAAGGTGGCACAAGAAAAATTGAAGAAATTGAAGGAGAGGCGCCTAGCACGGAAGGAAGAAAAAAACACATCAGCCCTCGATATTTTGGCTTCAGCTTCGGAGCATGTTTCTATGGACCCTTGAGGGTCATGCATGCCAATTTTGGGCCTGTTTCGAAAACTTTTTGTTTTTTGGCATTTTTGGGGTTTTCGCCAAAAACTCATAAATACGCCATTTCAGTTTGATAAGCCGTCAAGGGAGGAGGGTGATACCAATGGATTCCATAATTTCATGAGCAGCTCTCCAGCGATTTTCAGGGCATTTGAAGATCATTCGCCCCTCCAAATTGGTGAAAAACAGCCTCATTTTGCACATTCTGCCCGCCCTATCAGCAGCCTGCTATTTTCTGGGTTTTTGCACACAGGTACAGTTTTGAGAGACTTTCAGAGATCAGATTGAGATGATTCCACTTTCATTGGAAAGCAGACACAGAGAGCTTTCCAACAAGCCATCATGAGCCCCATTTCGACATCGGGAAGGCTTCCATTTTCATCCAGCAAGTCAGGGGACCTTTTTCAGGCATAAATATGAAGTATTTTTGTAATTTTTGAACTCCAAAAATCTGCTTTTCCCAAATGTGCGTTAAGCTATTTTTATCATGGGAAAATCATGTAAAGTCAATATAATTTCTGTTTTTAGCAGTTTTTTAGATATTTTATGGGATATTTTGTGCCTTGGGCTTTGCAAAGCCTCAAGGACAAGTTTAGATATTTAGACTTGGCCAATGGGATAGCTAGTTGCTCCATGAGGTTTTCCTCCTTCTAGCCTATTTATCCCATGGTTCTCATTGTAAATTGTTGAACTTGAGAGAATTAAATACATTGGTCATATGAGCTTTGAAGAATACACTTGAGTTATGATTTTGGTGCCTCTTGGATGCTTTTGAGGAATGTTGAAGGCTTGTTGATGGATTCCTTGACATGGTAGAATGGTATAGTGCTTCTTAATGTGTTTTGTCTTCTAGTTTTCACTCATATTTCATTTTCTTCTTTGCTATAGATCGGTAAAGATTGATTTTGCTGAGACATGCCCATGGAGCACCTCAAAATCCATGAATCTTCATAGCTTGATGTTTTCTTCTCCCTTAGTTATGCTAAAGAATTCTTAGAAGTTTGCTCTTTAGTAATCTAAGGTATTGTTTGCTAAGTTTATTCATCATTCCATGTATGTTGAGTAGGATGTATGGTTTGCCCTACCTACCTATCAAGCGCCCCATAGTTGCAATCATAAAACTTTCTCTTTGAGCAGTTGTTGATCATTTTGTTGAACCAAGGAGGCCTAGTCCCGATCTAGCCCTTTGCTAAAACTGAAAACCTATTTGTCCAAGTACCCCGATGACTCGGTATGTTTAGAGGCGTTAAAAGGCATAGTTTATGAGTTGTTAGTTTGTATCATGTGTTTTCCCCAAAGTCGATAGCCTTTTCCCGAAGTTAGAGGTCTTATACCTCTATGTATGGGTTTGAATGTTTGATTTCTATGTATTGATTAGCTTACGATTATTCCTAGCATGATTAATGGCTTGCTATTACATGTTTATGTCTGCTATTAACTAGTTTGCACTTGAAATCCCTTGTCTTTCACCAACTTATTGTTCATTTAATCCATTTTGCCGGAAGATCCCGCCTGCTTGTGAATCAAATCGGCCCTACGACGACTTTACATCATCACTTCATAGCTTCACTGATGTTTGACCCCATAGCCCAATTTATCTACATCTTGTCATCCGGTTTATGTATTTGATCGGTTTCATCCCTCACAAACTTAAAAACTAAAAAAAAACAAACCAAACACACTTCATAACTAGCCTAATATCGAACATCGCAAGTAAACACACCAACATCTTCTACACATATAGAGAGCCTCTCCCGAGTCCGGGAAGGCTAGGTCCTTGGGCTCCAGCTTGGTTTGATGTTGCATAAATCATTTGGCTAGCCAATCGGCCAAATCACGGGGAGCACAACAAGGCGGGTCAGCTGGTGACTATCTTTTCCATTATGGGGGAAAGACATCTTGCGAAAAATAGCGGATGAGACGTGGAGACATAGCATAGGTGTGGCTTCGCCCCAATAGAATGTTGTAATCTAGTGGGCGTCGATGACTTCAACGTCGACGCAAAAAGAGTCCCTTCTTTGGCCGAGGGTGATAGGGCGATTACGAAACAAACGATGGGGTACAGGAGGCATCGTGATCCCACGCTCGAAGGTGATCGTGGAAGGGGCCGGCTCGGGGGATCGAGTTGCTTCCAAACAAAGCGGACATCAACGGTGGATGCCCCCTCATCGATGATACAGGGACACGTTGGCGTTCGGATTTCACAGTAGGATTTGGAAGGCGACGGAAGGGAGGAAGAGGAGGATGGTCAGGTGAGTGGCGTCGAAAACAATCATTTGGTCATCGGCGGGATCCTACGACGCCCACGGCGAGATAGTAGAGCCTTCTTTTGGGAAGGACACGAGCTGGAGGAGTTCCGGTGTGGAAATGGCGGCGGGAGATTGCGCTTAAAATCTGTCTACTATCTTTATCTGAATGAGCGGCTCGACGGGCCGGCGTTTCGATGTAATGGTCCTTAGGAATCTTGTTTATGAACCTCAACTTTGGGTTGAGGGATATGTAAGGGGCCCTTGGGTGTGAAAAGAGGCTGCATAGAACTTGAAGAAGGAGGCTCGGGGGCGGGCGAAGCGGAGGCAGAGGTGCGGCGAGACCGAGTTTGAAGGTGAAGATCAGGCCGGACGGCTTAGGATCGGAGTGCATCATAAGGATCTGGTAATTAGAGGAACCCGAGAAAGGGGGAAGGGGGGTGGCTACACATTGTCCGATGATTGGGTAGCCACGAATCCTTCTTGAGATCGATGGAACACGGTGAGTACAGGTAGTGGCCACGATGGGAGGAGCATGAGGGGAGGCGTGTTGTCAGCGCAGCGTGGCAGAGACTCCCTGTCTGCGCATACGGGGTAAGAGGGGACAATCGTGGGTCCGCGGCCATAAACCGCAGCACGAGAGACAAGGCTTGTTGTGCGAAGCGGCTTTTGTCCCGGCAGGGTGAGTGCCCACGATGGCAGTTGGCGGTGTTGGGGTCCACCGAGTTGGGTCCATGGGTACCGAGGGCGATTGGTTTAAATTGCCTCTCACTTCTTTGAGAAGGGGGGATGATACTTGCCATTCTTTGTGAAAATACTTGCCCTGGAGGATGTGGAAGTCTTAGTCTTTAGGGTTTGAGAGCGAGGAGGAGGAAGCGCATATCTTTGGAGGAGGTACCGCGCACCCGAGCACGGATAAGGGTAATGGGTAGGTTGGGAAACATTGAGGTAAGCGGGAGGTTGGGCAAAAAGGAGGAGGCATGCGCCGTATCCTGAATGCATGCTACGGGAGGGGGGGAAGTCTTCGGAGAGGAGGCCCCGGCCCTCCCCCGAGGGAGACCATAGCCCATAGGAGGTTGGGCGTACGGATGAGAAGGGCTCCAACGATCTTGTCGGTGGAATAGAGATGCCCAGGGCGTTAAGCGCCATAGGGTACGGGAGGTCGGGAAGAACGGTATAAACATAACCGGATTGAGCGTAGATGGGTCATATTTCAAGAGAAGTTTATTTGGAGGGCGGCTTCTTCGGTTTGAGGAAAATGGGAGGGCGACATCCTTGTAGATGGGCGGAAAGTGCGAAGAACCGGTCCATATAAACCCGATCTTCGAAGGGAGGGCTCGGCCTTGGCTCGTCTTCTTCGCCATTCACGAACATGAGCGAAGGCGGGTTGAAGAGGATTGCTTGAAAGTCAAAGAGCTCGTGCCAATGTCGTATCGAGAGAGGGAGAGGCCCGGAAATAGGACAAAAAGGCTGAGCAAGGTGTAAAGGTGGTATGGGAAGAGGTGGCTTGTTCAACATACCATTTGGAAGCTTAAGTGAACGCGTGCGTTGGAACAAACGAAAGCCCGGATGAGTCATCGGTAATAGCGGTGGAGGAACACCACATGTGGAAAGATCGAACATGATTGGTTGGATCTTCACCAACTTGGACTTCGAATTTAGGGATGTTGGAAGAGGGAGCTTGGTTGGCATGGCGGGCCAACCAACATCGTGATGGATGGGGTCATTGATGTTGATTGAAATTGGGAGGTGAGGGCACAATGTACGGCGACGACGGGGTGGGTGGAGTCGTTCTGTGGTGGTTCGCGAAAGCTAGTAGGCGGGCCGGCATTAGGGGCGGGAGAACCGCTAGTGTTGAGCCCTGGACCGGACATGGTGGTGGGGGGGAGAACCCCGGGGAGGAGAAGGGAACCGATGAATCGAGGAGAGGAGTCGGAGTGCGGACTCGGAGGAGGAGCGCTCGACGACGGCGGGTCGGAGCGGGTCGATCGACGGAAGCGAGGGTGAAGGCAGAAGTCTCCGAGAAGGGCGCCTTGGGGGCGCGGTGGCCGATGGGAAGAAGAAGCGCGGGGGGAAGAAAGGGACGAAGTCAATTAAGGTCAAGGGCGAGAAAAGGTGCGGTGACGATTGATTTTAGAGTCTTTGCCCGGGCGGTGTTAACCGGGCGGCACGCCCGCTTAGGGTCGGTGTGTGGCATGTGTTAATTTTTAATTTTTAAACCCTTTCCCATTTTGGGAAACAAGAAAAAAAAGTCTTTGCGGCGCTCGAAAATAAACCTACGGAGAACAATATATAATGCGAAATAACGAGAAAAATAACGATACTTGTGCATCTATCTAACCCGAAAGGCGGGTCTCTCAAAACTGGCCCGAAAGAAAGGAAAATTCTAGGCACAACACACGGAAAAGAGGCCAATAGATCTAGGTCCAAAAGGGACGGGGATCTAAAGGATAAGGCTGCTAAAGAGGTGCGGAGATCACGACGAGCGAGAGGCGAGGTGGTGCAGGAAAAAGGAAAGGAAATCGGCAAAAGACGGAGGGGGCAAGGTGGAGGCCTAAAAGTAGATCAATAACTTCGGGAGGTGATTTGAGAGGTAAAAAAGCTGATTTCAATGGATGCGAAGGAGGCCATGAGATGCGGAAAAAGGGAGAATTTGAAGCTGCGAAAAAATAGACGAAAATTTGAAACAACTAAAACTCTTCCACAAAAAGTGGAGGTACTAAAGCCCTAGGGGAGGCTAGGTTCCCACTTAGATGAGTAAAACGAGATCGGAATTTGGTCGAGCGGTGAGACGGGCTGAAAACACGACGAGCTGCCCGGCGGGCCCGGAAAAAAATTGCGAGAAAAATTGCGAAAAAGGCGGCGGTCACGAGTTTTCGACCTGGTTTTCGGTGCGAGGAGTCGCGAGAAAAAGGGGCGAGGAAAAGTGCGACACCGGAGGTCCCGAGTCGCGGTTTATGGGCCAAAAAGTGCGACCCCGTTCGGGTTGTCTCGGCGTGATTTTAAGAAAGGATTCTTAGTCTCAATTGCGGTAGTGTCGCTTACGTACCAATAGGGCCGAAGCACACGGAAGTTAGAAATTTTAATGTTTTAGGGTTTTATGTGAGAAAAACAACATAAAAATAGGAAAAATAAACGGTGAAAAGAAGCCCTAGGAGTCGTGTTGGATATGCGAGAATATGAAAAACGGCAGTCGTATTTAAAACCGTGTGGAGTCGCCATTTGTTAGTATGAATCCTTTGTCGAAGTGTACGAAAAGGACCACTTTAGCTACGCATAACTAATAGCCCTAACAACAAAAGTGAGTACATGATATCTTCGGATACGCGGTTAGTTAGACATAGAAGAGGAAATTTGCCAAAAAACCGGATCTATGCATGGAAAGACATTAGCGAGAAAAAGTAAGGGTTTGCTCATATACCAATCTAGACAAGACAAGAACAATTTTTGAAAATTTTTTATATTAATGGGGCACACAGGAGGGAAAACAGAGAAGGTGTATCCAATTCCCCTCGATGGGATGGGTTCTTGGAAGTCCTCGACGCCAGGATCTAATATTTCTCTTGTTGGTGTAGAAGACCCACACAAAGAATGGAACTCAAAGGGAGCTCACCTTGACAAATGGCGAGAAAATGGTGACCAAGTGTATAGATCAGTGATATAATAGGCAACAAAAGGTGAAGAATGGTAGGAAAAAACCCTCCTATTTATAACAAAATATTGGGTCATTCTAGATCTTGGTGCATGGGTTAACTGAGATCTAGATCCACTTTTTTATGGAATATTTTATTATATTTGTTGGAGGAAAAGGTATTTGACTTGGGTGAATCCCTTAATTGTCAAAAAATAAATAAATGAATGATTTATTTATCTTTTTTAAGAAGCGGTTAGAAGATAATAAAATAAATAATGATTTATTTAATTATTTAAGGAAGTGGTTGGAAGATAATTAAATAAATGGTGATTTATTTAATTATTTATTAGGTATTTGGTCATATTTAACGAGAATATCATCTAAATAAGGTTTAAATGATTATTCCTAGAAAATAATAAGATAAATAAAGGTTTATCTAATTAATTTCTTTGATTTTAGGTTAAACATATTTGGGAATAATAATTAAATTATGGTTTAATTAATTATTCCATGAGGAAAATCAAACAAATATGGGTTTGTTTAATATTTCCTTTTGGGGTTTCTGTTTTAACATAGTGAAAGCCGAGTTTTACTTAGGGTAAAGCTGGTCTTACATGGTGTACTTGGGTCCATCTAATGATAATAGGTTAGATGACCAAAAAATGAATTAATAACGAGAATGGATCTTTTGCCCAAATTTATTCTCTTGGGATTATATTTGCATGTTGCCCCACCTCTCACATGGTGGTATGGCGACATGTACTCGCTGCCCATGCGGTTGAAATTTCCCTCTTTGGAAGTGTCTTCTTGAGTGGATGCTTCCGCCAGTCTCTCTCTGCTTCCTCGATTGTGGCTGATCCACAACCTTAAGAGACGCCTGAGGTTTTATGTTGAGAGGCTCCCTCTAGCCACCAGAGTCACTAACCTTTCTTTTTCTCCTCCAAAGCTTTGTGCATCCTCGACCTAGATAGCAATAGGTTCTTGACTCTTACATTTAAGATCTGTTTTCACTCGTCTTGTGGTGATGTGTCTGAGAACACCTTTCCTTTCAAAACATGACATCATAACCACGGTCTTGTCTAGCTACGGAGAAAAGATTCTTCCTTAGTCATGGAACATGTAAAACATCTCGCCGGTCTCGGAGGGCTGGACCCCTTTGAAAATGAGAATTGTACACCTATGTCATTTCGTGTTATACCTCCCATCATCTCCAAGCTCTGTTACGTTGGAGGTCCTTCTCCTCCAAGTTCTTTGAAGAGATCTCTTTTCCCTTCATATGGAACGAGGTATCACGGTGTCTGATACACATGCATCACATTACAATGTTTCCCATGCATACGATAGAGTAAAATCAAGCTCGAGCTGACGAAATAGCGCTACTGCTTTACAATTGTAGGATCCTTCTTGCTTGCGTTCTTCTATGGACAATTCGAGGCATAGTGCTCATGCTCGTGACGGTGAAAACACGTGATCTTGGATAAGTCTCTCTTGCCCACTTCGCCTTGGGACTTATTTCCCTTGGCTTACTTTCCTTTTTCTACCAATGCAAAATATTCTTCTTTGTCTTTGTCGGAGGTCCGTCTCCTAGTGCTCACGCCTTATCTCTTCTATTGCAAAGTCGAACACAAATGCTCCCGGTCACAGTAGCTATCCCTCCCATTCAAAAAGTCCTGGTAACTATGCCGGCTCTTGGGAAGGACTAGAAGAACGAGGCTCACCAAATCATCCGGAATCTTTGTCACACCAACACTTCCGGGCTCATCTCGACGGTGACTCGAACTTCATCAAGTATGTTGGTATCATCTCCCTCCTCCATCTTGATCTTTCTAAAATTTTCTTTTTTAGTGCCCGACTATATGGTCGCTACTATTCTAAAACATATATGTCAAGTCCTTCTACATAGCATATGGAGTTTCCTTCCCATGTAGACTTGAGACAATATGATCTCGAACTCTCTCTATTGAATCCTTCTCACCTTTGCTACCTTCTTCTTCCATGCATTAAGAAGTTGAGAATATCTTCCCATTGCGGGTTGGGGAATATCAATGTCTATGAATTCCTTGAGTACGTTGTCCTCTAGCACTTCCTCCATCTTTGTCCTTCCATGCTATGTAATTCGAATTTCCCTCAAGAACATATTAGAGTCTCAAGAAACATTGGAAGATGACACACTACTAGATCTGAAGAATAAATCCATAAATTTGAACACATTCCAGAACGAACTCAATTTCTTCTCTTCTATTTTGATCCATGGTAGCTACGACACAATGTGAAAATTGCAGGCGAGATTAAATCTTATCTTATAATGTACTAAAATAAGATAATGAATCCTTCCTAGTGTTGTTTGCTCATAACTCACGAAGTGAATTAGCACCAAAACACGAATTAGTATAATGCATACATATTCAAAGTCTTTGAATTCTACTGATTCTTGCTGCCCCAATACATAAGAAATTTTTGTGTTGCTATTGAATACGCATACGTACCCTCTACCACTTGTGCCAACTATGATCTGCACTCCCGATATACGTGATATTTTTCACTACGATTTTTTTGTCTTCACAGGTGTTGCATCAATCTAGCGGTCTTATTATCTTTAACGTATTGTGGGCTCCTCGTAGCCAGGCTGGAATCCATGAGACATGCCATCTCAATGGACCCTATCCAAATTTTTGCTCTTGGGATTATATGTACACCTTGTGCCCCACCCTCTCTTTTGGAGGTATGGTTGCATGCCTCCCTCTATCCATATGGATTTAAATTCCCCCTGCGGAGGTCTCTTCTTGAGTGGACACTTCCACTCGATCTCCCCTCTCTGCTTCTCTCCAATTGTGGCTGCTCCACAACCTTGCGAGATTACTTTTGAGGTTGCATGTTAGAGGCTCCCTCTCAACCACCAAGTCACTAACCTCTTCTTTGCTCCTCAAATATTTTCATGCATCCTCAACCTCGAGAGCATAGAGGTTCTTAGTTCTTGCAACGATATGTTTCTGATGCAGCCAGCGTGTCTAAAAGACACCTTTCATTTTCTAAATATGACATCATGACCACGGTCTTCCAATAAATGGAGACGAGATTCTTCCTTAGTCTTGGAACATAAAAACATCACAATAGGTTTGAAGGGGAGCCATAATCCTACGAAAGGTAATTGTACCTATGTCATTCATATTTATACCTCCGTCGTCTCCAAACTCTGTGACCTGCGGGAGGTCCTTCTCCTTTGCAAGTCCGCGGAATATCTCTGTCCCCTTGAATGGGAGCGAGGTATCTTTGTCTATATACACATGAATCCCATTATAGTGTTGCCCATGCCATAGAAATGAGAAGGTAAAATCAAGCTCAAGCTTCCTTGAGCCCCAGTGCTTCACTTGTAGCACATGGCCCAGGCTCCTTTTTCTTGCCTATTGTGGATAATTTGAGGCATAATGCCCATGCTCATGATAGAGAAAACACTTGATCTTGGATA
The DNA here is from genome assembly GCA_034641835.2 of Pinus albicaulis. Classification (NCBI taxonomy): domain Eukaryota; kingdom Viridiplantae; phylum Streptophyta; class Pinopsida; order Pinales; family Pinaceae; genus Pinus; species Pinus albicaulis. The sequence goes on along the minus strand of JAXQQM020070433.1, from coordinate 99,711 downwards.
AGTATCTCTCACCCTCTTCGCCTTAGGACTTATTTCCCTTGAATTTCCTTTCCTTTTCGACTAATGCAAAAATCTCCCTCTTTGTCTTTGTCGGAGGTCTCATCTCTAGTGCTCCATCTTATCTCTTCTATTACCAAGTCGAACCACAAACGCTCCCGGTCTAGTAGCTTCTCCCTCCCATTCACGGAGTCTTGGTAATTATGCCGGATCTTGGGAAGGCCTAGAAGTGACTCGTGGATCATCTTTGGGCTACTGTCACACCAACACTTCCAAACTCATCTCGACATTGAGTGAACTTCATCAAGTATGTTGTTGTCATCTCCCTTCCCCTCCTCCATCTTCATATTTATGAACTTGTCTTTTAGTGCCAACTTCTTGTGGTCGCTTCTCTTCTAAAACATGTTGCAATGAGTCTTCATATAGCATATGGGGTTTCCTTACCATGGAGACTCGATACGATATGATATCGAAATCCCTCTAAATAGATCCTTCTCGCCTTTGCTACCTTCTTCTTCCATGCATCGAGAAGTTGAGAATGTCTTTGTTGGGGTTGGGAATATCCTTTGTCTATGAATTCCTTCGGTTGTTGTCTATAAAACTTCCTCCCATCTTGTCCTCCCATGCTATTAACGTTTAAAATCGACCTCGAGAGAATATTATTCGAGTCTCAAGCCATTGAAAGATGATCTCTGTTTGGATCTGAAGAATAAATTTGCAAATTTGAACATGTTCAAGACAAACTCAATTTCTTCTCTTCTATTGTGATTCCAGATTACTTTGTAATTTCCATGTATAAATCTACCAACGAGATTCAATATAGTAATGTAATACTCACTAAAAACAAGATACTCAATCCTTCCTACAGATTTGGCCCAAGGAAAAAAAACACGATCGCACAATCACATATAAACAAGAGACAAAAATTATCAATCACACAACGCAAGATGTATCTAGGGAAAAGAAATTTCTCAAAAACCCCTCATATCTATATTTCATATGGTAGGAATCATGAAAAAATACAGTATTATTCCTCCACTTTGAAAACCTCTTGCACTCTTCTTTTGTCTCACTACGATCTTGCTCGAAATTGAGTTGAAATCTAAGTAAAATCGGTCAAGTATTTAACCTTTTGCTTGCCTCTGCCTGAACCTTTCTTACACATTCTTGGGCTAATTGAGCCCATATTAGTCAAAATTCCAAATTAATTATTGCGCAATCCTTTAAGGCCTTCTGATGACCTCATGTGACTGCACAATTTTCTAATAGTACAAATTATGAATCTCTTCCCTTTAACCTTAGTCTCAAGCTGACCCTTCCTTAGAACTAACATGAAAAAATATTTATAGCGAATTATGGATTAATGATTGATCCTTGCATTTGAATTAAATCTAATTTATTTCACTAGACCTCTCATTAGCTCATCTCTAATTTAGAACTAGTTAGGCAGATTTTAACATTTAATTGAGTTAACTAATTACAACTCACAAATAATACATGCTTGAACCCCCTTAAATCATGGAAAGTCCTCTACATGCATCCTCTTGAACCTATAACTCAAATTTCCTACGCTAACAAAGTCTTTACGACTCGAGTTAACTAATGCAAAGTTGTCCAGAGATGAAATTACAAATTTTATTTCAAATTATTTAAGGTAAAATTAAATCAAAAGCCTCATATGGTAGCCATTTATGGGTGCCATATTTCAAGGTATTCTGGTTTCCAATTTCATTGTTACTTGTTCATAATTCCAACATTATGAAAATCACCCCATTTTCCAATGGTAAGATAAATCTTTGATCTAAGCACCTCTTACGTAAGTGAGGATAAATCGAGGAGGAATGGTACCATGCTCGAAGATATTGTCGCATCCATTTACAAAGAGGTTGGAATGTTAGTGGGGGGAGCTCGCCCCACATTGTACATCTTGATTTCACCGCTTATCATCTTATGGTGTATTCAACACCACTTGAAATTTATTAACCAAGAAACAAATTCAAATTCCAAAGATGAAGGATGGGGTAGTAGATAATCCCTTTCGGCTTGTTGAGATGGAGTGTTGAAATAGCACCCAAATGCGGTTTTCGATTTAATTTTCCCTTAATTAAATTGGAAGAGAAATTGTAATTTCATCTCATGACAACTTGTATTAGTTAACTAAGTCGAGAATGATGAGTTACCTTGGGAAGTGGTGAGGTACGATAGGATGCATGTCTATTATCCCATGATTTAAGGGGACGATTACAATTATTTGTGAGTTTATGATTAATTAAATCAATTAATTGAGTTAATATCAATTTAACTAGTTCTAAGCATGAGCTAGTGGAAAGGTCCCGATGAATTAAATCTGATTTAATTCACAAGTAGTCAATTAGCTGATAATTTGTTATAAATAATTGTTACATGTCGGTTCTAGGAAGGCCCATTTAAGTTGAGGTTAAAGGGATGATAAATATCGGTTGTATAATTAGAAAAGTGCTTGATCGTTATAGAGTCATGTGGAAACCTATTATTCATTGCGTAATCAATTCCATGGAATTTCTATTTAATAAAGCGACAATTCCTCCAAGAATGTGTGTGAACTTGGTTGAGTAGGGGCGGGGAGTGGTTAAGTATTTGACTAATTTTTCCTAGATTAGAGTGAGAGAGTTGGAAGAGTGCATGAATTTCTTCGTGAGTGAAAAATATTGTATTGTTTCATGGTATTGACTTTATACAATATACGGATAGCGGGGGTTTTAGGAAATGTGCTTTCACTAGATACATCTTGTGTTGTGTGATTGATTGTCTCTTTCTCTTACTTGTTATGTGATTATGTGATCATGTTTTCTCATAAAATTGTAGAAGGATTTAGTATTTTGTTTTAGTACATTACAAGATCACATTGAATCCCATTGTTATATTTTCTACAAAAAGGAGAAAGGAAAGGAAAGGAAGAGAAGGATCAAGCTACTTCAACAAGAATACTTGCGGGTAACCCAGTTGCATGTGATTTCCTAGTTGGTTTTGGTATGCATGACATATGCATGTTGGTATTTGGTTCTCTTGTTGTTAGTGGCATGGTTTTGTTGGGTTTTGACGGTGGTTTTCATCCTTGCCTTTCTTTTTTCGGATGTCTAATTGGTGTGATGGGATTGTTCTCGGTTTTGAGCTTTGGAATGCCGGATGGTTTGAGAATCCGAGGCGAGAGGTAGTCTCGGGAACATTCCCAAGGCTTAGGAATCCCTTGGTAAGTTTTGGTGGGATACATGGCAAAGCAGAGGGAGATGTCTCGGTAGGTCCTAGTGATCCAGAGCGTGGATTGCGGTAAATCCTAGAGAGCGGGAGATGGAAAATTCCTCGAGGATAGTGATGAGATGCAGGCATTCCAAGATTAGTTTGGTTTTGTGATCTCGACACTAGTTTTGGTGTGATCACGGTATGGTGAGGGTGGAGTGGTTTAAACTCTAGATTCCCATAATTTTTTTGGATTTTTTTATCCACGAGATCCCACATTCATGCTTAGAATATGGCATGGAGGTGAATCGGCGAAAGAGAGATTTGGATCAGCCATGTTTATGGTTTCCTTTGTTTAATGAAAGCTAAGTTCTCTTGCTTTTGTACGTTTTAATATGTGTATTTAATGGTTGTTATCTCAATGTATGTACATTGCTATATGATGGTTATAAGCATGGTTATGTGATAGTTATAGTCATGGTTCATTTCATGATTTTAATTATAATTGAAAGAATAGTGAAGGAAAGACCTAATTGATGTTAAGATAGATGAGGTGAGAGGGTGGTGATCCTTCTTGTTAATTCTCATATGTGTTTTGAGTCCTTTATGCTCGGTATTGTATTCATAACTTGTAGGTTGCATTGTTTCCAAGTGTTTGATAGAATGTCGGTCTCGGTTGGGGATGGTTATGTCTAGTTACGGTAACAATTTTTGGTTTGCAAACATTGTCCTTATGTAAATTATGGATTTTGGAAGTTACAAGTATTTATGGGTAGAGTTTTGGCCCGGCCACGGAATTTAGCCTTAAAATCTGTGGATTGTAGGCATAGCCTTTTGAGTGAAGAGACCTTGGTCGCACTCATACATGCATGTGGGAAAGCGGCGGGAGGTTCTTGTCGCATTGCTACCTTAGCGAGGAGTGCGACGGGGTATAATCTAGTTAAAAGTTGTGTTGGCTCGGGGGAAGGACACGGAGGGTTGGGTACTATTAAGGTCTATGGCACACGAGGAAGTCGGTAAGGTATGTTTTTGTCGACTCCATTTCCTTAAGGTCACCTAGGAGATTGAGGCTTGTCATAACGGTATTCATCTCATGTTTACTCGGGTAAGTTGGTAAAGAGGGTAGATGTGGGGGAGGGGGCCGGGTGCACCATGCTCAAGGCTCTACCTCTAGAAAATCGATTGTTCAAATGCAAAAACAATTTACACCATCATGATCCTTGCGAAATTATGAGTAATCACAGGTATAAATTTGACCCCATTTCATCACTTGTTAATTCTAGGCCTCCAAAGATCTAAAATATTCTCACATATTTACGACATCGAGTTATTCCTCTTATGCTTGCATCAAGATTACACTTTGTTCATGAATTTCGACATGAGTTCATGGTTCCACCACGCACTATTTCGATGGCTTATGGTAAGCTCGCCTCTGCCCCCTTATCGGTTGGCTCAGGCAATCATATCTATATTAATGATTTTGGCAGGACTTTTCTGAGTAGGCCCATTGGGGCATTGGTAAATGTTCCTTTGTTAAAGAATTTTGTGGGGGAGGTCAACAACTCCAAAGCCCTGAATTCACCTTGACATTTGTTTGTTTTTAATATGATTTTTTGTGGTTAATTTAGGGTTAGATTAGTGTTTATTTAAGGTTTTGGGGTTGCATGTTGGGTGAACCATTTTATGGTCGGTGCGGGGTTGAATATTTGTTGACCCTAGTTTTACGGCGTGACTATTTGGAGTTTCCATGGGATTGGCGGGGTTAGCCACCCACAACCATTTTAAATATAATATAACGACCGGGGTTGGGGGAGTTTGGTACTCCCACCAACCTTTTTTTAATTTCTCTCTCTCTCTCTCTCTCTCTCTCTCTCTCTCTGTCTATCTATCTATCTATCTATATATATATATATATATATATTTTTTTTTAATAACACAAATCAAAACTATACGGCGAATTTTTGGGGTCATTAGCAAATTTAAATAGGTGACATTTTGACCGGTTACGGCTATTGTTTAGTGATAAATTTTCGTTCGCTTAGTTGCCACCAAAATTTAGTAGGTTAAAAATTTAGCAGTGCAAATTAGCTATGCTCCAAATTTATACGGCGACAAAAGTCTTGCTTCTTTGACTTGAAACTTTGAGCGACAATAACTTGCACATATGAAGTTAGATTTGAGTGTCATCTACGTCATTGAAATTAGGATGGCGAGCTATTCAATACGGTCTATTTTGGATGAAATCGGATAAATTCAATTTTGGAGCATCTCGAGTCACACGGATCACTTCATGTGAATTTTGGGAGAATATAACTTGAAGAAGGAAAAATTCCTTGTTGCCCGAGCTTGGGTTCAACTCTTTTCTCTTCACGAAGAATATTGGAGGATAGAAATCCTTGAAGGTGTGGGGAATGCCATCGGCAACCTTTTCATCGGCGGGCCTTTTTTAAATTATATATTTATTTATTTATTTTTAATAACATAAATCAAAACTCTCCAGATGGATTTTGAGGTCACTAGCAAATTTAACTAGGTGACATTTTGACTAGTTCTAGCTATTGTTTATTGATAAATTGTCATTCGCTTAGTTGCCACCAAAATTTAGTGGAGGTTCAAACGGTCGTAGGACTACCAACATTAGTTATGCTCCAAATTTATTTGGCGACAAAAATCTGCTTCTTTGACTTGAAAATTTTACTAACAATAACTTGCACATATGAAGTTGGATTTGGCCATCGTTTATGTCATTGAAATCGGGATGTCAAACTCTTGAATACGATCCTAATTAGGATGAAATCGATAAATTCAAATTTTGAGCCTCTCTAGAGTCACCTGGATTCACTTGTGCGATTTTTGGGAGGAATATAATCTAGAGAAGTAAAACTTCCTTGTTGCCCCAATTTGGGTTCAACTCTTTTTCTCTTCCAAAGGAATATTGGAGGTTGAAACCCTTGAAGGCATAGGGGAATGCCATCAACACCTTTGTCGAGTCTCAAAGGCTCTTGAGAGGGAGATATATACATCATATGCCCATATCTATGTTTATATGAATATCTCACGAGCGTCTTTTAGCTTGATAGATATTTATTATTGAGATAGTCTTCCGAAGTAGCCTCTAGATTATGAACATGTTCCATTTAGATGCATATGCTATTATGAGTACAAACATCTTATTAGCCATTGTCGATTATTTCAAAGGTGCTCGAAGAACACCCCTCTAAAGAACAAGATGATTTAGGAAAAGTCCCCAAAGAAGAAGAATTTTGAGTCTCGAGTGCTGCTCAAATCCTAACAAGATCCTTAGATGCGGAAATGAGTTCGAGTCTCTCTCCTCTTCGGAAAGACGCTTTAAGTAATATAATATTCAAACAAGCCTGCAACTTGACAAATTGAAAAATCCATAAGCCCTTATTGAATCCTCCAGATCATGTGCGAAATTTTCTAGAAGAGTGCCAATAAAATCCATTAATACAAAAAAGGGTTCACTTCTATCAAAAGAAGTTGAAGCGCAAGCCCTACCAAAAGAAATGGATCTTGATGATTCAGCAATGATTGCCAATGTAGAAGAATGATATGGAAAAGTTATGAAGTACATGTGAGTTCATCGGGCTAGGATTATTTACAAGGTTTATATCCGATGCAAGGAGAAGACTAGTGTCTTGGGGTTCACACGAAGGATTTCAAGGTGGTATCCAAGCAAGACAAAGTAGCCAAAAACTAGGCCACAAGAGCAATACAATATTAATCCAATTAGACGGTGAAGGATTAGTCAACCTAGGGAAAATCATGTCATAGGCATTTCCTCGAATTCTTGAATCTTCAGGAATTTTTCTATGTATGATTGTCTTACTTAGTTTTTGGTTATTTGTTATTGTTAGATAACTTACTAGTCTCAACTAAACTTGATAAGTAGTCTTTTGAAAATCTAAGCTATATGTAAGTTTTTCTAATGAATAAAAAGGCCTATTAACATTCTTAAAAAGCAATAATAAAAAGACAATTGCAAAAATTAATATAGTATTAATAATTTTTGGAAAATAATTATGAAAATTAATATAATCCAATTAATCTAATTAGACAATCATGTCATAGGCATTTCCTCGAATTCTTGAATTTTCAAGAATTTTTCTATGTAGCAATGAATGTCTTAGTTAGTTTGGTTATTTGTTATTGGTAGATATCTTACTAGTCTCAACTAAACTTGATAGTCCTCTTTTGAAAATCTAAGCTATATGTAACTTTTTTCTAATGAATAAAAATATTGATTAACATTTAAAAAAAAAAAATAATAAAAAAACAATTGCAAAAATAATTTGGAAAATAATTATGAATATACATATATATATATATAAAAGATAGTGATTTCAGTACAAAGGAAAATGTTGCAGTAGTTGTAAAATGACAAGTTTAGTGGTTTAGTATCAGGAAAAATGTTGCAGTAACTGTAAAAAGAGTTGTCTTTAGTGCGATTTTTTGAAGGTTTTTCTCGTGGATTTTTCTTGTGGATTTCTTTAAAATTCTTCAAGGATTTATTGAAAACAGAAATTTGATGGGTAACTTGCACAATTGAAGTGTCCTACAATTAAAAAAACTAGTTAAATAACAGAAATCAAGATTTTACCTTAAATTTTCAGTCCCACTAAAGACTACTCCTGTAAAATAACAAAGTTAAATTATATAAAAATGTTTATTTAAAACGGTTAAGCATTATATTAAGTAATTATGTTAAATATGCACATATGCCATGCTGGCATCTTTTCTAGAAATCAAACAATTTGATGGTAGCTTGCACAATTAAAGTATCCTACAGTAAAAAAATTAGTTAATTAATAGAAATCAAAATTTTACCTTAAATTTTTCAGTCCCACTTAAAAACTACTCACTCAATTATATAAAAATGTTTATTCAAAACATTTAAGCATCACATTTAAAATGTTTATTCAAAACATTTTAAGCATTATATTTAAATGTGCACATATGCCATGCTGGCATCTTTTTCAGAAATCAAACAGAAAGACAAATCTGGCATCTTTTCCAGAAATCAAACAGAGACGTTTAGCATCCACATATGCAATGCTGGCATCTTTTCCAGAAATCAAACAGAAAAACTCGTTTAAGCATCCACATATGCAATGCTGGCATCTTTTCCAGAAATCCAAACAGAAAAACTCAAAAACTGGAGATGCGGGGTATCGAACCCCGTACCTCTCATAATACAAAGCAGTAACTGCCATGTGAGCTACATCCCCTACTGAATTCTTTTCCAACTTATCTATCTTTAGTATTTCTTCACAACTACACATTCGCAGAAACGCCAATATATTAAAAATAGTTGAAAAGACATGCCCTATATTAGTTGGCAAGTTTTTAGATTTAAACAGCATTATAACAATTTGTTATGTCACTAAGTTAAAGATAGCCAGCAAGTTTTAAAATTTAAAATAGCATTATAACAATTTGTTATGTCCACGAAGTTAAAGATAATGTAGGCAAACAATCGGCCTGCATTAAAAAGTATTAATAATAAGTCTGTTCTTGTAATGCAATTTTTGTTTGTGAAATTTCATATATGTGATTTTTAATTTTGAAACTATACTCAGGTAATATCAAATTAATTTCTGTTTTTGTTTTAAATAAGTAAATTTTTTTTTTTTTTTTTTTAAATTACAAAATTTTGATGGAATGATTTTGATTTTTATTAATAATTTTTAATTAACTAACAATTGCTCCAAAAAAATGCAAAAAAGAGAGCTTATAAGTTTGTTATTTGGAAAAATTGTATTAAAAAAACATTTATAAACATATACGTCATATGTTTTACAGTTCAAGAATAGCAAGATCAACCTTTAAAAAAAAGAAAATCATACGTTAAATCTCAGCTTTAATTAAAACTAATTATTTACTTACACTTTAGTTGAAAACTATAAAAATTATATTTATGTTTATTTTAATATTTATACATTTTAATTTAAAATAAAACCATTGTTTAATTAGTATTATAAATTATTTTATTATATATTCATTTTTTTTCATCTTCTAATTTTCATCATAGAATCAAGTTTTATATTGTAATAAGTATAAAATATATATTTAAAGTATTCTTCTAAAAATTTTGAAGTAACGTTTACCAAATTTATTATTATAATCATAATTAGCTAATTAACATAATTTATAATTATTATTTAAGTTGTATGTAAATTCTTTGGTTATTGTTTAAATATGCATCCATATGAATAAATTTGGACTATAAAGTAACTAATTTTTTTTTAATTAAATTTGATTAACACGTGCAACTCTCCTCCATCCCATATTATTTCATGCTTTTCATGATGCTAATAAAAATTTATTCGTTGAAACTAGAGCATCTTAATTTTCAGCTAGCATGTATAACATGTTAATCCTTTCGAACAATCAAATATTTATACGGTCATATATCATAATTATAAATTACAATTAAAAAACTTGAATGCATAAAACTAACTACTCAACTATCTTATGTGGTCAAAAAATTGTAAACTTGAATGCATAAATTAACTACCAAGCTATCTTTGTATGGTAAAATATGTCAATCATGATTACAAGCCTAACACTTTACTAAAAGTTATAGTTTAAAAAATGTAAAAAGTTTCTTTCTAAAAAATTATATGTACTATAGCAATTGCCCTAAAAGGTGAATAAAAAGACAGATACTATTGTTGAATTCAGAAAAGTTTTGTAATTGAAATATTAAAACAATGGATGTTGGTGGATAAATATTGATTTTAAAATAGACAATTTATAATTTTTTTAATAATATTATATTCCCAAATTTTTGTGGTACTAGATAGCTGTGTAAATCACAGTGATATTTAGCATAACATTTTTTCAGTAATGAAAACACCTAATATTTTGAAATGAATTTACCCTAGCTTGATGGATTGAATTGATGGTATCAAGGCCCTTTACATGCCTTTGTGCTTAAGCTCAAAATTGTCTACAAAATTCTTCAGTAATGATATGGTAAAAAACCACTTTGCCATTCTCAAGTTTGATTAACAATTTTTTCTTGTTTGAATTAGTTTTATAGTCACTTATTAACTTCTTGATGGAGAGGCAGTCCCATAATCATGTCTGCTCGTAACATCTCCGAGTAGATTTGGCTGGTGCTACAGGGATTAGCTGCTGGTAATTATTTTAGGTTGTAGCTTATGATTTGGAAATTTAAATCTAAGCCTTGCACTACAGCTTAAAAGTAGAAAGTGAATATCTATGTAAATTTAAATGTGTCTATGAAAGGTATGAAAAATTACCTATATTCTGTGTATATGAATTACAAGATTTGTAAAGTAAACCCATGAATTCTGTTTAAAAAAATCAATTTTTTCACGTCATACCTTTCTTCAGTTTCCATTTTTTTTTCACGACGAAATGTTTATCATTGATTTGAATTATCTATTTTCAATTTCTACTTATATGTATTTCAGGTTTTTACTTTGTTCACAAAAATATATAATGTCAGTCCAACTATTTTTCGACAAAATGCTTAATAATTAGTTTCCGAACTATCTATTTCTACGTATATGTATTCCAGTTTTTTATTATTTTAAATATTATATTAATAATGTTAATTGAACTTGTTTATTTATAATATAGTTTGGAATTCTAATTTAATTATTAGATAAATAATAAGAAATTTAACTTTTATTAAACATTTTAGAATATTTTCAATAGTATAAATTAATCAAAGATTAAAGTAGTTGTGTTATTTTTTAATTAAATAGATTATTTTAAAAATATTATATATAACGAGTTATGATTTTTTTGAGCATGTGATATTTATCAACTTAAATCTATCTTAATTGTAGATTTTTTTTTAAATGTTATAATTCTAGATATATTAAGTGTCTAGAGGGATAAAATCTCCTCTTTTAGAGTGAAAATATATTTGATCCATCTTGGGGTTTGGTAGATCCAAAGTTAAGATGGATCTAGAGGATGATTTAGTTATTAGCTTTTAAATAGGCTATATTAGAAAAGAATACCATGGAAAAAACCAAGAGTTGTAGAAAACCTAGAATCATAATAGCTAATGTTTACATGAGATGACATGACATGGCATCTTTCCCATATTGAAGAGTAATTTTAGATGCAATAAATCATAATATTGTAACAAAGTCTATTTAAAAATTAAAAATATCTATAAATAGAAATCTTGTTATTTATTTTTAATTTCCAACTATATATCATTACATTAATATTCATATATCTTAATGTATCACAATGTACTCACTTTAGCAAGAAATTAAAAAATAATAAATTTTACTTCTTAATGTCGACCAAAGCATTAACCTAATCTTGAATTTTATAACTTGAATATTTAGATTAAATATAACTTTTTTAACTTATTAATGGGTTAGATTAACTATTAAAATACAACATGAATTATTTATATAATTTGAATGAATAGTAAATTATATGCAGATTTGAATGGATCATAAATTTACCTTTAACAAAAAATTTACCACATTGAATTTCAAATTAAGTAAAATTTTAAACATCTTTACTCTTTACTAAAGTCGATACGATTTTCGAAATCAAAGGAAAAAAAGGATTAATTCAACACAAATAATCGAAAATCCAAAATCTTTTAATATCTCTTTTAATTAAATATTTGTAAAATGAATCATTAAAAAGAAAACCCATATTCTATGGATAAATTAAAATATTTAAAGACATTATTTCCTCATCAAAGTTGCAATATTTTAAAGTTTAAATAAATAAAAATATAAATAAACATGAGGTATGGTAAATAAATAAAACCTATTTTTATACTTACTCCGAGCTATGGTAAATAAATAAAAATATATATAAACTAGATGTATGGTAAATAAATAAAAATTCTTTTTATATTTATATAAACCTTTTTATATTTAAAAAACTTAAAAAGAGGTTTTATTTAGATGGAAGCCTATAGGTATGGTAAATAAATAAATATAAAAGAGGGAGTATAAAGAGGTATGATAAATAAATAAATATAAAATAGGTATAAAGAGGTATGGTAAATAAATAAATATAAAAGAGCTATAAAGAGGTAAAGGAGTAAATAAATAACAATATATCAAATAGGATTATAAATAAAAATCTAATTATATAACAAGCACATGGGAAAAATACCATAGTAAATAAAAAGAGGTATCGTAAATAAATAAATATAAATAAACCCCGAGAGGTATGGTAAAGAGAGAGAGAGAGAGAGTGATAAAGGGAGAAGATGGAGGGTGAGATAAAGAGAGACAAAGTAAGATGTATGGAAAGAAGGGAGAGAAAGAGAAAGAGAGAGAATGAGAGAGGGAGGGATATAGTAATGTAGTTCGAGAGAGAGAGGGCGGAAAGAGAGAGAAAGAAAGGGAGATGGGGGAAGAGAGAGAGGATAGAGAGAGAGAGAGAGAGAGAGAGAGAGAGAGAGAGAGAGAGAGAGAGAGAGACGGGGGAAGAGAGAGGAGGGAGAGTGATGGGGGAAGAGAGCATTGGAGAGAGAGAGAGAGAGAGAGAGAGAGGGAGTAGGAGAAAGGAGAGATTTATGAATCCCAGGAGTTAAGATGGATACGAGCTAGATCACACCACAACCATTTTTCAAGTTTTACATATTGTCGATTATTCTGTTATTGATATATGTAATAGCACATTACATGATTATTTTTAATAGATTATAAGTTATTGAGTTTTAAATTAACATAATCCATTGATATTATGTAGGGGTGTTGTCGCAAGCTATAATTTTGATGACAATTTTTTTCTCATAATTAATTGAGAAAATTTATAAAAAAGTCAGTTATTAGGTTGTTTGAATTATGATGGTGGAAATTTATTCAACACAGTCAAAACCCCTCAAGGCACCCGAAAATCACGAAACTTCCTGAGTTATAATCTAGATTTCCAAAACTTTCAAATAGATATTATCAAAATTTTTGGTGGAATTTTTCATTATTTTCCAAGGGAAATTATAACTTCATTAGACTACTCTTTATTTATGTCGTGTTTACATAGTTAGTTTTAATATGTTTACATAGTTAGTTTTAATATATTATTTATTAATAATTGCAGATGACATTGTAAGGCAATAGTATATGGAGAAAGAACATAAATGAAGAGATGTGATATATTACCATTTGAGTGAGAGAAATAATATGGTGCTAAAAATAAAAGTGAAAAACAAACATTCACAATATAAAAAAACTCCCTTGTTCACATATGGGTAATAGAAAAGCATTTAATATAAAGCAAAAATATATATTCGACCCTCCCAATCCATATGTCAAGATTCAAGTGAGTATTTTCTACACACATACAAACTCCGATATTTGTCTTCCAACATCTGTACAAGTTCAATGGGAAATGGGTTTTTTAATGTAAGAAATCACATGAATTTGGATCAAGCTAAGTTGATAGACAATGATGTAAAACCCATGTTTTAATCTTCTCTAATTTGAAAAGAATCTACAATATTTATGAAAAGTTATTAAAATAAAAAACATAGAGCTATCGGAGTCATTGACATAAATGTGGAGTTGCATGCCTCTCAATTCTTAGGAACAATTTTCTATCTTGACTTTTTAACCTTGTTAACATTCCATATATTAATCCATATTCCATATATTACACCATATTTTCGGTATTTTTCAATCTTGACTTTTTTAACTTTGTTAACATTTCATATATTAATCATATTCCATATATTACTCCATATTTTTCAAGCATTGTATGCTTCCCTATATGATAAAGTTTGCAAACTCATTTATAAATTATATCTGTTTTTACATCTTTAAATTAGATTTCCTTTAATACTACTATATATGAATGAAAGGTCGGCTATTGAATAATCTAACAAGTTCCCATCAATGAATTAACCTTGAGAATAGTTTCCCAAACCCATCAATGAATTAACCTTGAGAATGATTTCCCAAAATAATTTTTTTATATCGAAAAATATTTTTAAATCGTATACTAAAACATAAAGCATATGTCATTATAAGTCTATGTTTTCAACCCGGTGAGAGGAAGGACAAGATAGGATATTAACATAAGCTAACTCACACGAGGTTTAAAAGTTACATTAAAACTCGTACTTACATGAAGAAGGTCAAATTTCGTTCTTTACAATTTCTTCTATGAGACTTACCCTTCTTAAAATCGACAACGCTTCTATGATTTATGAAAACCCGAATTAGTTATGCAAATATTTCGAAATGGAAATTCACGCTATAATCTTCGAAGGAAATAGTAATAGAGATGGTCATAATAAATACCATAATAATTTTCCACAAAGTGAGTTGAACCATTTTGCGGTAATGAAAACTGCGTAATGGTGTTGATACGGGGGGGAAACTATAACTATCCTGCGAGATGTGGAATAGAGTGGGAAGGACTCTTCATAAATCACGGTTATAATGAAAAAACTCACTACGGTGGTGCTCGATTTTTTAGAAGATGAAGTCATCCATGTCTGCAATCTGTAGGTTATGTAGCATTGACAAAGCATGTGTGCGTAGAGAGTGTATTAAGGTTCCCTAGCCTAGGCAACATGTGGGCAAGAGCTCGGGGAACTTCCCTACATGGGCGCTAGGGTAGAAAATGTTTGTGCTCAACGAGGATGATTGACCGAGTTAATACAACGTCTTTATAACTAGAGTGACAATGAAATACTTCGATTTCCTAACTTTTCATGTAATCATCTAATGGGCGAATATATTTTAATCTTCTAACGTTAGCAAGGTTGGGGAAGTTCTTCTCAAAGGGAAATGCCTTACGATGTAATTATTTAGTTTATTCATCAAAAGATATAAAATATTTATTCGAATAAAAAATAAATATAAAATATATGTTATTCAAATATGGTTTCAACAAATTTAAAAGATATTATAAAATTCAATTTTGAAGATACTCATTGTAACTTCTAAGGAATATTATAAGGTCATTATCCATACACACAAAAAAGGACTATGATCATTTGAGTTTATCTCTAACTAATTCAATTCTATTTTTCAATTTTAAGAAAACCATCATTTTACCCAAGTCTTTAGCAAGGAAAATTTTAGTGGTGAAATTTCACCAATTGGTTATTTATTGGATAATTTTTTTGAAAAATATTCGTTTATATTCTAAATATATATGACTTTTCAAACTAGAATATTCACCTATAATACTATATAGGCATAATATTTGAACCCTTAAAAATAGTTGTGGTCTTTAATCCTTCTTTGAAGCGATCCATCATGATAACTAAATCTTTAGTCCTTAATGTGAATAAATTGCTTGATCAAAGCCCACAAAGGATATCATAACATAAGGTTACAAAACATTTTAATTTCAATGTTATCAATTTTTTTTTTATTTTATTTGAGAAGGAATAATAAGGTATTTTCATCGTTTAGATAACTTCATGAAGTTTTATTCTAAAGTTATATGACATAGAGTTTTAATAAGTTGAATTTTCAATTCTACTCCCATTAGGAGAGGAACCATTTCTACTCTAAGGGATAGTACTACCAGTATCCATGTTAGATAATTTTTAATATGCACCACACCTTTTTCACTCTATAACATGTCGAACAAGCATAACCACATCTAAAGATTAATCCAACAAACCATTGTATCACTAGTATGTGCCCGGGCTCATCTTTTCCCACCTTTGTACACGAAACCTACTCCCTTCATGGAACAAACTAAAATATATCTCATCACATCACATCACATTCCACCTTATATATGGCTCATTTTTCCTTGTAAGAGCATGTCATACCCTAGAGGGATAGTATGACCATCTAGATCGATGACTAGGATGTTGGATCATGAACATCCAACCATAATGGTTTAAGTCAAAAGGTCACCTTGGGGTCTACTTCTCTTCATTGCTTTTATCCTTTTCATTTTGTATAAATATGTAACCAATGTTATTTTCAAAAACTAATCATCCATATTCATTGAAGTCGGTAGAAATTGGGATGTCGACTAACATAGTATTCAAATATTTCTAGCATATATTTATGTATTTAGTGTTAGACTCTTATATTCTTCTTATCTCTTAGATTATGAACTTTGTTAGGCCAAACTTGCATAGTCTAAATTTCCTCTCTGAAAGTAAGTTCTTATAATACTTGAATATTTGAGAGTTTTGAAGGCTAATGTGAACCAATAATACATCTACGCATATCGAAATAGTTTCCAAGTTTTATTTCACTATCTAGTACGTTGCATAGAAATAACATAGATGCTTATCACACTTTGGGGTAGCAACATTGACATAATAACAACATAGAACAAGGTGATTCAAATGTTTTAGGGAAACATAGGCATATTGTGATTTTAATAGAACCATGTTATTAATCATGTTACCCACCTATACGATAGGGGTAATACATATTAATAACAATGATGTTGAACAATGATCAATGAGGGTACAAAATTTAGGGCATGGGTGTAGACATTTAGCATATTTCCATTTTAATGTAATGAATATCTTGGATAGTTTAAAATGGAGGTATTGAAACCTCATGGTTTCAAATAACACACATACATTTTTAGAGCATTAGCTAGTGGCTTGAGTAATGTTGGGATACTTCATAGCTTTTACGCAAGTAAGTCCTTATGGGAAGACCTCGAGCACATCCTTGCATTTTGTATGTAATTTTTGGTGTAAACTAGTTGATGTTTATTATGATGTTTGGCTTAATATGTATATTGAGTGAGGCATCTGATAGAGCAAAAAACAAGGGAGTATCCTAAGACATCCTACATGAAGCAAAGCACTTTCAATGATACAAATTTATGCAAGAACACGATATTACACAAAAATAAACATAAATAAAAATATGCGATTGGAAATAAAACTTCACTTCGATGGAAATAAAATGAGCAAATATGCTTACGAGACATAATGGAAATAGTAGCTAGGGTGTCGGTAGCTTATCTGCGAGAAGAGATGTAGGCGGATATAGGCCTACGAACTATGTTACAATGAGGCTCGAAGGCATATTTATTGTTCGAAACAATGGAAAACCCTAAACATTCAAAAACCTAACCCTAGGAGATGAAACACCAAAACTATGGGGCTCGTTTGGGTAAATTGGTACATCGATCTTCTAGGGGACGTAACTTTGGCATATGATCTCCGTTTAAAGTGCTCAATACCTCGTTAAAATATCTATCGAGGAATACAACTTTTTGCGTGAGAAACATCCCGAGAACCTTCCATGTGGCTCCCATTTTTCCCCGAAAAATGTCGTTTAGGACCTCAAATGGCTACGAAGTTCGGGACTCGAAAAAATGCTAAAAATAATAAGTTGTCTTTGAAAGCTGAAATCTTTAAAAGAGCGATGGTGGGGTTCAAATGGAATAGGTTGGTGGTCATCGATATCCACCTGGATCATTAGGGCCTCGAAAACGGGTTCAAGGGGTTAGGGCCTAAAAACTATTAAAAATAATAAGTTGTCATTTGAGCGAAAAGGCGAAAGAAATGATAGTAGGGGTCCAAATGGAATAGGTGGGTGTACAATATCCACATGGATCATTCCTCCCCTTAAGAAGCAATGGTCCCCATTGCGTGATTTCCTCCATGAGAGTAAGGAAAATTATGTGAACTTGGTATTTGATTTGTCAAAGATATCATAGACTTGTTGGCGGACGTGTTGGATACGTTTAATAAATTTAGTTTTGCTATCGGCCTCGAAGAAAATATATGTGTGGGATTCTTTCGTGTGGATGCATGAGGTATAGCAACATCGGGCGACGACACGCACAGGTTTCGGATCAAAAGGAGTGCTTGCCACGACGGTGTAGAGGAACCTTTGTGGGTGAGGAGAAAATGTCCTCTTGGTCCTCCACGACTTTGTCCATCTGCTTCTTTTGCCATGTAGGGGAGCCGTTTTGTTTTGAGGTTGTGGCCACAATATTCCTAATTCCATGGTGAATTGTAATGAAAATAAATTTCACGATTTGGGAAACAATCTTTGCATTGTTTTGCGGTAGTCAAAGAGATGGCGGGAGGCGGTACTACCTGCGGTATCTTGTACGGTTATTTCCCCAAAGTAATAACAACAACACGAGGCCTAGACTCATACACATAATGTTGCTTCCCGCAGTATTTTTGGCCCAATAATACATCGGACACATCGAAGGAGAAACATCACATAATTGCCTCATTTGTGGACGGCTTGATGATGTACGCATTAGGGGAATTTTGAGGTCTAAAAATGGGTCTCCCTGAGAAATTATAAAATAATAGTGGAAATAATAAAATAAGATTTGATGACATCATCAAATTTTAGAGGGAAAAAAGAAAAAACTACTTTCAACTCATATTTTCAACTTATCTCTCAAAATCTTTTACTCAAATTTCGAACGGGAGTACTTGTTAGATGAAAAATTTAATTCATCATTCAAGGAGTACCCATGTTGCACTACTTTTTCATGGACCCTACTACAAGGAAAAATAGAAATAGATGATAAACGTAATTGCAATCACGTTTTTTCATGTATTTCTCATTTTTCACATAGTAGGGTCCATCGAAGTATGCAACATCGACTCTCTGCTGGATGAAGGGTAAATTTTGCATCCAACGGTATTCATGCTCAAAATTGCGATAAAAACTTTGGGAGATAAGTTGAAAATACGGATTGAAAAAGTAGCTTTATTATTTTATTATTTTTTAATATTTTTACGCTTTTAATTAAAAAATGGTGAATCATCCACCATGGTTGACATCATCATCTTGAATCCTTGGTTCTTATGAAGTTTATTTTGGTTGTACATTTTTCTTAGGAGGCCCATTTTAGACCTCAAAATTCCCCTAATGGGAAGGCGACAACTGGCAGTTTGAGGAGATCTCTTCCTTGGTGAAGCCACCCAATGGTATATAGCTACATTGAGTGTGCTATGGTCGGTAGGCCAAGCCGGCTTCATGACTGTCTTCCGAAATGAGTTTCTTTTGGCCAAGCTATCGACGAATTGTGGTGGAGAACCCTTCATGTACACATGCGAATGGAAGGCGTTCCCCCTCCTTTGGACCCTACGGATCCTCCCTTTGGAGCTTGGTGGTGGCAACAATCGATACACATCAATGATCTGCTTCCATTTTCATTGCCCTTGTTTGGTTCGACTTAGGATCGAGAACATGCATCTAATTCCGGGTGCCTTCGGTTCGGCCATAACCGCTATTTGGCTAGTCCTTTCGTTTGTCTTGTGAGTGGGGTTGTTATGAAATTCAAAGCACTTCCACTGTGTCTTTGTATTTGTGGTGTTTTTGAGTCACCCTGATTTGGCTTTGTCCCTTGTTTTTACGTTCACGGGTGCCTTTCCTTGGCTTCGGATTCGCAGGATCCAAAGTCTCGCTATTGCAGCAATTTACGCTCAATCTTTGTGGCATAACGATATGTTGTGCGAGCGAGGTAATGTCGAGGAACTCCATTTCCTCCTAAATTTACTTTGTGCAAACATATGTGGTACTTGAGCACCAAATTCCTCTTTGAATCTTTAATACCCAACTTTGTGCGCGAAGGGTATGAAACAAATTCGTCGGTTCGTGCACATCTTGATCCCTTTGATGTCACGGCGTGGTCCATTGGATTTATTTTTTCCTCATATATCCCCACGGGGTAATAATGTTCCTTGATTTCGTGATCTGAGGGCATTAGGCTCAAGAAAATTCCTTGTATTTTATTAGACTTAGGGGTTTTGTGTTTTCAAGGTAGTTGGTTTCTTATGTAATGATTTGAGTGATTTTAATGAGAATTAATTAAATATTGTGAGGAATTTGTAAATGTTCATATGTCGAATGTTGGAGAACATGAGAGAATTAGGCTAGTTGAGAGTGTATAGGGATTGAGAGATTTAGGAATTAATTATAAACCCTAAATAAGAATTTGTTTCATTATTTTGTGGACGAAGAGGATCCTTAGGGATTAAGTAGTGATTTTAGGATTAAAGAGGATTCATAGGAAATTGTTGAGAAAATAGAGGATTTGGATCGAGGTGGAGTTCCGAAATATTTGTATAAATTAAGCCTAAAGGCATATAGAATATATTTCAAGGTAGAAAATAGATAGAGAGTGACTCGGGGTTTGAGAGAGATAGGGTTTGAAGCCTACGAAATTTTGTGAAAAAAAGACGCGAGATTTGAATATCGGTGAGAGGAAGATTTCCTATGTAATTGCGTATTGTTAATACGGAGAACTCAATTTTACGAGTTCATGTTTCATTCTTTGAGTTTATATAGGTTGCGGATGAAATTCTGAGGATTGTTGATTGTATGAGTTTGTGTGTTTAATATTGAATTGTGATGGTAAAGCGTATTGTATCGATCACAAAAATGAATCTGATGAGATGTAAGAGGAAAATATCTCTTAAGTCAATACCTTGAGTATGTCGTGTTAGAATCAACAATCGAGAGGTTGAATCGTATACATCGGTCTGTATGGATTTTATTCCTTTAAATGGTATTTATGTAGTTCTGAGTACAACACATCACGATTGAGATTCGGGGTTGGAGTCACATTTGAGTTTTAATGTGTTTATAAGTGATTATAAAACACGAAAATGGATAATAGAAGATGAATAACCCATGCGTGGAATGAATGCAAGAGGGTTTGAAGATTGTGAAGATATATGATATGGCCACAGTCGGAAACTATGAGTTGAACAAAGACGAGAAAACGCAAAGTAATGGCGACATGTGTCGAATTTGGGTTGGTCAAAGGAATGGAACTTTGAAGGAGCGGAAGAAAGCAGAGCGTGGTAGTGAACGGTGAGCGGTTTAAAGCCAATGGTTTTCGCACGGCTCTTGAATGGTAAGCGGTTTTATTGGAGTTGAACACGATACACTCAGGTGACACATAGCCTGGGTGGTATTTAAAAACCATTTGTTTCACATGAATTTTTGAGTGATGGCGAGGGTTGATTGAACGCGATAGCCCACTTCGATCGTTGGTCTTGGAGATCCAATGGTGGATGTGTGGAAAGTTGTGAGGAGGTTAACCATGGTGTGGACTCGACGGTGTTAAAAAGAAATGTTGAATTGGAGCTCGACATCAAAGGCGAGCGTCCGTCGGATGTAAAGCATTAAAATGGACGATGGAGATTGAGTTGCGAAATGAATAAGCAAGTTGGTAAGTTGTGGGACTCGAACTAAATATTATGTTGATATTTAGGAATTTAAACATTAAATGGGTTAGAACTTAGGAATGAAATGAAATTCTATGTTGTGGGCCGAATATTATTAATGTTTATTGGAAATGAATGGTGAGCTCGAAAAAGGAATTTGGGGATTCCACATGCAAATTTGTTCAAAGAGAAATGCTTGAAGAAGCAAACGAAATTTGAAAAGTATTGTGTTTTAAAACTAATGAATTGTGTATGATTGCGGGTACATCATAGGATGATGAACAAGCTTTAAATTTTGTTAAGGAGAAGAATTTGAATCGAAATATTTCGGATTAATCTTTCGAAAGATCCGGGAAGAAATGGCTCTGAGAGGGTATATTAGAAATGCTAGCGAGAATATTGAAACGGAAGAAGAAAAGACCATACGATGAGTTGGTCAACGACAAATGAAGGTATGGAAAGTTGTGTAAAGTTTCCAAGTTCTAGTCCAATAGAGATTATTGAGTTATATAGAAAGTTAGATCTTCAAGAAGAGAGTTGGAAGCAGAGGATCTATACTCGGGATAAATTGTTGAATGTGAAGAACGAAAAGAATTTTCATGAATGAAAATAAGGAAATAGAGGATAAGGATGTAAGAATGATTAAGCAAATTGAAGAAGTTCATTGTTGTGAACTAGAACAAGGAGCAATTCTTGAAACGGATGATAAGAAAGAGCAGTATTGTTGTGATCTCATGGAGAATTTAAATCATCATACGATGTGGCGACAAAGGAGTTAAGCTGAAAACTAAAAGCAACATATTTGAAATGTTGCGAGAGGAGAAAAGAGATATTGAAACCTTGTATTTTTAATATTGATAATTCATGTCAGAGGCTAATTATGCGAGGCAAATAAGGACAACAAATGAAAAATGTCAAAGGATCTAATGAAAGGAAACTATGTTAGCTGAAAACATAGTGAAGGATCATCATTCTATCATGGTGATTGGCACAAAGAGATAACCTTGGAAGGCTGAGAAGAAAGACAATGAAAATTTTACGAGTCTTGGAAGAGACTTGGGCTTGCAAGAAGAAGATTTGGTGATTGGATCATCAAATGAGACCATTGGGTCTTGTAATTTTGAAATTGACAATTTGAAGAGTTTGTGTTTACAAGTGTTGCGAGAAGACAATCCATCTCTTAGAATTGTCTTGAATGAAGTTGGTATTTGAGAAGAAGGAAACCATAGATTCCTTATTTAATAAGGAGAGCATCTACAAGGAAGATTGACAGTTATGTCTCATATGAAAGAAACTTATTCTTGCGATGACGAGGGGAGGAATTGGCTCGATTAGTCAAGATAAGATTGTGGGAAAGACTTTTAGAATTGCCACGGTGATGAGAATCATAATTATATTCGATAAAGGATGAAGATACATAAATTTGAAGAGTTTTAATTGATTGCCGAGAATCGATCGAGAGGTGATGGACGATTCTTGAAGATTGTCGAAGAATAGCGAGGATATCTTCAGAGGAAACTAAGTGCAACATATTGATGATGTGTTTGATGTGAAACAAGTCTGAAAGGGAATGATTGAAATGTTTGATGGAAACATTTGAACAAGGGAAAAGGTACGGACACTAAAGTAGAATTTCCCGAGAAGTTATGAAAGAGGCGAGGAAAGCGAGATACTAGTTTGTTAAAATTAATTATGCTTACTAGTATACAAAGAAAGGGCGAATGAGTATGTTACGTAGTTGAGAATCAAATGATAATTCATTTTTTAAAGTGAATTTGCGGGTGATGAAGCGAGAAAAGAAAGAATGTTGCGAGAGGGGGGATATCTTAAGAGATATTCGGGAAGTTCAGGAGGAGGCAACATCCACGGCGGTAACATCAACAAAGGTAATAGTAATGGCGACGACTTTATCTACAACAAAAACAACATGTGCGGCAACGAAATTGAAAGAAGCAACAAAAGGCGAGTAATTCCCCGGACGAGAAGATAAACTGAGCACTTAGAGATTGAAAACGAAGGAGGTTGATGATGAGGTGTCTCGAGGAAAAGACGGCGGCAAGAGAGAGCGAAAATTATAGAAAGGAAAGACCGAACGAATGTGAAGGCATAGCTAGTGGCAAGATGCGAGAATAAAGTATGGAAGTACGGAAAAGTGTAGTTAAAGAATAATGCGGCTATTGGACGACAAAACAAAAAGTATGGGATCCGGAGGCAAATATTAAAGCACATGATCGAGGATATCATGATTATTTTTGACCTTGGGAGTTTGATGCGGGGGCATTAGGCTCGAAAATTCCTTGTATTTTATTAGACTTAGGGTTTGTGTTTTCAAGGGAGTTGGTTTCTTATGTAATGATTTGAGTGATTTTAATGAGAATTAATTAAATATTGTGAAATTTTGTAAATGTTCTCGAATGTTGGAGAACATGAGAGAATTAGAGGTAGTTGAGAGTGTATAGGGATTGAGAGATTTAGGAATTAATTATAAATCCTAAATAAGAATTTGTTTCATTATTTTGTGGATGAAAGAGGATCCTTAGGGATTAAGTAGTGATTTTAGGATTAAAGAGGATTCATAGGAAATTGTTGAAAATAGAAGGATTTGGATCAATTGTGTTCGAAATATTTGTATAAATTGTAAGCCTAAAAGGCATATATAATAGATTTCAAGGTAGAAAATAGATAGAGAGTGACTCGGGGTTTGAGAGAGATAGGGTTTGAAGCCTATGGGGTACATAGAAAAAATACCAGCGATTTGAATATTAGACCGGAGAATATTTCCTATGTAATTACTGTGTGTTAATACGAGAGAACTCAATTTTCGAGGAGTTCATGTTTCATTATTGAGTTTATATAGGTTGCGGATGAAATTACGGGATTGTTGATTGTATGAGTTTGTGTGTTTAATATTGAATTGTGATGGTAAGCTTGTGTGTATCGATCACAGAGTGGATCGATGAGATGTAAGAGAGAAGAAATATCTCTCCGATCAATACCTTGAGTATATCGTGTTAGAATCAACAATCGGGGTTTGAATCAACGATCGGGGTTTGAATCGTATACATAAGATGTGTATGGATTTTATTCCTTTAAATGGTGTTTAAATGATTTCTTTTGGTACCTTGTACGGTGAGATTCGGGGTTTGGGTCACATTTTGAGTTTTAATGTGTTTATAAATGATTATAAAACACGAAATGGATAATAGAAGATGAATAACCCATGTATGGAATGAATGCGAGAGAGGGTTTGAAGATTGTGAAGATATATGGTATAGCCTGATGGAAACTATGAGTTGAACAAAATGACAAGAAAACACAACGTAGTAAGTATTTGTGTAATAGAGAAGTTGGATCGGTCAAAGGAATGGAACTTTGAAGGAGCGAGAGGAAGCGAGGCGGAATCGTGAGTAGTGAACAATGAAGGCGGGTTTAAAAACCAACCAATGGTTTTCGCGCGGCTCTTGAATGGTAAGCGGTTTTATTGGAATTGAATGCGATACACTCCAAGGAAGTGACACATAGCACAGGTGGTATTTAAAAACCATTTGTTTCGCGTGAATTTTGAGTGATAACTCGCGGGGGTTGATTAGGAACACGATGTCAGATTCGATCGTTAGCGCTGGAGATCAACGATGGATGCGTGGAAAGGTGCGCGAGGAATTAATCATGGTGTGGAGCAAGCCGGTGTTAAAAATGTTGAATTGGAGCTTGAAATCAAGCAGCTACAATCAAATCGGATCTAGAAAGCATTAAAATGGACGATGGAGATTGAGTTGCGAAAATGAATAAGCAAGTTATTGGAATTGTAGGACCGGAACCAAATATTATGTTGATATTTAGGCATTTATATATTAAATGAGTTCGAACTTAGGAATAAAAAATGAAATTCTATGTTATGGGCCGAATATTATTAATTTTTATTGGAAATGAATGGTGAGCTCGGGTGTGGGCCGAATAACATTCGGATTGGTGACTTATCTTGATGGTTGAGTAAAGGTGGGTTCCCGAAGGTTATTTTAATATTTATCCTTGGTATTTATTTAACCAAAAATTTACGAGATATTAAATCGATAGAAACTTAAGTGTGGGCTCAGTATATGGCGGATGTTGATAAATGGGTATTTACCCAAAGTTATAGATATTGATTCCCATTTCATAGAAACGAGTTTTATCATATGGTTTTAACCATAAATTTTGGTAAGCTTCCGCATTAGAGTTTGGCCAATTTGGGTATTATGTTGGTTGATAAATGAGCCATGCATTTTTATATGCATCTTAAGGTGAGAATGTGGGTTTTTGTAGCTTTAGGTACACGTCATTTCGTCTTAGAATGAATTCCAAGTGGGTGCGGCCAGAAAAGAGAGGGGTTCCCTCGCATCCTTTTGCTTACGGTAGGTTTTCTCACTAGTCTTTGACATGGGGGGTGGCTTTAAGGAGTGAAAAAATAATATATTCTCGGTCGAAGAAATCATGGATTGAGAAATACCCTTCCAACAAATTCAACCATTTATCTGATACTGCATCTATACGGCCTTAAAATACGGGAATGAGGATTGACCTTTGTACCTTGAAAGGAGTGGCGCCTCCAAAGTGGCTACTCAATGCAAATGCTGCTGTCGGTGGGCGATCGTTGAAGGATCTAGGCAAGGTTGTCCATCATCGCGTTTCTTTGTTTATCGAGGGCCTCCTCGAGAAATATTTTGATAGGATCCTCTTGCTCCCTCTTATTTATTTTCTTTCGCATTACAGGAGTTTGTTTGGGTTTGTGAGGCTAATCTTGCGGGGTTTCAACCGAGATCGAGCCCCTAAATCCTTATACACGACCTCGTTGGGGACATGCAAAGAAAAATAGAGAAATATCAAACCCGCTACGATACCATTGATCCATATTTTTGCGAGATAGAAATAAACATAAATACAAAGATGCAATGAAATAAAACTTCACTTCATTAAAATCAAATGGGTGAAATATGCTTACGGACATGGCGAGTAAACTAGCTAGGGTATTTGGTAGCTTACCTATGAGAAGAGATGTGGTGGATACGGGCCTTTGAACATTACAATGAGGCTTGAAGGCCTATTTATTGTTGACGGCAAATGGAAAAACCCTAATCATGCAAAAGCCTAACTACTGGAGATGAAAGCGCCAAAAATATGGGCCCCCGTTTGGGTAAATTGGTACCTCAATATTCTTGGGGACATAACTTTGGCATGTGATATCCATTTGACACACTCAATACCCCATTCAAAATATACGTAAGGAATAAAAATTTTAACTTTGAGAGACATTGAAGAAACTTCCATGTTGCTCTCGGTTTTCTCAAAAAATGTCGTTTAGGGCCTCAAAACAACTCTATAAGTTCGGGACTTGAAAAAGCGCTAAAAATAACAAGTTGTATTTGGCGAAAAGGCGAAAGAACTAATGATGGGGGTTCAAATGGAATAGGTGGGTGGCCACCAATATCCACCTAGATCATTAGGGCCTCAAACGATTCCTAGGAAGTTTGGGAGAAGAAAAGCTGACCCAAAAATAGTAAGTTGTCACTTTGGCTTGAAAAAATGAAAGAAGCGATAGTGGGGGTCCAAATGGAATAGGTAGGTGGCCACCAATATCCTGGATCACTCAACCACTAATTGAGTAATGTTTGACTACTTCCATTATATCCTAAGGAAAATATTGTGTGGAAACCCTTTATGCATTTTCTTGCATTTTTTAAGTGGTACAATGCGAGACCATCGTGTTGATTATGATTCTTCACACTTGGATACCTTGAGTGAGGCATGCAACAAAACCAACCAACTTGGGGGATCAAAATACCTTTACATAAAGCTCAAAGTACTCAACTACTTAAACTAACTCACCATGCTAATGTTGAGCTACTTATCAATGTGGTGATGAGGTTATGAAGTTGAGCATGGGGAGGTTTTTAAAGTTGGACATACAACTTTCCATATCAATATAATGTGGATGTTATATAATACATTGAGTTAAATTCTAATCAAAATTCCATAGTTAATTGAGTAGGAATTATAACTCTATAATCTTATTTTATAATGTGTGATGAGTGAGTATAAATAGCCAATTTAGCATAGTTATTATGTTGGGATATGCATGCTACAACCAAGTATGGGAGATATTTCCATGAATGAGTGAGTATGACATTGAATCCACGTTAAATTTCACATGTTTTTTGTTTTTTAATTAATATAATTTGAAAATAACCAACCTAAATTAGGCTTAACTCCCAATCTATCAATCACAAGAGATCAAATATATTGAAGTGCAAATATTTGCAAATTCGTGACATTGATCAAAATATACATATAGAGATTTATTTCCTCTCGGTAACTCCAATAAACCCAAGGTTAAAATAAATATTTTATATATTTATATAACCATATTAGGAAACAACTCACTTATAAATAGAACTTTTTCTTTGTAAATATAAACTTTATTCATTCCTTAAATCCATATAAATAACAAGTTTTGGCTCTCCCTAGTCTATTGTTTGGGAAACTAGACTAGTGGAAAAACCATAGTTTTTTTCATCATCCAAAAATTATTAGAAACTAGGACCATCAAAAACACATAGATTGTATCTTTGAACTACATACTAGTCTACTTCAACTTTAAATTGGAAAATAAAAAACAACATAACTAACATAAGAAAAATGGAATAAATATGGCTTCCATTCGGTCTTTGGAGAGTCGGTCTTTCCACAATAATTGTTTATTTACCATTTCTTAGCTAACATCCCTTGATCCAAAAGTAGGCCTAAATTGTTTTAATGTCTTGCACATGCATGACCAAACCATTCATGGAGGAAAGTGAAGCTTATCTAGCATTAGGAGGATTTACTCCTTGACTTCATTTTGTTAAGCAAGACCCTATTTAGGTTTTCAAATCCTAATAAATATCCACCATGTATATATTGATTGAAGCAACTATGGGTGTGCCCAATATCTAGAACCCAATCAAAAAAATCATTGGCCACCTCCATATTTGTTAGGAATCTCCACTTATCACTTACAATTTCACACTCTACATTGTTATCTCTCTTGAATGGGTTAAGGAGAGTGAGAAGCGATAAAAATTCACAAAATATTCTACCATTTTTTGAGCGTGAGACTTGCCTTGATCATAGTAATATGTTGCTCCTCTTTGAATATTTCATGTTGTGAGGCACTAAGATCAAAAACCAAGAACTACCAAAGGATCTAGATGTGAAGGAACAACTTGTGAAGAGAGTGCTAAGTAAAAGGGGGGGTCTTTGGTATGAGTAGTTAAGGAACGATGGAGAGGAAATTTAGAGATTGAGAAAATTTATTTTGGAAATATGAAAGGTAGAGAGAATGGATCGGGAAAATAAAAGAGTTTCATAGTGCATGGATGAAACCAACAAAAATGAATAGAAAATTATATGACAAAGGAGGAAAAGTGTAAGGAAGAGGGAAATTACCATAAAAATCCCTAGTAGGTGCATAGGAGATCATACTTGATACCCGAAATGACTAAATAGAGTCATCTAACCGGGTTATAGAGAGAATTTAAAATCCTTCAAGGCCCAAAAACTACGATGACCTAGGATTGTGGGAGCCAAGAGCCACAAATTTCCATAATTGATTACTTTACTCCTTTGTTGTACCTGAACAACCCTTGGGTTATTTCAATTTTCATTTTCGTACGGGCTAAACAACCCACTTAGAAAATTATGAATGTTCTTCATAGGAGGAGAGAAGAGAATGAACACATATGCGAGTGCTTGGTATCTAAATCCACCATTTTAATTGTAATATCAATCCACGATGAAATTTTCCATTAATCCTTTCATAACGCCATATCAAGTCGACATAAAAACCTTATGTATGTGCACGTACTCTTGTTGGGATGTGATGGTGAGTTAATATCTCCTTGAGGCATATTTCCATGTCCCTGCATCGTGAGAGTTTGGTGGGACAATGACCATGGACAACCCACGACCCATGACTAATAATACATTTGGGGAAAATTATATCTTTTTTTAGGTAGATTTGAGCATTCTTGTTTAGACTAGGTAGGAAAATAATACCAAGTGAAGCTTGGTAGCCTCACCCAGTCATTCAACCTTCTTTAGTTAGGAGATTAGTTATTTTTATTTGTTGGCTATTTAATATGTGATGTTTGAATAACCATTATGGAAGGAAGAAGATTGAAAACATGTTCCAAACTAGTTTATAAGCATCGTTGTAACACTCCCCTCTTAACCCACAACCCAACGAGTTAGAAGGATGGAGTTACTGAAAATCAAGCTCCCGAGCATAGTTATGGGAATAAGACCTAAATTTTGAAATTTTCCAAACTTATCTAAACCTAGAATAATATCACCATTGTGTTCATCTCGTCGAATGAATATGGTGATATAAAAATTTTCCTCAATTTGCTTTATGGATTGCAAGATATAGAATACAAAAATTGGCCCTAATTTCCTTGCCACATCATACAGTTGTCACATGGTAGCACACCATTGGTCCATGTGGTAGTCGGACTCATGGTCTAGTTGGGTTCGAAACGCAACAATCGTTTTTCCTTTTTCTAGGCACGACCCCAACCTATGACCTGAAGTCGGGGTCAATTCTCACGAAACACATTTTACTTTTTTTAATATTTGGTCGACCCACGACTTCGACTTAAGTCAAGGTCTCAATATCCAACTTACCAAGTCCATATGTAGAATTTTTTAGGTTTTTCGGTGTTTTAACATTCATTCTAGGGATCCAATTTGTCCATGATATTCAAGGTTTTTCCTCCAATGATTCCCCTATCCCCTTCTTGAAATGGATTTCAAGAGATCGAGACCCATGAGCCTGATAATGTGATGTTAAAACAAAATAATTTCCACGAAATTCATTCTCAAACATAGATAGCAACTCATAAAAAAATAGAATATCCTCTCTCGTGCTTGATTAACCCTCTTAACTAGATAAAAATAATCCATATTTATAACTTAATCACATAAATACAAGGTTTGGAATCCGGTACTCTTCCTTTAGTAAACAACTTAGTGTTGGTAGTAACAGGACTTACCAACATTCAAAGGGGTCTCCCAGGTATTCGGTCCCAATTAGACCTCACACGGGTTTGGGATAGAACACATCAGGAATACAACTCGGTTTTCATATAAATATTTTCCTTGGCTTTAGTTGTCGGCACGAGAGAGAAACACATATGTGCCTTCGAAAAGAAAGTGTGCATAGTGAATGTTTGGTTACAAGTGCATCGAGTTCATATACGTGGAGGGAGGTGAAGGTGAGCCTCTAAGAGAGAGGTAATAGTAGCACTCTAGTAGAGACACAAACAAGAATGTTTCATCTAACATCCAACCGAATAGTCTGAAGACATACCGAAGATTGCTAAATCATTACAACACATTATCAATATGATAAGCACTAAAATAATCGAAATAGTTAAAATAATTTAGTACTAGTGAAAGAAAACACGAATCATAAACATTTACATAATATTCTTACAAATATTCATAATCCATGCATGAAAACGGTATTTAGCCATTAGGCTTCAAATATTAAGTAAAATTCTAAGATGCACGAACACAATAAACATCACTTGCTCCAATAGTGGAGCATTAGGAACTATGCTGCTCCCCAAAATTACTAACTTGTATCTTTGAGGCCTTATAGGAGAAAGCGAGTGAAAATTCCTTTGCTTGTACAATGAGGGTGTATATATAAAAAATGGGGTGATCATTCACCTCCCACATGACTCTTAGACTACCTTCATGTTGTTTGACTTCCTATGACTTTTCAACTCTCACATGACTCTTTACATCTTGTACATGTCCTTTGGACTTCCACTTCACAATACATTTTCAAATAATAATTTACAATAATCCACGAAAATGATGTGGCACATGATGACTCATGACATGAAAGATATGACAGCGATGACGTGGGCCATAATGACATGGAAATGTCGAAGCCATTCTTTGCTAGCGTTAACTCTTTGTGTCTTCTTGAAGATGATCTCTTCTTCCACCTCCATATGGCTTAGAGATGAGGAGTCTTAAGTGTTATCGAATCTTGGATCTCACTTACTTCCTCTTTTGATTGGTCAGGTGTACTTTCAATTAGAGAGGTGTCTTCTGACATGATCACATTCTCCATATCCTTCATCATCCGAGTAAATATCATGATAGAGTGCATAACATCTACAATTCACTCATGAGAAAAGATGACATCGATTTGATAAACCATTAGTCTAAGATGTTGCATGATGATCCATAGAATTAGATGGAGCTTGGGTGGTAGGATGAGGAGGGTGAGGACTGCAGTGCACAAATTAGGAAGTCGGGCCAAGACAGAGCCTTGAGACATATACAGTACATAGTTCGGGATGAGGCTGAGCTTGAATATTGTGTAGTTGAGGGATTCATGGGGCTAGGATAAGGGCTTAAGCATTGAAATTTCCCATTGTGTGTGAGTGTTGGAAGGACATGGAGGCCGAGGGTGATTGAATTATTGTGCATTTTAGGAGCTTAAGGATAAGGCTTAAGGAATAAGACTACATAATGCCTGATTCGAGGCCTACCTAGAGAGAAATATTGCACAATTTTGGAGCTCGGGGGTTGGCTTAAGCAGCAGGATTGTGCGATGCGCAACTCTAGAGGAAGAAATTATGTATTTTGTAGTGACAAGAAGCAAGGTTGCTACTTGAGGGCTAATAATGCATAATGTGTAGTTTAGGTTGGGTTTGGAAGAGGTTGAGTGGCCCGATCGAGGAGCTTTCCCAATTTTGACTAAGTGTTGGATCAATGAAATGAATATGAAAAAAAAAATACTCGGTATGATCTCACAACGATATTACTTGACAACACAAAAACACCCATAACACATGAACAACATACTTTCCTCGGTAAAAAACTTTGCTATGGGCGACACGAGTGCGGCACTAAATATACACTTTGTGATCGTGATGCCACTTATGTGACGATGATTGAAAATTTGTAAATGAGTGAAATAGATGTTTTCATGATAGAACAACTTTCATTTGCACAAGTATTACCCCCTAAACACAAAACTAGCTTGTGTATAATGTGTGAAACTTAACATGCTAGAAGATGACACTTTAGTTATCTCACAAATGGGACTATAAAACTTAGAGACAACGCATGCGATGACTCTTAATGTTGCAACGACAACATGAAATGTCGAGGTAGACTCTGAAATTTGGATGCAAGCCAAAATTTTGGAGGGTGTTATAGCGACGACAATCCTTGGTGACACCTTTGTAGGTAGAATTCCAACTTCTCTACCTTGGTTGATTATTTTGTGCAAGGTCTAGTTCTTTAGGGAGTATTTATTAATCATTTAGATCACTTTGGTTTCCCCACTTACACTATTCATAAGCATAGTCCCCTTAATTTATTTTATCGGTTGAACACTATTGGGTATGTGTTATATTCTTTCCACGACTAAGCATGCGCTGGGTAGTCTGCGTCCATGGTTTTGTGCATGGTTTTGCACATGGTTTTGGGGTTCGATGGTTTTCGGCCCCTTGTATTTTTGTAGATCCGGTCAAGGGAACTACGGTTATGTTCTAATCCAGGGTTAATGGATTGGGTTTATGTATGCTCCGACATGTATATATATGTGTTGTAACACTAAAAGGAATATAATGAAAAATCAAGCTGGTCGTCCCGATTTGGGATCCAGGGGAAAATCTCTGTGTTTCTCTGTTTTATGTTTTATGCTCTTGCTATTGTTTATTTTCTGTTATAAGAATCGTGTGTAGATATTTCTGTCTGTGGTTAAAACGCACATTTGGTATCGGGAGTCGTTTCATGAAGGGGACGCCTTGGCCGCCGAGGGTTTTTTGTTCGGCCTGTGGTAGACCCCCGTTCGCGGGGAGATCCTCATGATCGATTCTTGAGGTGAAAGAAGATGGCGAGTTAAAGGGGGGAAGATAGAGATCGAGAAATTTACGGGTCAGAGTTTTGGAGTTGGAAGCCCAAAATGGAGGATCCGTCGTGGATAACAACCGTTGGATCGCAAGATCCAGATCTAAACCAACGGCAATGTCGATGAAGATCAAGAAATCGGACTTGGTTGGCTAAGAGCACAATACGGTTGTGTGTCTCAAATTCAGTATTGTTGAATGTATCTGGGGAAGCTACGACGAAGACCTTGTGGGACAAGCTAGGGATTTTGTATCAATCTAAGTCTTTGGTGAATAAGTTGTTCCTGCGGAAAAAGATGTATAACCTGAGGATGAAGGATGGAGACTCCGTGACAGAGCATCTGAATGCCTTCAATACTGTGGTAAGTCAGTTGTTGTCTGTTGATATTAAAATCTCAGATGAAGATAAGTGCATCAGTTTGTTGTGCTCTCTACCAGACTCGTGGGACAGTCTGGTTATTGCAATAGGTAGCAATACAACTACCTTGAATTTTTATGACATTGTCTCAGCCTTGCTATCGGAGGAAATGAGACGGAGAAATATGGAGGGTCAGAATGGAGATGCCTTATCTGTACGAGGAAGGTCCAAGAACAGAAACAAGAATAAGGTTTCGAGTGGGAGATCTAAATCTAGAGGGAGATCTAAATCTCCTGGAAAGTTTGTAAAGGTGTGCTGGAAATGCGGAAAGGAAGGACACTACAAAAAGGAGTGCAGATCTAAAGCTCCCGAGAAAGGAAAGGGATCTGATGAAGGTCCTTCTGCAGAGGCAAAAACCACCTCGGATGAAGGTCGGGATGTGTATTTGGCTTCTTCTTCAAATACACATGTAGATCATGAGTCATGGTTGATTGACTCAGGTGCATCCTTTCACTTCACTCCCCATAGGGAGTGGTTCGGCGAGTATGAGAAATATGATGGTGGTGATGTCTTCCTAGGGGATGATACGAGGGCTAGAATCATTGGACGTGGAAAGGTCAAGTTGAAGCTGCAAGGTGGAAGGATTAGAACACTTCCTGGTGTTCTGCATATTCCTGCATTGGCTAGAAATTTGATTTCTGTAAGCAATATGGATGATGCAGGTGTAAAAACAGTGTTCGAGAAAGATTCCTGCAAGATGGTTTGGGGAGCACTGGTACTAATGCGGGGAGTTCGGACTGGAACTCTATACAAGCTACAAGGTAGCACTGTTATTGATGGGTGTAATAGTTCTATGGTTCCTGAAAGTGGAGCGGAAATCCTAGCTGTCTCTGGAGAAAAGACCATGTTATGGCATCAAAGGCTTGGACATATTGGAGAGAAGGGCCTTCAGATACTGCACAGAAATGGTATGGTAGAAGGTATGTCTAATTGTTCTCTGGATTTCGATTTCTGTGAACATTGTGTATATGGGAAGCATAATCGGGTGAGTTTTCCTTCTGGTTCTAAGAGGGAAAACAAGATATTAGAACTTGTGCACAGTGATGTGTTTGGGCCTGTGTCAGTTCCATCACTGGGAAAGTCTGTGTACTATGTTTCATTCATAGATGACTTCTCAAGGAATACATGGATATATTTCTTGGGGAAGAAATCTGAAGTCTTTGACAAATTTAAAGAATTTAAGGCTCTGGTGGAAAACCAGACAGAGAAGAAGATAAAGGCGTTGAGGACAGATAATGGTGGGGAGTTCTGCAAGAAGGAATTTGAAGAGTTCTGTAAGAAGTGTGGTATAGCACGGCAGAAGACTACTCCATACACACCTCAGGAAAATGGAGTTGCAGAAAGAATGAATAGAACACTGATGGAAAAGGCAAGAAGCATGCTCAGTGGTACCGGGTTAGGACAAGAATTCTGGGCAGAGGCAGTGGAGACTGCATGTTACTTAGTTAATAGATCGCCTTCATCAACGTTGGAGGATAAGACCCCACATGAGGTATGGACTGGTAAGAAACCCTCTATTTCACATCTAAGGGTATTTGGATGTGATGCATATGTACATGTTCCAAAGGAGAAAATGACCAAGTTGGATAATAAATCTCAAAGGTGCATCTTTATTGGGTATAAGGATGGTTTAAAGGGTTACAAGCTTTGGAACCCAGAAACAAGGAAGGTTGTGTACAGCCGAGATGTGGTGTTTAGAGAAGTGAAAGATGTTGTTAAACATGAAGTCCTACCAAAGGAACCTGAGAAGATAGAGTTTGAGCTAAAGGAGGATGAACCAGACTCTACAACAGAAGAAGACTCAGAAGATGAAGAGCCACAAACTCCAGCTTTGAGAAGATCAGTTTGGGAAAGAAGGAAACCAGAAAGGTATAGTCCATCTGCTTTCTGTTCATGTTTTGCCTTAACTATAACTGATGATGAACCCAGAACTGTCAGGGAGGCAGTAGATTCAGAGGATGGAAAACTCTGGAAGGAGGCCATGGTTGATGAAATGGCATCCTTGCACAAAAATGATGCATGGGATCTGGTGGAGTTGCCGGCTGGAAGGAAGCCCACTGGGAGAAAATGGGTGTTTAAGAAGAAGATGAATGTAGAAGGCAAGGTGGAGAAATACAAAGCTCGGTTGGTAGCAAAAGGTTATTCCCAAGTGCCGAGAATTGATTTTGGTGATATTTTTTCTCCTGTTGCCAAAGTTACTTCTATTAGATTACTTTTATCTGTTGCTGTTGCATTTGATTTTGAGATAGAACAGATGGATGTGAAGACAACATTTCTTCACGGGGATCTATAAGAGGAGATCTACATGAAGCAACCTGAAGGCTTTATGGTGAAGGGTAAGAAAGAACTGGTATGCAGGTTGAAGAAGTCTCTGTATGGGTTAAAACAGTCACCAAGGATGTGGTATCAGAAATTTGATACCTATAGACGGGGACTTGGCTTCACCAGAAGCAAGGAGGATCACTGTGTTTATTTTAAATTAATTGGTGACCGTGTTATTTATTTGGTCTTGTATGTGGATGATATGTTGTTGATTGGAAATGACAAAGAAATTATCCAAGATTTGAAGACCCAACCGTTCTCCAAATTCGACATGAAGGATATTGGTGCTGCAAACTATATTTTGGGCATGGAAATTAAGAGAGATCAGGAAAAGAGGAAGCTCTGGTTAAACCAGAGGAAGTATTTCAAGACTATATTGTAGAGGTTCAATATGCAGGATAGTAAACCGGTGAGTGTTCCTATTCCTGTAGGTGCAAAGCTGTCTGCTGAACAGTGTCCCAAGACACAAGAAGAAGAGGAGGATATGTCCCGTGTTCCATATGCAAGTGCAGTGGGTAGCCTGATGTATGCAATGGTCTGTACTAGACCAAACATTGCACATGAAGTGGGAGTATTGAGCAGGTTTATGTCAAACCCAGGGAAGGAGCATTGGACAGTAGTGAAGCGGGTTTTCAGATATTTACGTGGCACTAGTGATTATGGCTTGTGCTACCAGGGAAGACCAGGATTGGAAAGAATGCTGGACATTCATGGTTTTGTTGATGCAGACTGGGCTGGAGATATGGACCAAAGAAGATCTACAAGTGGGTATGTGTTTAGCCTATTTGGAGGCGCAGTCAGTTGGATGAGTAAAAGACAGTCCGTAGTGGCTCTTTCAACTACAGAGGCAGAATACATAGCAGCCACTCATGCAAGCAAGGAAGCAGTTTGGTTGCAGAGATTGTGTTCAAGTATGGGGTTGGTACAACAAGCTATAAGGATAGACTGTGATAGCCAAAGTGCAATTTTCTTGGCTAAGAACCTTGTTTATCATTCAAAGACAAAGCACATTGATGTTCAATATCACTTTGTTAGAGATATGGTTGAGGCTAAAAGGGTGTTGCTGGTAAAGGTGGACACTTTCAAGAATGTTGCAGATGCATTGACAAAGTCTGTGAGCACTCAGAAGTTCTCTTGGTGTAGAGAAACAATGGGTGTTGAAGAATTGGGCCAATATGACTAAGCCCTCTTGTGGCCCCCTCTGGAAAGAAAACAACAAGTTGGGAGAATGTTGGGTATGTGTTATGGTTGGAAAATTTTGGTTCCTTAATTTCCGCTGGGTAGTCTGCGTCCATGGTTTTGCACATGGTTTTGGGGTTCGATGGTTTTCGGCCCCTAGTATTTTTGTAGATCCGGTCAAGGGAACTACGGTTATGTTCTAATCCAGGGTTAATGGATTGGGGTTTATGTATGCTCCGGCATGTATATATATGTGTTGTAACACTAAAAGGAATATAATGAAAATCAAGCTGGTCGTCCCGATTTGGGATCCAGGGGAAAAATCTCTGTGTTTATCTGTTTTATGTTTTATGCTCTTGCTATTGTTTATTTTCTGTTATAAGATTCGTGTGTAGATAATTTCTGTTCAGGGTTAAAACCTACATTTGGTATCAGAGCTGTTTTGGCTTCAAGGGGATGCCTTTGCTGCTGAGGGTTTTTTGTTCGGGCCTGAGGTAGACCCTGTTCAGTGGGAGATCTGCGGGATCGATTCTTGCGGTGAAAGAAGATGGCGAGCGGCGGAAAGATAGAGATCGAGAAATTTAATGGTCAGAGTTTTGAGTTTTGGAAGCTCAAGATGGAGGATCTGCTGGTGGACAAAGATCAGTGGATCGTGGTAGATCCAGGTACTAAACCAACGGCAATGTCAGATGAAGACTGGAAGAAACTGGATCGGAAGGCTAAGAGCACAATACGGTTGTGTGTCTCAGATTCAGTATTGTTGAATGTATCTGGGGAAGCTACGACGAAGACCTTGTGGGACAAGCTAGGGACTTTGTATCAATCTAAGTCTTTGGTGAATAAGTTGTTCCTGCAGAAAAAAACTGTATAACCTGAGGATGAAGGATGGAGACTCGGTGACAGAGCATCTGAACGCCTTCAATACTGTGGTAAATGTACCGTCATCTATTGATATTAAAATCTCAGATGAAGATAAGTGCATCAGTTTGTTGTGTTCTCTACCAGACTCGTGGGACAGTCTGGTTATTGCAATAGGTAGCAATACAACTACCTTGAATTTTGATGACATTGTCTCAGACTTGCTGTCGGAGGAAATGAGACGGAGAAATATGGAGGGTCAGAATGGAGATGCCTTATCTGTACGAGGAAGGTCCCAGAACAGAAACAAGAATAAGGTTTCGAGCGGGAGATCTAAATCTCCTGGAAAGTTTGTAAAGGTGTGCTGGAAATGCGGAAAGGAAGGGCACTACAAAAAGGAATGCAGATCTAAAGCTCCTGAGAAAGGAAAGGGATCTGATGAAGGTCCTTCTGCAGAGGCAAAAACCACCTCGGATGAAGGTGGGGATGTGTATTTGGCTTCTTCTTCAAATACACATGTAGATCATGAGTCATGTTTGATTGACTCAGGTGCATCCTTTCACTTCACTCCCCATAGGGAGTGGTTCTCCGAGTATGAGAAATATGATGGTGGTGATGTCTTCCTAGGGGATGATAGGAAGGCCAGAATCGTCGAACGTGGAAAGGTCAAGTCAAGCCGCAAGGGTGGAAGGATTAGAACACTTCGGTGTTCTGCATATTTTCCCGCATCGCTAGAAATTTGATTGTAAGCAAGATGGATGATGCAGGTGTAAAAACAGTGTTCGAGAAAGATTCCTGCAAGATGGTTCGGGGAGCACTGGTATTAATGCGGGGAGTGTGGACTAGAACTCTGTACAAGATACAAGGTAGCACTGTTATTGATGGGTGTAATAGTTCTATGGTTCCTGAAAGTGGAGCGAAAAGCCTAGCTATCTCTGAATAAAAGACCATGCTATGGCATCAAAGGCTTGAACATATTGGAGAGAAGGGCCTTCGAATACTGCATATAAATGGTATGGTAGAAGGTATGTCTAATTTCTCTCTGGATTTCAATTTCTGTGAACATTGTGTATATGGGAAGAAGAATCAGGTGAGTTTTCCTTCTGGTGCTAAGAGGGCGAACAAGATATTAGAACTTGTGCACAGTGATGTGTTTGGGCCTGTGTCAGTTCCGTCACTGGGAAATTCTGTGTACTATGTTTCATTCATAGATGACTTCTCAAGGAATACATGGATATATTTCTTGAGGAAGAAATCTGAAGTCTTTGACAAATTTAAAGAATTTAAGGCTCTGGTGGAAAACCAGAAAGAGAAGAAGATAAAGGCGTTGAGGACAGATAATGGTGGGGAGTTCTGCAAGAAGGAATTTGAAGAGTTCTGTAAGAAGTGTGGTATAGCACGGCAGAAGACTACTCCATACACACCTCAGCAAAATGGAGTTGCAGAAAGAATGAACAGAACACTGATGGAAAAGGCAAGAAGCATCCTCAGTGGTACTGGGTTAGGACAAGAATTCTGGGAAGAGGCAGTGGAGACTGCATGTTACTTAGTTAACATATCACCTTCATCAGCGTTGGAGGATAAGACCCCACATGAGGTATGGACTGGTAAGAAACCCTCTCTTTCACATCTAAGGGTATTTGGATGTGATGCATATGTACATGTTCCAAAGGAGAAAAGGACCAAGTTGGATAATAAATCTGAAAGGTGCATCTTTATTGGGTATAAGGATGGTTTAAAGGGTTACAAGCTTTGGAACTCAGAAACAAGGAAGGTTGTGTACAGTCGAGATGTGGTGTTTAGAGAAGTGAAAGATGTTGTTAAACATGAAGTCCTACCAAAGGAACCTGAGAAGATAGAGTTTGAGCTAAAGGAGGATGAATCAGACTCTACAACAGAAGAAGACTCAAAAGATGAAGAGCCACAAACTCCATCTTTGAGAAGATCAGTTCGGGAAAGAAGGCAACCAGAAGGTATAGCCCATCTGCTTTCTGTTCAGGTTTTGCCTTAACTATAACTGATGATGAACCCAAAACTGTCAGGGAGGCAATAGATTTAGAGGATGGAAAACTCTGGAAGGAGGCCATGGTTGATGAAATGGCATCCTTGCACAAAAATGATGCATGGGATCTGGTGGAGTTGCCGGCTGGAAGGAAGCCCATTGGGAGAAAATGGGTGTTTAAGAAGAAGATGAATGTAGAAGGCAAGGTAGAGAAATACAAAGCTCGGTTGGTAGCGAAAGGTTATTTCCCAGGTGCCAGGAATTGATTTTGGTGATATTTTTTCTCTTGTTGCCAAAGTTACTTATATTAGATTACTTTTATCTGTTGCTGCTGCATTTGATTTTGAGATAGAACAGATGGATGTGAAGACAACATTTCTTCACGGGGATCTAGAAGAGGAGATCTACATGAAGCAACCTGAAGGCTTTATGGTGAAGGGTAAGAAAGAACCGGTATGCAGGTTGAAGAAGTCTCTGTATGGGTTAAAACAGTCACCAAGGATGTGGTATCAGAAATTTGATACCTATATACGGGGACTTGGCTTCACCAGAAGCAAGGAGGATCACTGTGTTTATTTTAAATTAATTGGTGACCATGTTATTTATTTGGTCTTGTATGTGGATGATATGTTGTTGATTGAAAATGACAAAGAAATTATCCAAGATTTGAAGACCCAACTATTCTCCAAATTCGACATGAAGGATCTTGGTGTTGCAAACTATATTTTGGGCATGGAAATTAAGAGAGATCGGCAAAAGAGGAATCTCTGGTTAAACTAGAGGAAGTCTGTTGAGACTATATTACAGAGGTTCAATATGTAGGATAGTAAACCGGTGAAGGTTCCTATTCCCGTAGGTGTAAAGTCGTCACGAATGTTGTCCCAAGACACAAGAAGAAGAGGAGTATATGTCCCGTGTTCCATATGCAAGTGTAAAGGTGGGTAGTTCGATGTATGCAATGGCTTGTACTAGACCGGCGCACGACATGCAGTGGGAGTATTGAGCAGGCTTATGTCAAACCCAGGGAAGGAGCATTGGACAGTAGTGAAGCGGGTTTTCAGATATTTACGTGGCACTAGTGATTATGGCTTGTGCTACCAGGGAAGACCAGGATTGGAAAGAACGCTGGACATTCATGGTTTTGTTGATGCAGACTGGGCTGGAGATCTACAAGTGGGTATGTGTTTAGCTTATTTGGAGGCGCAGTCAGTTGGATGAGTAAAAGACAGTCTGTAGTGGCTCTTTCAACTACAGAGGCAGAATACATAGCAGCCACTCATGCAAGCAAGGAAGCAGTTTGGTTGCAGAGATTGTGTTCGAGTATGGGGTTGGTACAGCAAGCTATAAGGATAGACTGTGATAGCCAAAGTGCAATTTTCTTGGCTAAGAACCCTGCTTATCATTCAAAGACAAAGCATATTGATGTTCAATATCACTTTGTTAGAGATATGGTTGAGGCTAAAAGGGTGTTGCTGGTAAAGGTGGACACTTTGAAGAATGTTGCAGATGCATTGACGAAGTCTGTGAGCACTCAGAAGTTCTCTTGGTGCAGAGAAACAATGGGTGTTGAAGAATTGGCCCAATGACTAAGCCCTCTTGTGGCCCCCTCTGGAAAGAAAACAACAAGTTGGGAGAATGTTGGGTATGTGTTATGGTTGGAAAATTTTGGTTCCTTAATTTCCACTGGGTAGTCTGCGTCCATGGTTTTGTGCATGGTTTTGCACATGGTTTTGGGGTTCAATGGTTTTCGGCCCCTGGTATTTTTGTAGATCCGGTCAAGGGAACTATGGTTATGTTCTAATCCAGGGTTAATGGATTGGGGTTTATGTATGCTTCGGCATGTATATATATGTGTTGTAACACTAAAAGGAATATAATGAAAAATCAAGCTGGTCGTCCCGATTTGGGATCCAGGGAAAAATCTCTGTGTTTATCTGTTTTATGTTTTATGCTCTCACTATTGTTTATTTTCTATTATAAGATTCATCTGTAGATAATTTTTGTTAAGGGTTAAAACCTACATCTAGTATCGGAGCTGTTTCAGCTTCAAGGGGACGCCTTTGCTACAGAGGGTTTTTTGTTCTAGTTCGTGGTAGACCCCTGCTCGCGGGAGATCCGCGGATCGATTCTCGAGGTGAAAGAAGATGGCGAGCAAGATCGGAAGCGAGAACGTACTGGTCGCAGTTTTGAGTTGTGGAAGCTCAAGATGAAGGATCTGTTGGTGGATAAGGATTAGTGGATCGTGGTAGATCCAGGTACTAAACCAACAGCAATGTCAAATGAATATTGGAAGAAGCTGGATCAGAAGGAAAAGAGCACAATACGGTTGTGTGTCTCAGATTCAGTATTGTTGAATGTATCTGGGGAAGCTACGACGAAGATCTTGTGGGACAAGCTAGGGACTTTGTACCAATTTAAGTCTTTGGTGAACAAATTGTTCCTGCAGAAAAAGTTGTATAACCTAAGGATGAAGAATGGAGACTCTGCGGACAGAAAGCATCCGAACACCTCAAATAATCGTGTGTTGGGGCCGTCATCCGTTGATATTAAAATCTCGTATGAAGATAAGTGCATCGCCTTATCAGGCCCCTACCGCACTCGTGGGGACGTCCGATATTAAATAGGTAGCAATACAACTACCTTGAATTTTGATGACATTGTCCCAGCCTTGCTGTCGGAGGAAATGAGACGGAGAAATATGGAGGGTCAGAATGGAGATGCCTTATCTGTACGAGGAAGGTCCCAGAACAGAAACAAGAATAAAGTTTCGAGTGGGAGATCTAAATCTAGAGGGAGATCTAAATCTCCTGGAAAGTTTGTAAAGGTGTGCTGGAAATGCGGAAAGGAAGGGCACTACAAAAAGGAATGCAGATCTAAAGCTCCTGAGAAAGGAAAGGGATCTGATGAAGCTCCTTCTGCAGAGGCAAAAACCACCTCGGATCAAGGTGGGGATGTGTATTTGGCTTCTTCTTCAAATACACATGTAGATCATGAGTCATGGTTGATTGACTCAGGTGCATCCTTTCACTTCACTCCCCATAGGGAGTGGTTCTGCGAGTATGAGAAATATGATGGTGGTGATGTCTTCCTAGGAGATGATAGGAAGGCCAGAATCGTTGGACGTGGAAAGGTCAAGCTGAAGCTGCAAGGTGGAAGGATTAGAACACTTCCTGGTGTTCTGCATATTCCTGCATTGGCCAGAAATCTGATTTCTGTAAGCAAGATGGATGATGCAGGTGTAGAAACAGTGTTCGAGAAAGATTCCTGCAAGATGGTTCGGGGAGCACTGGTACTAATGCGGGGAGTTCGGACTGGAACTCTATACAAGCTACAAGGTAGCACTGTTATTGATGGGTGTAATAGTTCTATGGTTCCTGAAAGTGGAGCGGAAAGCCTAGCTGTCTCTGGAGAAAAGTCCATGTTATGGCATCAAAGGCTTGGACATATTGGAGAGAAGGGCCTTCAGATACTGCACAGAAATGGTATGGTAGAAGGTATGTCTAATTGTTCTCTGGATTTTGATTTCTGTGAACATTGTGTATATGGGAAGCAGAATCGGGTGAGTTTTCCTTCTGGTGCTAAGAGGGAAAACAAGATATTAGAACTTGTGCACAGTGATGTGTCTGGGTTCGTGTCAGCTCCATCACCGAGCCCCGTGTACTATGTTTCATTCATAGACAACTTCATGAATACATGGATATATTTCTTGAGGAAGAAATCAAAGCCTTCGCTACAAATTTATATTATTTAAGGCCTCGTGGAAAAGCAAATCGCAAGAAGAAGATAGCGTTACCGAGGAGCGTATAATGGTGAGTTCCCGTGTTTAACGGAAGAGTTCCGTAAGAAGTGTGGTATAGCATGACAGAAGACTACTCCATACACACCTCAACAAAATGGAGTTGTAGAAAGAATGAATAGAACGCCGATGGAAAAGGCAAGAAGCATGCTCAGTGGTACCGGGTTAGGACAAGAATTCTGCGAGGCGGGAAGGAGACCGCATGTTACTTAGTTACCGCATCACCTTCATCAGCGTTGGAGGATAAGACTCCACATGAGGTATGGACCGGTAAGAAACCCTCTCTTTCACATCTGAGGGTATTTGGATGTGATGCATATGTACATGTTCCAAAGGAGAAAAGGACCAAGTTGGATAATAAATCTGAAAGGTGCATCTTTATTGGGTATAATGATGGTTTAAAGGGTTATAAGCTTTGGAACCCAGAAACAAGGAAGGTTGTGTATAACCGAGATGTGGTGT
This sequence comes from Pinus albicaulis, assembly GCA_034641835.2. Classification (NCBI taxonomy): domain Eukaryota; kingdom Viridiplantae; phylum Streptophyta; class Pinopsida; order Pinales; family Pinaceae; genus Pinus; species Pinus albicaulis. The sequence goes on along the minus strand of JAXQQM020070433.1, from coordinate 55,377 downwards.
TTAGAGAGGTGAAAGATGTTGTTACACATGAAGTCCTACCAAAGGAACCTGATAAGATAGAGTTTGAGCTAAAGGAGTATGAATCAGACTCTACAACAGAAGAAGATTCAGAAGAGGAAGAGCCACAAACCCCAGCTTTGAGAAGATCTACTGAAAGAAGGCAAACTTAAAGTATGTGCCCATCCGCTTCTGCTCAGTTTTGCCCAACTATAACGATGATGAACCCAACTGGCTGTGGAGGCAGAGATTTGAGGATGGAAAACTCCGAACGAGTTGCCAAGATGAAATGGCATCCTTGCACAAAAACGATGCATGGGATCCGGTGGAGTTGCCGGCTGGAAGGAAGCCCATTGGGAGCAAATGGGTGTTTAAGAAGAAGATGAATGTAGAAGGCAAGGTGGAGAAATACAAAGCTCGGTTGGTAGCGAAAGGTTATTCCCAGGTGCCGGGAATTGATTTTGGTGATATTTTTTCTCCTGTTGCCAAAGTTACTTCTATTAGATTACTTTTATCTGTTGCTGCCGCATTTGATTTTGAGATAGAACAGATGGATGTGAAGACAACATTTCTTCACGGGGATCTAGAAGAGGAGATCTACATGAAGCAACCTGAAGGATTTATGGTGAAGGGTAAGAAAGAACTGGTATGGAGGTTGAAGAAGTCTCTGTGTGGGTTAAAACAGTCACCAAGGATGTGGTATCAGAAATTTGATACCTATATACGGGGACTGAGCTTCACCAGAAGCAAGGAGGATCACCGTGTTTATTTTAAATTAATTGGTGACCGTGTTATTTATTTGGTCTTGTATGTGGATGATATGTTGTTGATTGGAAATGACAAAGAAATTATCCAAGATTTGAAGACCCAACTGCTCTCCAAATTCGACATGAAGGATCTTGGTGCTGCAAACTATATTTTTGGCATGGAAATTAAGAGAGATCAGGCAAAGAGGAAGCTCTGGTTAAACCGCAGGAAGTATGTCGAGACTATATTGTACAGGTTCAAAACGTGATAGTAAACCTATGAAAGGTTCCTATTCTCGTAGGTGTAAAGTCGTTCGTCGAATGTTGTCCCAAGACACAAGAAGAAGAGGAGGATATGTCCCATGTTCCATATGCAAGTGCAGTGGGTAGCTTGATGTATGCAATGGTCTGTACTAGACCAGACATTGCACATGCAGTGGTAGTATTGAGCAGGTTTATGTCAAACCCAGGGAAGGAGCATTGGATAGTAGTGAAGCGGGTTTTCAGATATTTACATGGCACTAGTGATTATGGTTTATGCTACCAGGGAAGACCAGGATTGGAAAGAATGTTGGATGTTCATGGTTTTGTTGATGCAGACTGGGCTGGAGATCTGGACCAAAGAAGATCTACAAGTGGGTATGTGTTTAGCCTATTTGGAGGCGCAATCAGTTGGATGAGTAAAAGACAGTCTGTAGTGGCTCTTTCAACTGCAGAGGCAGAATACATAGCAGCCACTCATGCAAGCAAGGAAGCAGTTTGGTTGCAGAGATTGTGTTCGAGTATGGGGTTGGTAAAACAAGCTATAAGGATAGACTGTGATAGCCAAAGTGCAATTTTCTTGGCTAAGAACCCTGCTTATCATTCAAAGACAAAGCACATTGATGTTCAATATCACTTTGTTAGAGATATGGTTGAGGCTAAAAGGGTGTTGTCGGTAAAGGTGGACACTTTGAAGAATGTTGCAGATGCATTGACGAAGTCTGTGAGCACTCTGAAGTTCTCTTGGTGTAGAGAAATAATGGGTGTTGAAGAATTGGCCCATCGACCAAGCCCCTCTTTGTGCCCCCTTCCGGAAAGAAAACAAGTTGGGCGTGTTTGGTATGTGTTATGGTTGGAAAATTTGGTTCCTTAATTTCCGCCGGGTAGTCTCATATTCATGGTTTTGTGCATGGTTTTGCATATGGTTTTGGGGTTCGATGGTTTTCGGCCCCTGGTATTTTGTAGATCCGGTCAAGGGAACTACGGTTATGTTCTAATCCAGGGTTAATGGATTGGGGTTTATGTATGCTCCGGCATGTATATATATGTGTTGTAACACTAAAAGGAATATAATGAAAAAATCAAGCTGGTCGTCCCGATTTGGGATCCAGGGGAAAATCTCTGTGTTTATCTGTTTTATGTTTTATGCTCTCGCTATTGTTTATTTTATGTTATAAGATTCGTGTGTAGATAATTTCTGTTCAGGGTTAAAACCTACATTTGGTATCGGAGTTGTTTCGGCTTCAAGGGGACGCCTTTGCTGCTGAGGGTTTTTAGTTCGGGCCTGAGGTAGACCCTGTTCAGTGGGAGATCTGCGGGATCGATTCTTGCGGTGAAAGAAGATGGCGAGCGGTGGGAAGATAGAGATCGAGAAATTTAATGGTCAGAGCTTTGAGTTATGGAAGCTCAAGATGGAGGATCTGCTGGTGGATAAAGATCAGTGGATCGCGGTAGATCCAGGTACTAAACCAACGGCAATGTCAGATGAAGACTGGAAGAAACTGGATCGGAAGGCTAAGAGCACAATACGGCTGTGTGTCTCAGATTCAGTATTGTTGAATGTATCTGGGGAAGCTACGACGAAGAATTTGTGGGAAAAACTTGGGACTTTGTACCAATCTAAGTCTCTGGTGAATAAGTTGTTCCCGCGGAAAAAGCTGTATAACCTGAGGATGAAGGATGGAGACTCAGTGACAGAGCATCTGAACGCCTTCAATACTGTGGTAAGTCAGCTGTCATCTGTTGATATTAAAATCTCAGATGAAGATAAGTGCATCAGTTTATTGTGTTCTCTACCAGACTCTTGGGAAAATTTGGTTATTGCAATAGGTAGCAATACAACTACCTTGAATTTTGATGACATTGTCTCAGCCTTGCTGTCGGAGGAAATGAGACGGAGAAATATGGAGGGTCAGAATGGAGATGCCTTATATGTACGAGGAAGGTCCTAGAACAGAAACAAGAATAAGGTTTCGAGTGGGAGATCTAAATCTAGAGGGAGATCTAAATCTCCTGGAAAGTTTGTAAAGGTGTGCTGGAAATGCGGAAAGGAAGGACACTACAAAAAGGAATGCATATCTAAAGCTCCTGAGAAAGGAAAGGGATCTGATGATGCTCCTTCTGCAGAGGCAAAAACCACCTCGGATGAAGGTGGGGATGTGTATTTTGATTCTTCTTCAAATACACATGTAGATCATGAGTCATGGTTGATTGACTCAGGTGCATCCTTTCACTTCACTCCCCATAGGGAGTGGTTCTGCGAGTATGAGAAATATGATGGTGGTGATGTCTTCCTAGGGGATGATAGGAAGGCCAGAATCGTCGGACATGGAAAGGTCAAGCTGAAGCTGCAAGGTGGAAGGATTAAAACACTTCCTGGTGTTCTACATATTCCTGCATTGGCCAGAAATATGATTTCTGTAAGCAAGATGGATGATGCAGGTGTAAAAACAGTGTTCGAGAAAGATGCCTGCAAGATGGTTCGAGGAGCACTGGTATTAATGCGGGGAGTTCGGACTGGAACTCTGTACAAGCTACAAGGTAGCACTGTTATTGATGGGTGTAATAGTTCTGTGGTTCCTGAAAGTGGGGCGGAAAGCCTAGCTGTCTCTGGAGAAAAGACCATGCTATGGCATCAAAGGCTTGGACATATTGGAGAGAAGGGCCTTCGGATACTGCATAGAGATGGTATGGTAGAATGTATGTCTAATTGTTCTCTGGATTTCGATTTCTGTGAACATTGTGTATATGGGAAGCAGAATCGGGTGAGTTTTCCTTCTGGTGCTAAGAGGGCAAACAAGATATTAGAACTTGTGCACAGTGATGTGTTTGGGCCTGTGTTGGTTCCATCACTGGGAAAGTCCGTGTACTATGTTTCATTCATAGATGACTTCTCAAGGAATACATGGATATATTTCTTGAGGAAGAAATCTGAAGTCTTTGACAAATTTAAAGAATTTAAGGCTCTGGTGGAAAACCAGACAGAGAAGAAGATAAAGGCATTGAGGACAGATAATGGTGGGGAGTTCTGCAAGAAGGAATTTGAAGAGTTCTGTAAAAAGTGTGGTATAGCACGGCAGAAGACTACTCCATACACACCTCAGCAAAATGGAGTTGCAGAAAGAATGAATAGAACACTGATGGAAAAGGCAAGAAGCATGCTCAGTGGTACCGGGTTAGGACAAGAATTCTGGGCAGAGGCAATGGAGACTGCATGTTACTTAGTTAACAGATCACCTTCATCAGCGTTGGAGGATAAGACCCCACATGAGGTATGGACTGGTAAGAAACCCTCTATTTCACATCTAAGGGTATTTGGATGTGATGCATATGTACATGTTCCAAAGGAGAAAAGGACCAAGTTGGATAATAAATCTGAAAGGTGCATCTTTATTGGGTATAAGATGGTTTAAAGGGTTACAAGCTTTGGAACCCAGAAACAAGGAAGGTTGTGTACAGCCGAGATGTGGTGTTTAGAGAGGTGAAAGATGTTGTTACACATGAAGTCCTACCAAAGGAACCTGAGAAGATAGAGTTTGAGCTAAAGGAGGATGAATTAGACTCTACAACAGAAGAAGACTCAGAAGATGAAGAGCCACAAACTCCAGCTTTGAGAAGATCAGTTCGGGAAAGAAGGCAACCAGAAAGGTATAGTCCATCTGCTTTCTGTTCAGGCTTTGCCTTAACTATAACTGATGATGAACCCAGAACTGTCAGGGAGGCAGTAGATTCAGAGGATGGAAAACTCTGGAAGGAGGCCATGGTTGATGAAATGGCATCCTTGCACAAAAATGATGCATGGGATTTGGTGGAGTTGCCGGCTGGAAGAAAGCCCATTGGGAGCAAATGGGTGTTTAAGAAGAAGATGAATGTAGAAGGCAAGGTGGAGAAATACAAAGCTCGATTGGTAGCGAAAGGTTATTCCCAGGTGCCGGGAATTGATTTTGGTGATATTTTTCCTCCTGTTGCCAAAGTTACTTCTATTAGATTACTTTTATCTGTTGCTGCTGCATTTTATTTTGAGATAGAACAGATGGATGTGAAGACAACATTTCTTCACGGGGATCTAGAAGAGGAGATCTACATGAAGCAACTTGAAGGCTTTATGGTGAAGGGTAAGAAAGAACTGGTATGCAGGTTGAAGAAGTCTCTGTATGGGTTAAAACAATCACCAAGGATGTGGTATTAGAAATTTGATACCTATATACGGGGACTTGGCTTCACCAAAAGCAAGGAGGATCACCGTGTTTATTTTAAATTAATTGGTGACCGTGTTATTTATTTGGTCTTGTATGTGGATGATATGTTGTTGATTGGAAATGACAAAGAAATTATCCAAGATTCAAGACCCAACTGTTCTCCAAATTCGACATGAAGGATCTGGGTGCTGCAAATTATATTTTGGGCATGGAAATTAAGAAAGATAGGGCAAAGAGGAAGCTCTGGTTAAACCAGAGGAAGTATGTCGAGACTATATGGCATAGGTTCAATATGCAGGATAGTAAACCGGTGAAGGTTCCTATTCCTGTAGGTGTAAAGCTGTCTGCTGAACAGTGTCCCAAGACACAAGAAGAAGAGGAGTATATGTCCCGTGTTCCATATGCAAGTGCAGTGGGTAGCTCGATGTATGCAATGGTCTGTATTAGACCAGACATTGCACATGCAGTGGGAGTATTGAGCAGGTTTATGTCAAACCCAGGGAAGGAGCATTGGACAACAGTGAAGCGGGTTTTCAGATATTTACGTGGCACCAGTGATTATGGCTTGTGCTACCAGGGAAGACCAGGATTGGAAAGAATGTTGGACATTCGTGGTTTTGTTGATGCAGACTGGGCTGGAGATCTAGACCAAAGAAGATCTACAAGTGGGTATGTGTTTAGCCTATTTGGAGGCGCAATCAGTTGGATGAGTAAAAGACAGTCTATAGTGGCTCTTTCAACTACAGAGGCAGAATACATAGCAGCCACTCATGCAAGCAAGGAAGCAGTTTGGTTGCAAAGATTGTGTTCAAGTATGGGGTTGGTACAACAAGCTATAAGAATAGACTGTGATAGCCAAAGTGCAATTTTCTTGGCTAAGAACCCTGCTTATCATTCAAAGACAAAGCACATTGATGTTCAATATCACTTTGTTAGAGATATGGCTGAGGCTAAAAGGGTGTTGCTGGTAAAGGTGGACACTTTGAAGAATGTTGCAGATGCATTGACGAAGTCTGTGAGCACTCAGAAGTTCTCTTGGTGTAGAGAAACAATGGGTGTTGAAGAATTGGCCCAATGACTAAGCCCTCTTGTGGCCCCCTCTGGAAAGAAAACAACAAGTTGGGAGAATGTTGGGTATGTGTTATGGTTGGAAAATTTTGGTTCCTTAATTTCCGCTGGGTAGTCTGCGTCCATGGTTTTGTGCATGGTTTTGCACATGGTTTTGGGGTTCGATGGTTTTCGGCCCCTGGTATTTTATAGATCCGGTCAAGGGAACTACGGTTATGTTCTAATCCAGGGTTAATGGATTGGGGTTTATGTATGCTTCGGCATGTATATATATGTGTTGTAACACTAAAAGGAATATAATGAAAAATCAAGCTGGTCGTCCCGATTTGGGATCCAGGGGAAAATCTCTGTGTTTATCCGTTTTATGTTTTATGCTCTCGCTATTGTTTATTTTCTGTTATAAGATTCGTGTGTAGATAATTTCTGTTCAGGGTTAAAACCTACATTTGGTATCAGAGCTGTTTCGGCTTCAAGGGGACGCCTTTGCTACTGAGGGTTTTTTGTTCGGGCCTGTGGTAGACCCTGTTCAGTGGGAGATCTGCGGGATCGATTCTTGAGGTGAAAGAAGATGGCGAGCAGTGGGAAGATAGAGATCGAGAAATTTAATGGTCAGAGTTTTGAGTTGTGGAAGCTCAAGATGGAGGATCTGCTGGTGGATAAAGATTAGTGGATCGCAGTAGATCCAGGTACTAAACCAACGGCAATGTCAGATGAAGACTGGAAGAAACTGGATCGGAAGGCTAAGAGCACAATACGGTTGTGTGTCTCAGATTCAGTATTGTTGAATGTATCTGGGGAAGCTATGGCGAAGACCTTGTGGGAAAAGCTAGGGACTTTGTACCAATCTAAGTCTCTGGTGAATAAGTTGTTCCTGCGGAAAAAGTTGTATAACCTGAGGATGAAGGATGGAGACTCGGTGACAGAGCATCTGAACGCCTTCAATACTGTGGTAAGTCAGCTGTCATATGTTGATATTAAAATCTCAAATGAAGATAAGTACCGCCTTGTTGTGCTCTACCAGACTCGTGGGATGGCCTTCGAAAATATTGCAAATAGTAAGAATACAACTACCTTGAATTTTGATGACATCGTCTCTGCCTTGTGGCCGTCGGGAGGGAATGATGGAGAAATATGGAGGTTCGTAATGGAGATGCCTTATCCGTACGAGGAAGGTCCCGCAACGTAAACAAGAATAAGAGCTTCAGCGGAGATTCAATCACAGAGGAGGGGGTTTGCTCCCCCGGAAAGTTTGTGTGCGCTGAAATGCGGGAAAGGAAGCACACCACAAAAAGGAATGCATCTTAAAGCTCCCGAGAAAGGTAAGGGTTCGTCAAAGGTCATTCTTGTGAGAAAAAACCACCTCAGATGAAGGTGGGGATGTGTATTTGGCTTTTCTTCAAATACACATGTAGATCATGAGTCATGGTAGATTGACTCAGGTGCATCCTTTCACTTCACTCCCCATAGGGAGTGGTTCTGCGAGTATGAGAAATATGATGGTGGTGATGTCTTCCTAGGGGATGATAGGAGGGCTAGAATCATCGGACGTGGAAAGGTCAAGCTGAAGCTGCAAGGTGGAAGGATTAGAACACTTCCTGGTGTTCTGCATATTCCTGCATTGGCCAGAAATCTGATTTCTGTAAGCAAGATGGATGATGCAGGTGTAAAAATAGTGTTCGAGAAAGATTCCTGCAAGATGGTTCGGGGAGCACTGGTACTAATGCGGGGAGTTCGGACTGGAACTCTATACAAGCTACAAGGTAGCACTGTTATTGATGGGTGTAATAGTTCTATGGTTCCTGAAAGTGGAGCGGAAAGCCTAGCTGTCTCTGGAGAAAAGACCATGCTATAGCATCAAAGGCTTGGACATACTGGAGAGAAGGGCCTTCAGATACTGCACAGAAATGGTATGGTAGAAGGTATGTCTAATTGTTCTCTGGATTTCGATTTCTGTGAACATTGTGTATATGGGAAGCAGAATTGGGTGAGTTTTCCTTCTGGTGCTAAGAGGGCAAACAATATATTAGAACTTGTGCACAGTGATGTGTTTGGGCCTGTGTCAGTTCCATCACTGGGAAAGTCTGTGTACTATGTTTCATTCATAGATGAATTCTCAAGGAATACATGGATATATTTCTTGAGGAAGAAATCTGAAGTCTTTGACAGATTTAAAGAATTTAAGGCTCTGGTGGAAAACCATACAGAGAAGAAGATAAAGGCGCTGAGGACAGATAATGGTGGGGAGTTCTGCAAGAAGGAATTTGAAGAGTTCTGTAAGAAGTGTGGTATAGCACGGCAGAAGACTACTCCATACACACCTCAGCAAAATGGAGTTGCAGAAAGAATGAACAGAACACTGATGGGAAAGGCAAGAAGCATGCTCAGTGGTACCGGGTTAGGACAAGAATTCTGGGCAGAGGCAGTGGAGACTGCATGTTACTTAGTTAACAGATCACCTTCATCAGCGTTGGAGGATAAGACCCTACATGAGGTATGGACTGGTAAGAAACCCTCTCTTTCACATCTAAGGGTATTTGGATGTGATGCATATGTACATGTTCCAAAGGAGAAAAGGACTAAGTTGGATAATAAATTTGAAAGGTGCATCTTTATTGGGTATAAGGATGGTTTAAAGGGTTACAAGCTTTGGAACCCAGAAACAAGGAAGGTTGTGTACAGCCGAGATGTGGTGTTTAGAGAAGTGAAAGATGTTGTTAAACATGAAGTCCTACCAAAGGAACCCGAGAAGATAGAGTTTGAGCTAAAGGAGGATGAATCAGACTCTACAACAGAAGAAGACTCAGAAGATGAAGAGCCACAAACTCCAGCTTTGAGAAGATCAGTCCGGGAAAGAAGGCAACCAGAAAGGTATAGTCCATCTGCTTTCTGTTCAGGTTTTTCCTTAACTATAACTGATGATGAACCCAGAACTGTCAGGGAGGCAGTAGATTTCAGAGACAGAAAACTCGAAGGAGGCCATGGTTGATGAAATGGCATCCTTGCACAAAAATGATGCATGGGATCTGGTGGAGTTGTCGGCTGGAAGGAAGCCCATTGGGAGCAAATGGGTGTTTAAGAAGAAGATGAATGTAGAAGGCAAGGTGGAGAAATACAAAGCTCGGTTGGTAGCAAAAGGTTATTTCCCAGGTGCCGGGAATTGATTTTGGTGATATTTTTTCTCCTGTTGCCAAAGTTACTTCTATTAGATTACATTTATCTGTTGCTGCTGCATTTGATTTTGAGATAGAACAGATGGATGTGAAGACAACATTTCTTCACGGGGATATAGAAGAGGAGATCTACATGAAGCAACCTGAAGGCTTTATGATGAAGGGTAAGAAAGAACTGGTATGCAGGTTGAAGAAGTCTCTGTATGGGTTAAAACAGTCACCAAGGATGTGGTATCAGAAATTTGATACCTATATATGGGGAATTGGCTTCACCAGAAGCAAGGAGGATCACTGTGTTTATTTTAAATTAATTGGTGACCGTGTTATTTATTTGGTCTTGTATGTGGATGATATGTTGTTGATTGGAAATGACAAAGAAATTATCCAAGATTTGAAGACCCAACTGTTCTCCAAATTCGATATGAAGGATCTTGGTGCTGCAAACTATATTTTGGGCATGGAAATTAAGAGAGATCGGGCAAAGAGGAAGCTCTGGTTAAACCAGAGGAAGTATGTCGAGACTATATTGCAGAGGTTCAATATGCAGGATAGTAAACCAGTGAAGGTTCCTATTCCTGTAGGTGTAAAGCTGTCTGCTGAACAGTGTTCCAAGACACAAGAAGAAGAGGAGTATATGTCCCGTGTTCCATATGCAAGTGCAGTGGGTAGCTTGATGTATGCAATGGTCTGTACTAGACCAGACATTGCACATGCAGTGGGAGTATTGAGCAGGTTTATGTCAAACCCAAGGAAGGAGCATTGGACAGTAGTGAAGCGGGTTTTCAGATATTTACGTGGTACTAGTGATTATGGCTTGTGCTACCAGGGAAGACCAGGATTGGAAAGAATGTTGGACATTCGTGGTTTTGTTGATGCAGACTGGGCTGGAGATCTGGACCAAAGAAGATCTACAAGTGGGTATGTGTTTAGCCTATTCGGAGGCGCAGTCAGTTGGATGAGTAAAAGACAGTCTGTAGTGGCTCTTTCAACTACAGAGGCAGAATACATAGCAGCCACTCATGCAAGCAAGGAAGCAGTTTGGTTGCAGAGATTGTGTTCAAGTATGGGGTTGGTACAGCAAGCTATAAGGATAGACTGTGATAGCCAAAGTGCAATTTTCTGGGCTAAGAACCCTGCTTATCATTCAAAGACAAAGCACATTGATGTTCAATATCACTTTGTTAGAGATATGGTTGAGGCTAAAAGGGTGTTGCTGGTAAAGGTGGACACTTTGAAGAATGTTGCAGATGCATTGACGAAGTCTGTGAGCACTTAGAAGTTCTCTTGGTGTAGAAAAACAATGGCAAGTTGAAAGAATTGGCCCAATGACCAAGCCCTCGTGGCCTCTCTCGAGTGAAAACAACAAGTTGGGAGAATGTTGGGTATGTGTTATGGTTGGAAAATTTTGCTCATTAATTTCCGCCTCGGGTGTCCACACACATGGTTTGTGCATGGTTTTGCACATGGTTTTGGGGTTCGATGGTTTTCGGCCCCTAGTATTTTGTAGATCCGGTCAAGGGAACTAAGGTTATGTTCTAATCCAGGGTTAATGGATTGGGGTTTATGTATGCTTCGGCATGTATATATATGTGTTGTAACACTAAAAGGAATATAATGAAAAATCAAGCTTGTCATCCTGATTTGGGATCCAGGGGAAAATATCTATGTTTATCCGTTTTATGTTTTATGCTCTCACTATTGTTTATTTTCTGTTATAAGATTCGTGTGTAGATAATTTTTGTTCAGGGTTAAAACCTACATTTGGTATCAGAGCTGGTTCGGTTTCAAGGGGACGCCTTTGTTGTTGAGGGTTTTTTGCTCGGGCCTGTGGTAGACCCTGTTCAGTGAGAGATTTGCGGGATCGATTCTTGCGGTGAAAGAAGATGGCGAGCGACGGAAAGATAGAGATCGAGAAATTTAATGGTCAGAGTTTTGAGTTGTGGAAGCTCAAGATGGAGGATCTGCTGGTGGATAAAGATCAGTGGATCGCGGTAGATCCAGGTACTAAACCAACGGCAATGTCAGATGAAGACTGGAAGAAACTGGATCGGAAGGCTAAGAGCACAATACAGTTGTGTGTATCAGATTTAGTATTGTTGAATGTATCTGGGGAAGCTACGACGAAGAATTTGTGGGAAAAACTTGGGACTTTGTACCAATCTAAGTCTCCGGTGAATAAGTTGTTCCTACGGAAAAAGCTGTATAACCTGAGGATGAAGGATGGAGACTCGGTGACAGAGCATCTGAACACCTTCAATACCGTGGTAAGTCAGCTGTCATCTGTTGATATTAAAATCTCAGATGAAGATAAGTGCATCAGTTTGTTGTTTTCTCTACCAGACTCGTGGGACAGTCTGGTTATTGCAATAGGTAGCAACACAACTACCTTGAATTTTGATGACATTGTCTCAGCCTTGCTGTCGGAGGAAATGAGACGGAGAAATATGGAGGGTCAGAATGGAGATGCCTTATCCGTACGAGGAAGGTCCCAGAACAGAAACAAGAATAAGGTTTCGAGTGGGAGATCTAAATCTAGAGGGAGATCTAAATCTCCTGGAAAGTTTGTAAAGGTGTGCTGGAAATGCGGAAAGGAAGGGCACTGCAAAAAGGAATGCAGATCTAAAGCTCCTGAGAAAGGAAAGGGATCTGATGAAGGTCCTTCTGCAGAGGCAAAAACCACCTCGGATGAAGGTGGGGATGTGTATTTGGCTTCTTCTTCAAATACACATGTAGATCATGAGTCATGGTTGATTGACTCAGGTGCATCCTTTCACTTCACTCCCCATAGGGAGTGGTTCCGCGAGTATGAGAAATATGATGGTGGTGATGTCTTCCTAGGGGATGATAGGAGGGCCAGAATCATCGGACGTGGAAAGGTCAAGCTGAAGCTGCAAGGTGGAAGGATTAGAACACTTCCTGGTGTTCTGCATATTCCCGCATTGGCTAGAAATTTGATTTCTGTAAGAAAGATGGATGATGCAGGTGTAAAAATAGTGTTCGAGAAAGATTCCTGCAAGATGGTTCGGGGAGCACTGGTACTAATGCGGGGAGTTCAGACTGGAACTCTATACAAGCTAGAAGGTAGCACTGTTATTGATGGGTGTAATAGTTCTATGGTTTCTGAAAGTGGAGCGGAAAGCCTAGCTGTCTCTGGAGAAAAGACCATGTTATGGCATCAAAGGCTTGGACATATTGGAGAGAAGGGCCTTCAGATACTGCATAGAAATGGTATGGTAGAAGGTATGTCTAATTTCTCTCTGGATTTCGATTTCTGTGAACATTGTGTATATGTGAAGCAGAATCGGGTGAGTTTTCCCTCTGGTGCTAAGAGGGCGAACAAGATATTAGAACTTGTGCACAATGATGTGTTTGGGCCCGTGTCAGTTCCATCACTGGGAAATTCTGTGTACTATGTTTCATTCCTAGATGACTTCTCAAGGAATACATGGATATATTTCTTGAGGAAGAAATCTGAAGTCTTTGACAAATTTAAAGAATTTAAGGCTCTGGTGGAAAACCAGACAGAGAAGAAGATAAAGGCGTTGAGAACAGATAATGGTGGGGAGTTCTGTAAGAAGGAATTTGAAGAGTTCTGTAAGAAGTGTGGTATAGCACGGAAGAAGACTACTCCATACACACCTCAGCAAAATGGAGTTGCAGAAAGAATGAATAGAACACTGATGGAAAAGGCAAGAAGCATGCTCAATGGTACCGGGTTAGGACAAGAATTCTGGGCAGAGGCAGTGGAGACTGCATGTTACTTAGTTAACAGATCACCTTCATCAGCGTTGGAGGATAAGACTCCACATGAGGTATGGATTGGTAAGAAACCCTTTCTTTCACATCTAAGGGTATTTGGATGTGATGCATATGTACATGTTCCAAAGGAGAAAAGGACGAAGTTGGATAATAAATATGAAAGGTGCATCTTTATTGGGTATAAGGATGGTTTAAAGGGTTACAAGCTTTGGAACCCAGAAACAAGGAAGGTTGTGTACAATCGAGATGTGGTGTTTAGAGAGGTGAAAGATGTTGTTACACATGAAGTCCTACCAAAAGAACCTGAGAAGATAGAGTTTGAGCTAAAGGAGGATGAATCAGACTCTACAGCAGAAGAAGATTCAGAAGAGGAAGAGCCACAAACTCCAGCTTTGAGAAGATCAATTCGAGAAAGAAGGCAACCAGAAAGGTATAGTCCATCTGCTTTCTGTTCAGGTTTTGCCTTAACTATAACTGATGATGATCCCAGAACTGTCAGGGAGGCAGTAGATTCAGAGGATGGAAAACTCCGGAAGGAGGCCATGGTTGATGAAATGGCATCCTTGCATAAAAATGAGGCATGGGATCTGGTGGAGTTGTTGGCTGGAAGGAAGCCCATCGGGAGCAAATGGGTGTTTAAGAAGAAGATGAATGTAGAAGGCAAGGTGGAGAAATACAAAGCTCGGTTGGTAGCGAAAGGTTATTCCCAGGTGCCGGGAATTGATTTTGGTGATATTTTTTCTCCTGTTGCCAAAGCTACTTCTATTAGATTACTTTTATCTGTTGTTGCTGCATTTGATTTTGAGATAGAACAGATGGATGTGAAGACAACATTTCTTCACGGGGATCTAGAAGAGGAGATCTACATGAAGCAACCTGAAGGCTTTATGATGAAGGGTAAGAAAGAACTGGTATGCAGGTTGAAGAAGTCTCTGTATGGGTTAAAACAGTCACCAAGGATGTGGTATCAGAAATTTGATACCTATATACGGGGACTTGGCTTCACCGGAAGCAAGGAGGATCACTGTGTTTATTTTAAATTAATTGGTGACCGTGTTATTTATTTGGTCTTGTATGTGGATGATATGTTGTTGATTGGAAATGACAAAGACATTATCCAATCTTCAAGACCCAACCTGCTCTTTGGTTTTCCGAAGGATCTTGACCGTAAATTATATTTCTGTGGGGGGGGGAAATTAAGAGAGACGGCAAGAGTGGTTTCCGGTTAAACCCGTAGGAAGTATGTCGAGACTATATTGCAGAGAACTAATATGTGATAGTAAACCTATGAAGGTTCCTATTCCCGTAGGTGGTAAAGTTGTTCCGTCGAATGTTGTCCCAAGACACAAGAAGAAGAGGAGAGCATATGTCCCGTGTTCCATATGCGGGTAAAGGTAGCTCCGATGTATGCAATGAACTGATTTCAGACCGTACATTGCACACAGTGAAGTGGGGAGTATTGAGCAGGTTTATGTCAAACCCAGGGAAGGAGCATTGGACAGTAGTGAAGTGGGTTTTCAGATATTTACGTGGCACTAGTGATTATGGCTTGTGCTACCAGGGAAGACCAGGATTGGAAAGAATGCTGGACATTCATGGTTTTGTTTATGCAGACTGGGTTGGAGATCTACAAGTGGGTATGTGTTTAGCCTATTTGGAGGCGCAGTCAGTTGGATGAGTAAAAGACAGTCTGTAGTGGCTCTTTCAACTACAGAGGCAGAATACATAGCAGCCACTCATGCAAGCAAGGAAGCAGTTTGGTTGCAGAGATTGTGTTTGAGTATGGGGTTGGTACAACAAGATATAAGGATAGACTGTGATAGCCAAAGTGCAATTTTCTTGGCTAAGAACCCTGCTTATGATTCAAAGACAAAGCACATTGATGTTCAATATCACTTTGTTAGAGATATGGTTGAGGCTAAAAGGGTGTTGCTGGTAAAGGTGGACACTTTGAAGAATGTTGCAGATGCATTGACGAAGTCTATGAGCACTCAGAAGTTCTCTTGGTGTGGAGAAACAATGGGTGTTAAAGAATTGGCCCAACGACCAAGCCCTCTTGTGGCCCCCTCTCGGAAAGAAAAACAACAAGTTGGGAGAATGTTGGGTATGTGTTATGGTTGGAAAATTCCCTGTCTTTTAATTTCCGCCCTCGGGTAGTCCAAGGCTCATGGTTTTGTGCATGGTTTTGCACATGGTTTTGGGGTTCGATGGTTTTCGGCCCTCGGTATTTTTGTAGATCCGTCAAGGGAACTACTAAGTATGTTCCCAATCCAGGGTTAATGGATCGGGGGTTTATGTATGCTCCGCATGTATATATATGTGTTGTAACACTAAAAGGAATATAATGAAAAATCAAGTCGGTCGTCCCGATTTGGGATCCAGGGGAAAATCTCTGTGTTTATCTGTTTTATGTTTTATGCTCTCGCTATTGTTTATTTTCTGTTATAAGATTCGTGTGTAGATAATTTCTGTTCAGGGTTAAAACCTACAAACACAAACATAAGACCAACAATATCACAATGTTTTGAATCAGGAAAGGGTAGTATAGTTTGCGAGCTTTATATTTTTAGAGTATATTTTTTCATATTTGGTGTTGCTCCACTGCCAGCAAGCCTAGATAGTACCCCATCAGAGTCACTATAGGAACACAAATATTTCTCTACTTCTAGCGAGCCTGGAAAATACCCTAGCAAAGTTGCTTGCTTCACCTACCCACGCAGGAATCCTTTCTCTTTTTTCACCTCTATTTACGTATTTTATATATAGGATTGTTCATAGGAACTTATTTATTTCATAGGGGGAAGAGGGATTTGGATTTATTGAGAGAAGAAGAGGATGTTCCTTCAAATAAACATATATAAGACCTCTAATTTTAGTTTTCTTATTTATATTTTCCCCTTGTCCTTCTCTACTTGACTTGATAAGTGTGGAAAACATTGAAACATAAAGAACTAAATATAATGATGAGATTACTAGGATAGATACAAATATAATGGTTCATCACAATGCTTTCATTACGTAAGGATTGTATTTTTTGTCAGAACATCATTGACCAAAAGGTGTAACCAAAATGAAGAAGAAGGGTATAAGTTTAACCAAATGTTGTGGTGTCACAAGACTCTTTTCAATTATGCCACATGTGTTGAAGCCAAAACACGTTTACACAAGACACTTATTTACATAAGCAAAAGGAAACAACAACACAAGACTAAACAAAACAAACAACAAAGAATAGAATATGTACATAGAGTAGGGAAGAACCCTAGTCCATCATTGAAAATATTGTTTTAAATATTGGCCATTAATAGGAAGAGAGTCAATATTCATGCCTAAATATTGGAGACGATATGTGCATTGGACAATATTATCGTGTAAGGTATACAGTATGATCCAAAAGGATTGGAACTTAGTATGTTTACCTTTTTCTTTGTCCCACTTCAAGACTAGGTCACCCACACTAGATTCATTTTTACCTATAGAATTCTTGTTAAACCATCTCTTGATATGAGTATGATGGAGAGAAATTTTCCTTTGGATTTATTTCTTTCTTCTTGTACTTTTATAAGGGTGTTTATATTACTCTAAACCAATAGGCATTGCTTACCCTAAGATTCTTGTGAAAGTTGAAGGGCAAGAAAATAGATGTTTGGGGGTAGGACGACTTCTTTTCCATACATGAGGAAGTAAGGATAGGTATTTAGAGAAGGCTTATGTGTGACATGGTTAGCTCATAGGGAATTCATCATAGTAGAATGCCATTTCCTTTGTTCAGAGAAGATAGTCTTCTTGATCATGCAGATAAGATTTTTATTGGTTGACACAGCTACAGATAATAATTAGATGAATGTTTCAATATAGTACCATTTTCCAATGAAAAATCATATAATACAAGTTATGAAAAATATGGTGCATTGTCGAAAACAAGTGAAGTTAGAATTCCAAACTTGATAATGATATTTAGTTTAAGAAATTTGATGACTTCCTAATAATTCACTTGCTTGAGTGGAAACACTTCTATCCACCTCGTGAAGTAATCTATGGTAGTAAGAATATAACGATGTGTTGAAGCCTAGAAAATCTCTGCTTCAAACATTGGGGGAAAACCACCCGGTCGGGACCTTAAGACAACTCCTTTTCCGTTTGGGATGGTGGCTCCGACTGGATTTAAAGGACCAGTTTCCTTATAACTAAGTGATTGAATTGAATGGGTGAAAATGGGACTAAAATTAAATTTAAAAATAAACTATATATTCTAAACTAAATGCTGATAAAGAAATTCTAATTTTAACCCGGGTGATTATATGTGAATACAACTTAGGATTATTTCAATCTAATAATAACCATGGAAATGTATTATTAACTAAATTGAAATGTGCAGAAACGATTAAAGATAACTCTGTTTAATAAATTAAACAGAGTTATATTAGCATATTGCATTCATCATTATATACCATTCATATATGTCTATAAATGATAATATTCCAATTATACTCAGAAATGATAATATAAAAAGGAAATATTATGAAAATCAAATATATAAATGATAGAAAATTCTTCAAATGAATACCATATAACAGAGACAATCAACAATGAACAGATAAAAATACCTCATTCATCTTGCAGACTGTCAAACGAAATGTGATACTCTGATCTAGTAACTCCGATGTAAAATTAAATCCAAAGGCACAAAAATGCAACACTTCAAAGATAATTTTGAGCACAAAAATCACCAGATGTGATCTTTCATATAAATATAATAAGGAATGAAGAACAGAAATGTTAGCTCCAAATCCTCAAAATATTACAACTTCCGATCCCTCTCTAAATGCATGAGAGGGATTTAAATAATAAATTACATAACAAAATCCTAAAACTATTGCTACAATCTATCAAATTAAAACTGAAATGCTATTTTGAATAAAACTGATTCATTGTTTTTCTCCTTCGCTTGATGAAGCCAAGTTTCAAATGTTCAACATATCTCGGAGTCTTGGTGGATGACTCATCTCAGTATGCAACTGTCCAGCATAGGTGGCATCAGAAAATTCTGGAATTAGACAATCGACAGCGTTTGATAGAAGTTTGATAGCTGTCTGTTGATTGTTTGGCTTGATCACATGAGTCCACATACTATCCCAGGATATAGTTTGAAGTTTGCCGATTTGTTGACTTTTCCTTTCCATTTCTTCTCTCCACATGTCTTCAGTTTCTTTTATCTTTGGCAAACTGCCAGGAACACAGTCTGAAATGAGATTAATTGAATATAAGCTGTCATTTATGAATTGCGTGAGATTATTCATTATATTTCTGGCCCTTGATATTGCTCTATCAGATTTCATTAATTGATGTTCCCATTCTGTAAACAAGATTTCTTTGTGTTTTTCCTCTATCTTAGGAAGATTTGCTTCTTTTCCCTTTTCTGTATCCTGCCAGTTGAGAAACTCAAGAATCTTTTCATCAGCATCATCTATTTCTTGTCTAAGAGTTATGATAGTTTGGATCAAAGATGAAGTAATCTCACAAAAAGGTTCTGCTTGTGACAGTTTTGAGCAAAATTCAATTAACTACTGAGTCAATAATTTATTAGCCTCAAGGGCTTCCGATTTGAATTCATTTAACTTTGGATAACCTTTAAACTTATCCAAAGTTGCTTGAAATTCCTTTTCTTGAATCATTCTTGCCTTTTCCTCATTTTGTAACAAACTCTGTAACTTAGAAATTTCTTCATTTAGCTGCTTTTGTTTGCCTAAAAGCTTTTCATCAACCTTCTTCTTTTCTTCAGCAAGCTGTTTCTCCAATTCTTTAGACCTGAATGTCTGATCCTGTAGTTGTTGTTGCAATTGGCTGATCAGTTGCTGATTCTCTTTAGCTTGTTCTTCCAGTGAAGCTATGTGAAGATCTTTCTGAGTTATTAGTTGAGAAACTTCTACAACTTTATCCACTGTTGCAGCACTATAAGCTCCTGTATACTGGGACAATTTCGTAAGGTCTTCAAATGATTCATTTCATCGTTCTTATAAACAATATTCATCAACTCCTCTCGATGGAGCAGGAAAACATACCCCTGTTCTGTTTTTCTTTTCTTTCTTTGTCTTTTGACAACAGCCTTATGTTTAGGGCTGTAAAATACATCCAAAGGAGGGATCTCCTCACCTTTTAATACAATATGCCCTGTAGGATGTTCATGAATGATTTCAACATCCTGCTCTATTTGTTCTGAACCTTTATCCTGCAATCCAAGCTGTTGAGCAAACTGATCATATTGATTTAATAGCTGAGAAGAAATATCAAGATTAGTGGAAACCGTAATCTCCTTAGTTATTTCTTTTCCTTTCTCTTTATCTATGCTCTTCTTGGTGCTTTTGTCATCTGATCCATCCTTTTGATTATGCACCTCATCATTGATATTTGTGCATTTGTCTGTCATTTGAGCAGTATTTCCCTTTGAGGCATCAGGTTTGTCAATAGTGACCACTTTTTGCGAATGTACAATCGGCTGGTTGACAGCCGATTGTGTAATGATTTTGCTGGTAGATGTTTCTACTAGCATTTGGCCGGATGTACCTTCTGTCTCTGATTTTTGGATTTGATTTCTCAGCTGGTCTAGAGGTACTCTCAACAATCTCTGGCTTCTAAATAAGAGAAATTTATTTATTTCCTCCTGTTGAAATGTAGACTTGATCAAGTCAAAAATCTGAGGAAAATTATCTAATGAGATAAACAAATCATCGAACATATCTGGTTCATGCTCAAAACGAGCAATTGAAACTGAAGCAGTGACATCGAATGCTATCTTTTTTGGATCATACTGTCTTCCAGGAATGGTTGCAAATTTACAACCTCTTATCTTGAAGACTTCCTTTTCTGCATGCTTGAAATCATTTAGAGTGAAATGACCACAATTGAGTGGGAATTGAGGCCACATTTTCTTCTTACTGTTGTTCAAAGACCTCGATATACCTTCAATTGTCAATTGATAAGAAACTTCTTGAGCGAGAAGTTTGTCTGGAACAAAAAGCGGAAGAACATGCGGCTCCACTATACTACCAAAAACCCTGATGTAAGTAAATTTTTCCTCCCCAAACCAATCTCCGATTGCAGACAGGTCGGCTTTAGCTTTATCAGAAATCCTAGGAGGAAAGTGATTAAAAATGGTTTGGAAAACGGGAATGAGGAAACCATGAAAGATTCTATATACATTAGCTTGGAAATGAATCTTCCAAAGCAATTTATGATAAATATGGATTGGAAGGGGGTTATTGGGAGTCCATTTCCATCCAAATAAGGGAAATTCGGAATTGAAACAAATAGCATCAAGAATATAGGCACAAAAGAAAAAGGGGGTTGAATTTCCAGCATCTTTTTCTTGTCTGTACTCAAGGATCCTATTGGCCATTCTATCAGAAAGAATAACAGCCCAATCCATAATGTCGGAATTCACAGCTGCTAGGATTAATGAGACCATTTGTATAGAAAACCTAGCTGAATTATCATTGCCAAATAACCTACACATCATGGCAGCTGCATAGGAATATGGAGGCAGAAGAGAATCTACAGAATACATACCGGATGCTTCATTTCGGTGCTTCTCTGGGTTTTTCCTCCAATTTATGATAGGGTCGGATTGGACTTTGTTATCATCAGCAAATTCTTTGATAAATTCCTTGTTATACACCTTCTGTGGGTCTGGAAGATGGTACATTGCTTTCAAGTCTTCTGCTTTAAACGAGCCGAAAGGCACTCCAGATGCTGAAACAAACATTCTATCTTGTATCTTTACACTGTTAATAACCCATCGAACTACATCATAGTAAGGCATGATGCTCGCTCTAGCTGCAATTCGATGTAGAAATGAATTTGCAAGTGTTCTTTCATTGATATCAGAGTCAGAATCTGAGCTATCCTCGTCTGGAACTGATGCCTTCTCCACTGTGACCTTGGGGTCTAATTTTTCCAACAGGTTGTAGACTGTGTCCCATGTCATTTTCCCAAGACCTTGGCATGATGTATCTGTGACTAGCCTTAGCTTTATGGGCTTCTCTTTTGAGACTGTAGGAGTCTCGGCAAACTTCACTGGTAGAGCATTTTTGTTTCTTCTTCCTCTCTTTGACATTTCTGCGTCTGCTACAGCTTCCTTTTGTCTGTGAATGAAAAAACTTGTTGTTCTTTGGCTCTGCAAGACAATAAACTCTCAGTCGTGATCAACAAGCCACTCAAACGGAATGATTTATGAATTTATGGTTTTCATTCATTTGTTTCGTATATTGCGTAAATGCTCCTTTTGGGTTACACTTAAGTATTTAAAACCAAATCACAAACCATATTCATTTGATTCGTTATTGAATGCCTTCGTACCAATAAAGATTTGGCGCTTGTGATATATTAATATATTCAACAAAAATCTTCGTATGCAAAATAGATGAATCGCATCGGAAGTTTTCAAATGGAAAATGAGTATCACAATACGTTTATCCCGATTGATCGATTGCAATTGCAGATCTTTCCGATCTCTAATGGCGGGGTCTACCATATTTTTTAAACAAATGTTCGATTTTCTTTTAAAGGCGTTTATTATCAAATGCACATCGGATCGGGAAATTTCGAATAAGCGTAAAGAGTTTCTTAAAGATTGTCCCGATTAATCGATTGCGATTGACCGCATCGCATCGGAAATTATATTTAATTGTTTTAAACTCTTAGCGATTTAAAATTTTCCGATTGGACTAATCGCATCGGAAGATTTGAAATGGGCATATGAAATTTCTTTTGAGGGTTATCTCCGTTTCTCCGATTGCGATTGAACTTTTAACTTTGATTTGTTTTTATGATAAGGCCTTGTATATTAGATCGGACCATAAGTTTTTTTGAATGTTGAATATGAAATTTTTCAAAACAATGAATTTTATTTCTAAGTGTTTTATTTCTAAAAAGAAAGGGACCCTATTTCTAAATTTTATTTATAAAATTTAGAAAAAGGGAGGGTTGTTGTATAGTACAACAATTGGCGATTCACTTGAAAGAACCAGTTATCTCCGAAAAATAGAATGAATACTATATCTTAAGTAAGTAAAGATTTTTAAAGGTAAATAAAAATTATCCTAGGATAATCAAAAATAAAATCTAACTTATGAAAAAAGAATAAAAATTATTAACAATCTCTTTCTAGTTTCTTGAGAATAAAAACATTTTGAGTTGTCTTAAGCTTTGATTGGTATTAATAATGAAGTAAGTGGATTTCTTCAAGCTTGGTTTTGATAATATACTCTATTGTCATAGGCATTTCCTCTGCTGCCCGCAAACGTTCATAGTCTCGACAGGGTTACCTTTTAACCATTAACTATTCATTGTCCCATTCAACTAAGATTATGACTTTTTAAAAGATAAATTCATAAGATATGTTATCTCATGTTTTTGTCTTTTATTTATTTATTTTTTTTTTTTTTTTAAGAGCCATTGTTCTGGTTTGGTAGCCAGTTGTTAACAATGCCATTCAATAGTTATAATTAAAACTGAACAAGCTGGCTCGTGATGAGACCCCTTGTCTTATATTAATAAGCCATTACCCTGTTTTGATAGGCAGTATTGATAATGTCAGCTTTATTATTTCTTATGAATATGGTAAGTCGGCTCATGATGAGACCTCTTATCTCTTAAAAATGTTTTCAATAATTTCTTAGAATTATATTCTAAAAAAATCACAACCTAAATGAATGGGGTGAACTAGTCTTATCCTTAAGAATCAATGGATGACAATTTTCTGAGTTTTTTGAGTACCAAGACTTGAATAATCTTTACTTTTATAGATAACTTCTCTCTACTTAATAAACTTGTAATGATTTACATTTCCCTCAAGTTTTTCCAAAAAGATTATGCAAATAATTGGTATAATCTTTCAAAGTTTAACATCTTATTTAAAACTATCAAAAGAATATAATCATTTCTCTAAAAATTCTTATTTACACTAAAATAAATATTCATAATATTTTCCTTAAGAATTTTTCTATCAAGTAAACAGTCAATTAGAGACTTATTAACAACCTTTATTTAGAAAAACAATAAAAGACTTTGCAAAAAAGGAATATGTACAATTTAAGAAGGGGTTACCTCCTTATGAGAAGAATTTCTTTAAGATAAGCCCATTTACAGGAAGAGATTCTCTCTTACCTGTTAGATCTTGGAGCATGAATGTATTTGAGCCTATCTTTTCAACGATCTGAAATGGTCCAAGCCACATCCTTTGAAATTTGGTATGTTTACCTTTTTCTTCATGTGCCTTATCCCATTTTAGAACAAGATCACCAATTGACAAATTTTTTGAGCCGGTAGAACTTGCATCAAAAGAAGATTTCACAAGTTGTTGATGTTTTTCATGAACAATTCTAGCTTTATCTCTCTCTTCTTCTAGTTTAAGGATTTGATCATACCTCAATTGAACGGATGAAGAAGGATTTTCTTCAATAAATTGTACTAGGGCTAATGATGGAAGAGTTAAATTTGATGGTATCACAGCCTCTTTTCCATAAACTAAATTAAAAGGTGAAGTTCCGATTGAAGCTTTCTCTGTAATACGATCAGCCCATAGTGCAAAGATTAAAGATTTATGCCAATTCTTTTGATTTTGATCGATAGTCCTTTTAATAATCTTGATGAGATTTTTATTAGTGGATTCAGCTAATCCATTACCTTGTGGGTAATAATTTGCTGAATATTTGAGTTTAAAACCTCTTTTAACTGCAAATTCTATTAAACTGTTTCCTGAAAAATAAGATGCATTATCAAAGACAAGAGCTTGAGGTACACCAAACCGGGTTATGATAAATTGATCTATGAAATCAATAATTGCATCAGAATTGGCTACCTTCAAAGGGATTGCCTCTACCCATTTTGTAAAATAATCGGTTGCAGTAAGAATGTACTTGTGCTGCTTGGAAGAATGAGGTACTATCTCACCAATAATATCAAGTCCCCATTGTTCAAAGGGTTGCTCAATATTTACTGGTTGCAAAGGAAAAGCTGGTTTCCTTTGTCTTCCACTTGCAGTTTGGCAGATTCTGCACTTTCTTACATATTCATGTGTATCTTTAAAAAGGGTAGGCCAATAATAGCCAGCACGAATTATTTTGTGAGCTGTGGTATCACCTCCAAAATGACCTCCTGCTGGTCCATCATGCAACTCCTGCAAAACCTTTTCAGCCTCAGTCTTTTCTAGACATCTCAACAAAATTGAATCATAATTTTTTCTAAATAACACATTATCAATGATCTCATATTTAACAACTTTTAACCTTAAAGCACGTTTTTTCTTATAACTGAGATCAGAAGGAGCATACCCATTTTTTAAGTAATAGATGAGATCAGAATACTGAGACTCAGAATCCGTAACACTTATCTGATTTACTTGAATATCTTGATTTGAATAATCATTCTCTGGTATGTTATGAGCTCCTGCTAATAATCTGCAAAAACCTTGTCCTCCAACAATCTTAGCTGGTTTAATATCAACATCATATTCTTGTAGGGCTGTTACCCAGTTAGCTCGTTTTTCTCCTACTTCTCTCTGAATTAATAATTGCCTCACTGCTGAGAATGGGACAATGATTTTTGTATGAGTTTTTAAGAGAAAAGGTCTGAAATGCTTGATTGATTTGAACACAACAAAGGCTTGTTTTTCAACATCGGAATAATTCAGTTCAGCTCCTTGCAGATTTGAACTAAAGAATGAAATTGGTGCTTCAATTTTCTGATCATTAAGTTGTGTTAAAACAGCTGCATAAGATGTCTCTGTGGCTAAAGTATACAAAATAAAATCTTTAGAAAAATCCGGAGTACTTAGTGTTGGTGCATTAATGATTGCCTGTTTGATTAACTCAAAGGCTTCTTTTTCTTTATGCCCCCATTTGAATACTGAATTCTTCTTGATCATATTTTGCATAGGTAAAACAATTAAAGAAAAATCAGGAATGAATCTTTTTACAAAATTGATCTGTCCAAGAAATGATTGCATGGATTTTTTATTATGAGGTAAAGAAATATCAGAGATTTCTTTAACTATGTCTGGATCAATGTATATACCATCTTTTGATACAACAAATCCTAAAAGTTTTCCTTCATCCAAAGCAAAGAAAGATTTTTTCGGATTTAATGAAATACCAAACCTTCTACATCTTTCAAATATTTGTTTTAGATCATGTAGATGATTGGTTCTGTTTTTTGAGAAAACTGTTATATCATCGAGATAAACAACAACTGATTTATTGATCAGACCTTTAAATGCTATGTCCATGGCTCTTTGGAAAGTTGCTCCTGCATTTATTAATCCAAAAGGCATTTTTTGATAAGCATAAGTCCCCCATTTAGTTCTGAAAGTTGTTTTCAATCTGTCATCTGGATGAACCAAGACTTGATTATAGCCTGAAAATCCATCAAGAAAGGACATAAGTTCAGAACCAGCTACTTTTTGAAGTATCTGCTCCATGGTTGGCAATGGGAAATTGTCTTTCAAACATGCCTTGTTTAAATTTCTGAAATCAATACAGATTCTTATATCACCATTTTTCTTCCTTACAGGTACCATATTGGAAACCCAATTGGAATGCCTGACAGAAAAAATGATTTTGGCTTTCAAAAGTTTATTAAGTTCTGATTTGATTTGATCTTCAAGATTTGGATGAACTTTCCTTAGCTTCTGTTGAACAGGTTTAATATCGGGAAGCATTGGAATTGTGTGCTGAATAACTGAAGTATCATATGTTTTTAAATCATCATAATTCCAAGCGAAAACATTTTTGTATTTGTTCAATAGTTTAATGAAGGCATCCCTTTCCTCTGATGTTAAATTAAGTCCTAAATTAACATTTTGAGGTTTTGAATCAGAACAAAGATTCACTAATTCAAATTTCAAAGTAGAACTTTGAAGCTTGGTATTAGTGACTTTCTTGAATCTGTCTTTAATATCATACAAGTCCTCCAATCTAACAACAGATTTCGGAATGGGATTTTCATTACTTTTTGAAGAAATTTGTAAATCATGCTCTTCTTCGTCGATAATTTGATCATCATATGATTTCTCTGAAGTCATGAAGTTCAAGATATCTTGATCATGGTAAAAACTCTCCAATTTGTGACATTGTCTGGGACAGATGGTCTAAAAAGTAATTCTATTGAAAATCTATCTGGGCTAAAATCTTCAGAAGGTATGAGTCTGGAAGCAACATTGGCTAGCAAGTCTGCTGCTGAATTTTGAGACCTAGGGATGGAAGAAATATTGAATGCAGAAAAGTGTGTGGTGAGTTCTTGAACCAGCGATTGATAATGTTTGAGGTGATTTGAAAGACAATGAATTGTATTTCTCACCTGTTTGACAATAATTTCAGAATCGCCGAATACTTTCAAATATTGCACTTTAAGGCCAATTGCTTTATACAAACCTTGGACTAAAGCTTCATACTCAGTTGTATTGTTTGTGCATTCAAATTCTAACCTACAGGACAACATTGTCTTTTCACCTTGCGGGCTAACCAAGATACACCCTGCTCCTGAACCTTCGTTAGATTTAGAGCCGTCAAAATATAAAGACCAAAATAAAGAAGTATTAACAATCTTATTTACAGTTTCCCCAGTATCATTAAAACATCTTGACCTATCAGTTTGTGAATAGTTTTCAATCTGTGATGTTAAACTGTTTACTGAGAAAGGGGATGGTTGGGCAATGAGATTTCCAAAAAATGACTCTGATGAATAATTTCCCAAGATGTTGTTATTAAATGCAATTGGTTGATTTTCCTGTTCAAAATCTGTTACAGTATGGGTCATGTGTTTCTCTCGATTGATTTTTATTTGATTTGGCTTTCCTCCATAAGGTAACCACATGTGAGACCAATCGGTGGAAATATATCCGTGGAGCTTTTCAGACCAATCTCTACTTAAAATCAACCCATAAAATTCAGGTATATCAGCTATTAAGATATCAATTCGCTGAACTACCCGTGGATCAGCTGCTAACCTGATAGTTACAGAGTTAATCTCTCCTAAAACCTGGACCTTGCTTCTGTCTAACTGTACAATGTGTATGGAAGACTTTTGGGGTTCTATGTTCAGTTTAGAACAAACTGAAGCTGGCATTATATTGGATGATGCCCCTGAGTCAATCAAACAATTATGTAGGTTTCTGTTGTAGATCTCAAAAGTCAAAAGGAAGGGTGGAGTGTGAGAATTTGATCTATCCCCAATCAGGACTGAATCAGTAGCTTCTATCATACCAGAAGGTGGTTGACCATAATCATTTGCAGCTTTAGCACTGGGAAGAGGTGAACAGGGAACAGCATTCAATTCTTTGAGAAGCAATTTCTGCTGATGTTTTAATTTGCTAAGTTCAAACATAGTAATGTTTGCCTTAGTTTTCTTCATATCATCAACAATATTGTAATCCATTGAATCAGACACTACTAATGTTTTGGATATTGGAGGAATATTTGAAGTTGAAGGTGGGTTTTGGGGAACTGCTGCGGGTGATTTCTTTGTAGGTACTTTTTCTTTTGTTGTAGCAGCACCTGCACTCCGTTTCTTTGAAGTTGTCTGAACAGGTTCGGACGTACCTTTACTCCTAGTAGAGACAGGTAAAGCTTCTTCATCATTGTCTGTATCGGAGTTGGGCAGTATGAAATCCCACATGCCATGACATTCAACAATTTCCTCTTCATTATCAGTTGATGAGATTGTTTCCTCTTCTTCCTCTTCTTGATCTGAATCTGCATAAGATACGATATTTGGTGGTTTTGATTCGGTTTTCTTATAATTCTTAAAGGGCCTCTTGGTTGAAGTTTCAGCTACTTGTTTCTTAATTTCAATCATTTCATTTGACATAGTCTTGAGAACCTTTTGGAGGCCTTCCATATCATATGGATCTTTTGAGATTTTCTTCTTTGAGTCTTCTTTGAATGAAACTTTTTTGGTTTTTCTTTCCTCAAGAGCCGCTTTCTTTTCTAGAGCATTAATACGTTTTTCCACAGCAAGTGCTTCTTTCATGTTTTCAGCGAGTGTTGGTTTTGCGGCCCTGTCTACAAAAATAGCTATATTGGCAGGTAGGGCAGTAATATACCATTCACTTCTGATTTGTTCACTTGGTTTGGAAGTCTTTGGGATTTTATTCAAAAGTTTATTGAAACGAGCATTAAATTCTTTAATGGGTTCCCTATGCTCTATCCTAAGATTGGAGAGATCATTTATTAGTGTAGCTAAAGATCTATCGCCTCCATACTTAGTGAGAAACTGTTCTTGGCAAATGTCCCAACTGGTAATAGAATCAGAAGGCAGGGAAAAATACCAGGATCCTGCTGATCCTTGCAATGTATAAGGAAAAAGCCTAACAACGACATCTTGCTCAGTTACTCCCTTTAAATTAACTGCTAACATGAAGTTATTGATATGTTCCTCAGCTTGGGTTCCATTTTCCGGATTAAACTTGGGTAGCCATTTTTCAGGAGCATCAGGTAATGCATGTAATGGTGCGGGCATATTGACTGCACCAGGTCTGGTCCATGGATCTGCCATTATAATACCAGTGGTGGATGATACTGCTGTTGAGATTCCAGATGTCTGGGAAGGAATTGATATTGAGGAGTGAACAGTTTGAGATGTTGAAGTTCCCAATTCCTGATTAACAACGATATGTAATGAGGGAGTGGATGGTTGACTTCGCACTGGGGAAGATGAGATGGAAGATGTGGATGAAAGTGCTTCACTGTCAAAATCTTCAGTATTTTTCTTTGCCTTTTTCCTTTTAGGTAAAGGAAATTCAGTAGGTTCAATACCGAGCTTTTCACTCTGAAGTCTAGTAAGAGGGTGAGGTAGATTAAATTGCGAAGTCTCACTGCTTTGAGATAGCTCAGATTTCTGTGGTGAAATCGAGAAGCTCTGAAGTTTCTGGATGAGAGACTGAACTTCAGGAGATTCAAGACTTAATTGTTCTGAAGTATGGTGGGTTTGAGCAGTGATAGTGGATACCTCTTCTTCTTGCTTGGATGCCGAGGAATCAGCGGGCAATTTGGAAGTACGAGGTGATGTGGAGGGAGAATTACTCTTAGAATGGTTTGTAGATTTGGGTTTGCTTGCCATTCACAGTTGGAGGCCCTCCTTCTAGCGCCAAAAATGTTGAAGCCTAGAAAATCTCTGCTTCAAACATTGGGGGAAAACCACCCGGTCGGGACCTTAAGACAGCTCCTTTTCCATTTGGGATGGTGGCTCCGACTGGATTTAAAGGACTAGTTTCCTTATAACTAAGTGGATTGAATTGAATGGGTGAAAATGGGACTAAATTAACAGAAAATAAAACTATATATTCTAAACTAAATGTTGATAAAGAAATTCTAATTTTAACCCGGGTAATAATATGTGAATACAACTTAGGATTGTTTCAATCTAATAATAACCATGAAAATGTATTATTAACTAAATTGAAATGTGCAGAAACGAATAAAGATAACTCTGTTTAATAAATTAAACAGAGTTATATTAGCATATTGCATTCATCATCATATACCATTCATATATGTCTATAAGTGATAATATTCCAATTATACTCAGAAATGATAATATAAAGAGGAAATATTATGAAAATCAAATATATAAATGATAGCAAATTCTTCAAATGAATACCATATAACAGAGACAATTAACAATGAACAGATAAAAATACCTCATTCATATTGCAGACTGTCAAACGAAGTATGATACTTTGATCTAGTAACTCCGATGTAAAATTAACTCCAAAGGCACAAAAATGCAACACTTCAAAGATAATTTGAGCACAAAAATCACCAGATGTGATCTTTCGTAGAAATATAATAAGGAATGAAGTACAGAAATGTTAGCTCCAAATCCTCAAAAATATTACAACTTCCGATCCTTCTCTAAATGCATGAGAAGGATTTAAATAATAAATTACATAACAAAAATCCTAATACTACTGCTACAATCTATCAAATTAAAACTGAAATGCTATTTTGAATAAAATTGATTCATTGTTTTTCTCCTTCGCTTGATGAAGCCAAGTTGCAAATGTTCAACATATCTCGGAGTCTTGGTGGATGACTCATCTCAGTATGCAACTGTCCAGCATAGGTGGCATCAGAAAATTCCGGAATTAGACAATCGACAGCGTTTGATAGAAGTTTGATAGCTGTCTGTTGATTGTTTGGCTTGATCACATGAGTCCACATACTATCCCAGGATATAGTTTGAAGTTTGCCGATTTGTTGACTTTTCCTTTCCATTTCTTCTCTCCACCTGTCTTCAGTTTCTTTTATCTTTGGCAAACTGCTAGGAACACAGTCTGAAATGAGATTAATTGAATATAAGCTGTCATTTATGAATTGCGTGAGATTATTCATTATATTTCCGGCCCTTGATATTGCTCTATCAGATTTCATTAATTGATGTTCCCATTCTGTAAACAAGATTTCTTTGTGTTTTTCCTCTATCCTAGGAAGATTTGCTTCTTTTCCCTTTTCTGTATCCTGCCAGTTGAGAAACTCAGAAATCTTTTCATCAGCATCATCTATTTCTTGTCTAAGAGTTATGATATTTTGGATCAAAGATGAAGTAATCTCACAAAAAGGTTCTGCTTGTGACAGTTTTGAGCAAAATTCAATTAACTGCTGAGTCAATAATTTATTAGCCTCAAGGGCTTCCGATTTGAATTAATTTAACTTTGGATAATCTTTAAACTTATCCAAAGTTGCTTGAAATTCCTTTTCTTGAATCATTTTTGCCTTTTCCTCATTTTGTAACAGACTCTGTAACTTAGAAATTTCTTCATTTAGCTGCTTTTGTTTGCCTAAAAGCTTTTCATCAACCTTCTTCTTTTCTTCGGCAAGCTGTTTCTCCAATTCTTTAGACCTAAATGTCTGATCCTGTAGTTGTTGTTGCAATTGGCTGATCAGTTGCTGATTCTCCTTAGCTTGTTTTTCCAGTGAAGCTATGTGAAGATCTTTCTGAGTTATTAGTTGAGAAACTTCTACAACTTTATCCACTGTTGCAGCACTATAAGCTCCTGTATACTGGGACAAGTTCGTAAGGTCTTCAAATGGATTCATTTCATTGTTCTTATAAACAATATTCATCAACTCCTCTGATGGAGTAGAAAATATACCCTGTTCTGTTTTTCTTTTCTTTCTTTGTCTTTTGACAACAACCTTATGTTTAGGGCTGTAAAATACATCCAAAGGAGGGATCTCCTCACCTTTTAATACAATATGCCCTGTAGGATGTTCAGGAATGATTTCAACATCCTGCTCTATTTGTTCTGAACCTTTATCCTGCAATCCAAGCTGTTGAGCAAACTGATCATATTGATTTAATAGCTGAGAAGAAATATCAAGATTAGTGGAAACTGTAATCTCCTTCGTTATTTCTTTTTCTTTCTCTTTATCTATGCTCTGCTTGGTGCTTTTGTCATCTGATCCATCCTTTTGATTATGCACCTCATCATTGATATTTGTGCATTTGTCTGTCATTTGAGCAGTATTTCCCTTTGAGGCATCAGGTTTGTCAATAGTGACCACTTTTTGAGAATGTACAATCGGCTGGTTGACAGCCGATTGTGTAATGATTTTGCTGGTAAATGTTTCTACTAGCGTTTGGCCGGATGTACCTTCTGTCTCTGATTTTTGGATTTGAGTTCTCAGCTGGTCCAGAGGTACTCTCAACAATCTCTAGCTTCTAAATAAGAGAAATTTATTTATTTCCTCCTGTTGAAATGTAGACTTGATCAAGTCAAAAATCTGAGGAAAATTATCTAATGAAACAAACAAATCATCAAACATATCTGGTTCATATTCGAAACGAGCAATTGAAACTGAAGCAGTGACATCGAATGCTATCTTTTTTGGATCATATTGTCTTCCAGGAATGGTTGCAAATTTACAACCTCTTATCTTGAAGACTTCCTTTTCTGCATGCTTGAAATCATTTAGAGTGAAATGACCACAATTGAGTGGGAATTGAGGCCACATTTTCTTCTCACTGTTGTTCAAAGACCTAGATATACCTTCAATTGTCAATTGATAAGAAACTTCTTGAGCGAGAAGTTTGTCTGGAACAAAAAGCGGAAGAACATGCGGCTCCACTATACTACCAAAAACCCTGATGTAAGTAAATTTTTCCTCCCCAAACCAATCTCCGATTGCAGACAGGTCGGCTTTAGCTTTATCAGAAATCATATGAGGAAAGCGATTAAAAATGGTTTGGAAAACGGGAATGAGGAAACCATGACAGATTCTATATACATTAGCTTGGAAATGAATCTTCCAAAGCAATTTATGATAAATATGGATTGGAAGGGGGTTATTGGGAGTCCATTTCCATCCAAATAAGGGAAATTCGGAATTGAAACAAATAGAATCAAGAACATAGGCACAAAAGAAAAAGGGGGTAGAATTTCCAGCAGTTTTTTCTTGTCTGTATTCAAGGATCCTATTGGCCATTCTATCAGAAAGAATAACAGCCCAATCCATAATGTCGGAATTCACAGCAGCTAGGATTAACGGGACCATTTGTATAGAAAACCTAGCTGAATTATCATTGCCAAATAACCTACACATCATGGCAGCTGCATAGGAATATGGAGGTTGAAGGGAATCTACAGAATACATACCGGATGCTTCATTTCGGTGCTTTTCTGGGTTTTTCCTCCAATTTCTGATAGGGTCGGATTGGACTTTGTTGTCATCAGCAAATTCTTTGATAAATTCCTTGTTATACACCTTCTGTGGGTCTGGAAGGTGGTACATTGCTTTCAAGTCTTCTGCTTTAAACGAGCCGAAAGGCACTCCAGATGCTGAAAAAAACGTTCTATTTTGTATCTTTACACTGTCAATAACCCATCGAACTACATCATAGTAAGGCATGATGCTCGCTCTGGCTGCAATTCGATGTAGAAATGAATTTGCAAGTGTTCTTTCATTGATGTCAGAGTCAGAATCCGAGCTATCCTCGTCTGGAACTGATGCCTTCTCCACTGTGACCTTGGGGTCTTCTTTTTCTAATAGGTTGTAGACTGTGTCCCATGTCATTTTCCCAAGACCTTGGCATGATGTATCTATGACTAGCCTTGGCTTTATAGGCTTTTCTTTTGAGACCGTAGGAGTTTCGGCAAGCTTCACTGGTAGAGCAGTCTTGTTTCTTCTTCCTCTCTTTGACATTTCTGCGTCTGCTACAGCTTCCCTTTGTCTGTGAATGAAAAAACTTGTTGTTCTTTGGCTCTGCAAGACAATAAACTCTCAGTCGTGATCAACAAGTCACTCAAACGGAATGATTTATGAATTTATGGTTTTCATTCATTTGTTTCGTATATTGCGTAAATGCTCCTTTTGGGTCACACTTAAGTATTTAAAACCAAATCACAAACCATATTCATTTGATTCGTTATTGAATGCCTTCGTACCAATAAAGATTTGGCGCTTGTGATATATTAATATATTCAACAAAAATCTTCGTATGCAAAATAGATGAATCGCATCGGAAGTTTTCGAATGGCAAATGAGTATCACAATACGTTTATCCCGATTGATCGATTGCGATTGCAGATCTTTCCGATCTCTAATGGTGGGGTCTACCATATTTTTTAAACAAATGTTCGATTTTCTTTTTTAAAAGCGTTTATTATCAAATGCACATCGGATCGGGGAATTTCAACTAAGCGTAAAGAGTTTCTTAAAGACTGTCCCGATTAATCGATTGCGATTGACCGCATCGCATCGGAAGTTATAATTAACTGTTTTAAACTCTTAGCGATTGAAAATTTCCGATTGGACTAATCGCATCGAAGGATTTGAAATAGGCATATGAAATTTCTTTTAAAGGTTATCTCCGATTCTCCGATTGCGATTGAACTTTTAAATTTGATTTGTTTTTTATGATAAGGCCTTGTATATTAGATCGGACCATAAGTTTTTTTGAATGTTGAATATGAAATTTTTCAAAACA
The DNA here is from genome assembly GCA_034641835.2 of Pinus albicaulis. Classification (NCBI taxonomy): domain Eukaryota; kingdom Viridiplantae; phylum Streptophyta; class Pinopsida; order Pinales; family Pinaceae; genus Pinus; species Pinus albicaulis. The sequence continues at coordinate 21,195 of JAXQQM020070433.1, read as the reverse complement.
ATGAATTTTATTTCTAAGTGTTTTATTTCTAAAAAGAAAGGGACCCTATTTCTAAATTTTATTTATAAAATTTAGAAAAAGGGAGGGTTGTTGTATAGTACAACACGATGTTGCTTCGATGAGTGCAAAAAATTATCACCGATAACATTCAAGCCTCATTTTTGAAATGGTTCTTCCACATCGATAGGTTGTAATGGGGTAGTTCACTTCTTTCCTTGGTCGGCACATCTTTGACAGAGCAGACACTTGCAGGCATAAGCGTGAGAATATTTGAACAATGTGGGCCAATAGAAACCGACCCACATGACTTTTTGCACTATAGTATCACCTGAAAAGTTTCCTATGGCTGGTCCATGATGAATTTCATGAAAAACCTTTTTCGAATATGGTGCTTCTAAGAATTTAAGCAGGACTTTGTTATTTTGCTTTATGAAAAGCACCCCATGTAAAAACTGGTAAGATAAAGCTTTCAATCTAAGTGCCCTCTTCTGTCCTATGGATAAATCACAGGGAAGGGTACCCTACTCAAGATAATGTCACACATCCATGTAAAAAGAGGTTGGAATGTTAGTGGGGGGAGCTTGCTCCACATTGTACATCTTGATCTCCTGCTCCCATCTAGATGAATCATCTTCTGGTTTATTCACTACTTTAGTTGCTTGATAGTGTGAACTGGTTTAAATTTGCGATCATATTCATATAAAACAGTCATCCAATGCACTCTTCTTTCACCCATATCTTGTTGAACAAAAAACGATATGATTGCTGGGTGTGGGACAAAGATACTACAATGATTCTTCAAAAGATAGGGTTGGAAGTGCTTCACTGCCATGTAAACTATATATGCATGTTTATCAATGGTGAGATAGTTAAGATCAAGACCTTGCAGGCTATCACTCATGAAATATATAGGTTGCTCATTATTCTTATCATCTTTCTACATAAGCATGGTGACCAGAGAAGTATCAGAAGAAAACATGTAGAATAGGAAATCCTTTTTGAGCTTTGGATTGTACAAAGTTGGTGCTTCCGCGTTTGCTTGATTTATATAGGAAAACACACCCTTTTCCCTTTTATCCCACTTGTATATTGCATCCTTGTTCACCATTTTCTGCATCAGTTTCACTATTTCGGCATAATCAGAGATGAAATTGCAGAGAAAATTTATCTTCCCCAAGAAGGATTGCATGGATTTCTTGTTCATTAGGAAGGGAATCTGCGTCATGGAACTAACCTTTTTAGGGTCCAATTTAATCCCAAATTTCACTATGATGTGGCCTAAGAGATTTCTTTTAGACACTACAAAAATACTCTTCTTGGGATTAAGATATATCCCATATTTCTGACATTGCTCAAAAATTTTCTTCAAATGGCGCAAGTGGTCAGATGTATTTTTGTAAAACACCGTTAGATCATCAAGATACACCACCACACTCTAACCAATCAATTCACAAATGTGATTTCCATTGCACGTTAGAAATTCACACTGACATTAACCAACCCAAATGAAATTCTTATTAAAGTGAATGTGCCCCACTTCATTCGAAATGTCTGTAACCGCATCCTCCCACATTTACCCACTTTCATCGTCTTTCCCGGGGTAAACATGAGTTGAGGGTCACTATGATAATACTCAACCTCCTAGGTGACCTTAAGGAAATAGAGTCAACAACTTAAGACCTTACTGACTCCCCTAAGGTGCCACATGACCTCCAGGAGTAACCCAACCTCTCAAGGTGTCCAATCCTTGAGACAAATCACTTTTTCCCTAACCTATAACCATATCCCCTTCCTTTCTAAGGCCTCCATGCAACTATGGGTTCCCAATTACACCCATAATCCTTCCTCCATGCAAATATGGACTTTTCTGCTCATTTCTATGCCAAAAACTCTGAATTTTGTGCCAATTTTTCAGGGCCAGGACTCAGATCTATTCCCAGAATTTAGTGAAACTTCCAAAGTTGATAAATGACATAGAAAAAATGTTGGTAAACCAAAAACTGAAACCAATAATGACCTAACCATCCCCAACTGGGATTGACATTATGTCAAACACTTGGTAGATATGCAGCCTGGAGGTCATGAAGGAAAGTATGAACATAAGGGACTAAAAAATTATCTGAGGTTTAACAATAAGGGTCACTTCCTTCTCACATTAGCTATCATAACACCAATTAAGTCTTGCATTCATTATTCATTCAGTTACAAGTGAAAACATGAAAATAGCCATGACTATGATATGTCATATAATCGCGCTTATAACAACATATAAACAAATAAAAAACAATAAGAGAACAACCAATACACATAATAACCAATACATTTCCTCATCAAAAGAAATAGAAAATTAGCTTTAATTAAACATAGGCAAATCATTAGGGGAATTTTGAGGTCTAAAATGGGCCACCTAAGGAAATAATAAAATAATAGCTAAACCAATAAAATAATATTTATGAATTTGCAATTCACTTTTTGCACCAAAATCAATGTATCCATGGTTAAATTCAATTCAAAAGTTGTACCAAAATAAAAATAACAAAAATAGTATTGATGTGACTATAAATAAGAATGGGATTTTCAAGAAAAAGTCATTATCATTGCACAACTAATGCGTTTGTTCTTTATACTTAACTAACTTAAAATAATTTATAAATCTAAATTCATAAATTCTTAATTATAGAATATACTATTAATTAAAATTTATATTATTTAAATTATATAATAACATGTAATTAATTTACTATATAAAAATAACATAATATAATATATTGTTTGTGTATGAATTTTTTATTACATATTGAATTGATTTGATTTATAAATAAATATTTGAATATATACAAATATAATATTTATTGAAAAGTGTGTAAATACATGAAGATTGTGTAGGGATATGCATTGTTTCTTTCAAAAAATATGAAATGACAATAATAATATTTATTCAAAAAGTGTAAATGACGTTTATTATGAGTACTTTACTTTATGACTTTAAAAGTACTTAGAGTACTACCATGGTTAACCATGAGTTTTTATCCACCATTGAGAATGTGACAAGTAAGTAGCTTTAACTCAAGCAATGCCACCTCAACCATTAGGGATGATGTCATCCCATAAAATGTGATTGGTTATCATAGGGTGAATTTTGATTGTACATTTTCCTTAGGAGGCCCATTTTAGACCTCAAAATTAATGACAGACCGGGTTCAATACTTCCACATTCCACCCGACCATAGATTGGTTGAACCAATTATTTCTTTCAACCAATCACCCCCATGCTGTATTCCAAGCATGATTGTGGGATCTCATGGGATAAACCAATCCAAACACAACCTAGGGAATCTAGAGGTTAAACCACCTCCACCCTCTCCATACCGTGATCTCACCTAAACTGGTGCCGAGATAACAAAACTGAAACGAGCTTGGATGCCTCAGAATTTCTTCACCAATACCTTGAGGAATTTCCCGTCTCCACCCTCAGGATTTACTATGTATCCCGCTATTACCGGTTGAGGGATTCCTAAGACTTTGGCAATTTTCTTGATACCACCTCACCCTGATCCAAAATATTTCAGCAATCCAAAGCTCAACATAGATAAAAATCCTATCACATCATGACTATCTTGAAATGGAAAGGCTAGGGTAAAATTCATTGTCGAAACCTGAAAAAATCCATGCCAATGACAACAAAAGAACCAAATACCAACATGCACATACCATGCATGTCAAAACCATCTAGGAAATCATACATGCAACTTGTTACCTGCAAGTATTCCCGTTGAAGCTTCTTAATCCTTGCCTTCCTTTCCTTTCCTTGTCCTCCCTTACTTTTCCTTTCCTTTTCCTTTGATTTTATTTTTCTTTCCTTTTATTTTCTTGCTTGATTTCTTTCTCCTCTTGGTGCTCTTCTCCTCTCTAAGACAAATTCTAACACTAAACTAAAAAAATGATGAACTCACAAAAGCTACCAACTGATCCTCTGAAGCCTTTTTATCAATGAGGCCTCTAATTTCTTCATTTTCCATTATTTTCCTTCAATTTCAACCTCACATGCAACCTATGACCTTTCAGCTTCCTTTTATCCTAATTTCCATTATTTTCATAAATAGTGTGCCAAAATACTCTTTTGTATTTTTGAAGCCTTAGTCATTTCCTTTGCCAATTTCCTTTAGCCATAACCACATCAAGTGATTCCCACTAGGATATTTTTCCCAACATTCAACTTGGAATTAGTGTCCCTTACCCGTGGTCTTAATTTACCGTTATTAACTTTTATTACATGAAATTTTAACCTGGAGCTATTACAAATGCCTCCCCCTTAGGGGAACATCATCCTCAGTGTTAAACCACACCTATACCCAGCAAAACCGCTGAAAAGAAAAAACATACTACCTATGGATCTTTATAACCCATATTGTTGCAATATTACAATAACATCCTGCTCAAAAGAAAAACCATCATATAAAACATGACAACATGACAACCATATTGATTATTGGAGATTTATAACTCATCTCATTGCAATATTTACAATAGAAACCATACATAAATATGTACAAATTCCAAGACTCATTTTCCTTCACCAACAAAAAATGAAGGATACATATCCTGCATCTAATTATCCATCTCCCATGTAGCTTCGTCCCGCCCAAGTGCTTCCACTGCACTTTAACCTTCTTGAGTGTTATTTTCTAGAGCAAGAGATGTTTCCGCTGCAATATCCATTGGGGTTTCGACTGGAATTATCCTTCTTTCTCCACTTGCAATATAGACTAATCAATAACATGATCAAAATTTTTTACATATCTTTTAAGTAATGAAACATGAAAATAAACATGGAATTTCATTGTAGGAGGCAGTGAAAATCTGTAGACCATTGGTCCAATCCTCTCAAGAATCTCAAAAGGCCCACAATACCGTGGTGCCAACTTAGCACATGATCTGATCCTCAAGGATCTCTTCTTGGGCTTGATGGGAAAATACACATGATACCCAACCTGAAACTCCTTAAACTCCCTATGATAGTCTGCATAAATTTTCTTCATGTCCTATGCTGTCTTTATATTCTTATTTATAATATGCATTTCTTGTTCCATGTTTTCCAACATGTTCATTCCAATAATTACCTTGTTCATTGGATCAATCCATCTAATAGGAGTGTTACAACTACGTGCATACAATGCCTCAAACAAACTCATCCTCAATGACTCCTGATAGTCGTTGTTGTATGCAAACTCAACCTATAGAAGGCACTCCTCCCATTTCCTTTGCTGACACATGAAATACATCCCCAACATATCCTCTAGTATCTTGTTGAACCTCTCTATCTGTCCATATTTCTTTGGATGATAAGTTATGCTGAAGGCCAACTATGTACCCAAACCTGCAAACAACTCCTTCCAAAACTTGGAAGTGAACTTGGAATCCCTGTCTGACATAAATTTATTCCGAACACCATGCAATCTCATGATCTCCTTGATGAAGACCTGTGCTACCAGACTAGATGAATATGTAGTCTTCACTGGAATGAAGTGATCTACTTTTCTTAAACTCTCTACCAAAACCATGATAGCCTCGATTTCATGAGAAGACTTGTAATGAAATCCATGGAAATGACCTCCCATTTCCATTCTAGAATCGGAATAAGCTGAAGCAACCCACCTAGATGCTTACACTCTACTTTGAACTGCTAACAGTCAAAACATCTCACCACAAACTTTGCCACTTCCTTCTTCAGATTCATCCAATAGTAAAAATTATTCACTACTTTCAACGTCTTATGATATCCTAGGTGACCTGAATATGGTTTTACATGAAACTCCCTCAATACAAGCTTATTGATTGTACTATCATTCAACACTTATATCATGTCCCTAAATCTCACCAAGCTATATGCTGTGAGACGATAATCCACATCCTCATCACCTATACCCAACTCAAACCTATGCACAAGCTGTCTATACCTGTCATCATGTTGTCCTTCTTGTAAGATCTGATCTTGTAAATCTATCCCATTTGAGCTCACTACTGCAACATGGTTCAACTGTACTTTCATGTTATGAGAAAATGCAACCATGTTCTCCTTTCCCTTAATTTACTTGATTTTAAAGTAAAACTCACTAAGGGTAGCCAACCATCTAGCCTATCTGGGATTCAAATTTGGTTGGTCAAACAAATATCTCAACCTGTTCTAGTCACTCATCAACACAAACCTCCTCAAAAAATATAATGTTTCCACATCTTCAAGGCATTAATAATAGGTTCCAACTCAATATCATGAGTCACAGAGTTATTCTCATGCTCATTTAGTTTCCTAGACTCATAACATATCACCTGTCCCTCCTGCATAAGCACTCCACCAAGCCCTCTCTTGCAAGAATTTTTACATGCTACGAAATATTTATATGGATATACAATATTTAACACTGGAGCATTTATCAACAATGTTGTGGAGGTAAATCCCCTCTGCGGACAGAGGCGATCCCTACTAGCCCAGATCGGGTCTAGCAACAATCGTCACACGCTATAGTGCAGGTTCCTAATTGCAAATAAACCAACTAGCAATGAAGGCTTACCTAGAATCCAATGCTGTCGCTTGTAGAGAAAGTAGCGCTCTCGTTCCTTAGCTCCGGCAAATCACGATCCTCACGATCTTCGTGATCGGACACCTGCACATGCAAGAAACAAAACAAACGCAAGCGTAAAATCTAGTATATGAAACTATATGTCAATCAGAGAAGACATAACTCATCATCATAATCAACAACAAGAGTGGAACCATAACCGATAGTCGTTTATCATTAATCAATCAAAGGAGGATACAAACTGAATCTGACGCTGAATTCTCCTTCGAAGGGTCGCCAGCGGAACACGTCTCGAAAAAGATTGTCGGGGATGGGACAAGCCTCTATCTTCGGATGTCTCGACAATAATCTCCTTACTTGGATTTGGCCTTAAGGGAATGAATCAAAGCTCTGATGGCTTTTGGGAACTTGGAGACTAGCTTGCAAAGGAGATGGGTTATAGATGGAGGAAGGGGAGTTGGGATCCCTATAATCATGGGATTGGCCCTATCCTCAAGGAAGCTTCCATGAGAGGTGGAAAACTACTTGCTCTACATGGAAATCCGGAGCCAAACCTCCCAACTCAAGATAGATACCAGTTTATGAATTAGTTAGGATGAAACTTCCGCCATTTATTTTTTAAAAATGGCTGGCGCGAGTGCGACTTTGAGATAGAGCACCAATTGGCACGCCCTCTTTGAAGGATTTCCCGCATTGGCACGGGTACTGAACTGGCTTCCCGCGGTAATGCAAAAAGGGGTGTTTTTAGGGTTTTTTACAAGGAGTTGTCTTCAGGGCAATGAAAGCTCATGTTCAGAGGGATGTCATGCAAGTCTTTTTAAGCCATGTCTCTGCTCACAGGTCACGGAATGAGCCCTCCAATGTGTGGGATGGGGATTGCAGGGACGATGACAAATTTCTGTGTAACAGATGCCCCCTAAAGCATGAGGCCCGAAAGAGAGAGAGGGGTGAAATGATTTACGAGAACGTGTCCAACTGAAAACACCGCCGTCGGAAAACCTGCGTAGAGAAATACAACTAATATCTCAAATACATGATATATATGTGGTATGGGCGCATCCATCCATAACAGAGTATACAATAATCTAGATCCAATGCATGGACGCAGCCATCTAGTGAGGATCGATGAATAGACTCAGGTATGGTCGCAGCCATCCAATCAGTGAGTCATGTAAATAATCATAATAATCCACAAAATCGCAGCCTGGATTATAACAGACAAAATCCAGGGTCTTGCACTCCATCTCGACCCGAACAAAGTACAAGTTCAAGCATGCGAATAAATGAGATGAAGTCGAACATGCAAGAACATCGTCTAATTACCAGCCAATGACGAAAGTTGTTAACAGACATGAGAGGTACCATCAATAATGCCAATGGTCCTCAAGGTACTACAGGTACAATCTACAACATGTGAACAATGAGCTGATGTCGAACACCCGCAGAATCACCCGATCGGAGGCCAATAATAAAAACTTCACGTCGAATGCGAAGAACCTGCCATTGAGTCATGTAGGCTCCAAGGTACCAAAAGGGAGTCTCTAGATCAGCTTCCTGGATAATGAGCTAAAGTCAACAGGAAGTGACCTTGATCGAAGGTGGGCCATAGTGTTTCCCACATCATCGACGCGAGACAGAGGAATATAATGTATTTGTGAATCAGGATTAGATGAGAATTAGAGGAGGGTTGGAATTTTGCAGAGGTCAACTTCTCTTGAACATATGGCGGCACGACAGTGAGTTTGGCAGTATTTGACATCAACAGATCAAAGGTCATGATGACGAGGCAAAGAGCAGATGAGAGGTCAAAAGGGATTACCAAAACCCACGGAGGCAAGTGAGAAACGAGATGAGATGTCCCCAATCCGACACGAATGCAGACAAGTGCCATGTTCAAGAGCAACATACTGCCGACACGACAATGATGCTGGTTCCACTTTTCCCCCACCATTTCTGGTGAGTACCTCTTTATTTTTACACAAGCTTGAAGAGGATACCATATTCTTGTCATAGAAGTTCATCCTTCGGATGAATCCATCCTAGTACATTTAACGAGCCCTAGGAAGGAGAAACTCGAATATCGTCATTACGACTGAATCCAATGTCATCAGGGTTTAATGAGTCTGACAAAGGAAGAACTCGGTGTCTTTTCATGTTTAGAAAGTTTGAAAAGACAGCAGAAAAGTAAACTCCAAAAGTCCCTTTTCGTGAATAGTTTCTCAGATCCAAAAAGGTAGAAAACTTTGTCCAAGAAAACCTCCTAGTTGCGATAGGCTAGGGTATTCCTTTTTCTTAAATAATTTATCCCAGCCCGAAAAAGGGGTAAACATATACTGGGTAGATGTCGATTCGTGGCCACTTTAACGAGATCAAAACGACAAGCGACTCGACAATATTTTCATGTTTAGGGAGTCATAAAAGAGTTGAAATTTGACTCCTCCTGGAGGAATGAGTGGTATAAAGGGTAGCAATTAGTTCCGGTAATGGTGGAACTGCTCAGAACAAGTAAAGGTTAAGAGGTTGGCTAACAAGACCACTCATTGCAGCGGTTCCTCAGGAATGGGTAAAACAACCAAGTGAAGGCATATGATCGGCCATGCAGATAGTGACGATGGAATGAGAAAACCAAGGCTCATCAGGCAAAAACAGGCTGATAAAATGGCAATCACAAGAGGTAAAATGGGAATGGTTTCACTTTTACACAAGCTTGAAATCAAAAAAATTTGCTTGAAGTTGGTTTCATTTTTACCCAAGTTTGAAACAAAAATAAACTATGCTTGAAAAAGTAAGCATGCCCCCCAGAATGGTGACTCAATTCGAGGTACATGCCCCCCAAGCTTCAATCCATATGAAAGGCAGATGGAGTGAAGGTTCAATTTACGAGATCAAGAGAAATACTCGACTGGGATTTTACGAGATCGTATCAAAGACTCGAATTGAATAGGAAAGTGTTTCATTTTTTTAACGAGGTTGACACATTAAAAGAACTATCCTCAGGACACCTTGTTTCATGGTTTAAGGAGCTTGGCACAAGACAAGGAACTCTGCTCCGACAACCTTGTTTCATTTTTTAAGGAGCTTGACACAAGACAAGGAACTCTGCTCCGACAACCTTGCTTCATTTTTAAAGGAGCTTGACACAAGACAAGGAACTCTGCTCCGACCATCTTGTTTCATTTTTTAAGGAGCTTGACACAAGAAAACGAACTGTGCTCCAACCAGCTTGTTTCATTTTATAAGGAGCTTGACACAAGAAAACAAACTGTGCTCTGACGACCTCATCATAATAAACAAGAAGTCATCGCTTCCAAGAGTTCCACTCCCGATGGAAGGAAAACATCTTGGAAATCTGGACCCAATGTCCCCAGCACACTATGCACGATGGCATCATCACTGAGTACTGGCACGGGGTAGGTAGCCACATAGTTGACCTGCGGTGGGGTAGATACAATGGGTGGATAAAAACCAGGAAGGGATGATGGCGGGCCAGCTGCCACATCAGGACCAAAGAACGAAAGTTGATCAATGGTCACGATCTGTCCTTCATGCGGAAAACAGACCACACGGAAAAGGGAGGAGACAAGCGCTCCCATGGCATAGGTGTAATCGCGCCCCAAAATCAGATTGAAATCCAAGGGGCCTAGAACAACCATCACGCCCATATGGACGGTTTTACCTCCCAAAGTAACAAGTAACCTTGGAAGGATCCCTTACGGTTGACTCGTTCTTCTGTTAAAAGCCAACAGATTCTGCGTAACGAGCGCAAGCAGCGGTGAACCGAAAGCTTGCCAAGTAGTTGAGGATAGAATACTAACAGACGCACCTTCGTCTATAATGGTGCTGGGTACAACCAGACCAAAAGCCTGTACTGTGATCTCGAAAGACACATAAGATGGAAGGCGGTATCCTGCAAATCGATTCCAATCAAAGGAAGCGACCAAACTACTTGGGGGGGCTACCATCAAACTGAGATGGTCTTCCTCTGGTGTTACGGAAGAAGAAGGAGCATCCTCCATGACCTCCATATCGAAGGTGGGAGGAGTATCCTCCGGGACCTCCATCACAGGAGGCGGAGGAGCAACTTCTTGAGATATAGGGACAGGAGAATCTTTCTCCAAGTCCGAGGAATATGAAGAAACAAGAAGAACCTGAGGGATGTGAGGTCCACTCTCAACGGAAAAGCGCTGGTGCACCGTAGACGGGGCCAGTTCAACTGATCCCACAACCAATGGTTGGTCGGGAATGGATTCCTAAATTTGAATTTTCGAGGGAGCGGGATCGACCAAGGATGACTCTTGACCAATCATAGGATCAACTGTTGGAGGACTCAAAGAAATCTGTTTATAACCAGCTGGAAGGCACAGTGCAAAAACAACCGAGTTGTCAAAAACTCGCTAGGCTTCATCCATATATGGACAAAGGTGAATGGAATGGTGCCCCCCACACAACTTACAGGGATTGGCGATCTTACCCTGCTTCTTAGGAGTTTTACCAGCACTAGCTGAAGACGTGCCCCCAACCTGACCCCCGAAAGTCAAAGGCAACGGCGGATGACCATTGGACCATTCTTCAAGCACCTTGGGAATGCCAGGGCAGTCTCGAAGAAGATGGTATCCTATGCACAACATGCAAGGGAACTTGAATTTCCGTGGAGGGTTGGGAGGTTTATCAAGAGGAGATGTTTTAGAAGCAGTAGCTGCAGCCTTAGCCTCTCTCTTATCAGACTTCTTCTTCTTTTTCTTCTTCTTCTTCTTCTTAGCCACCTGGTTACTCGAATCCAGAATTTCACCAGGCGAAGTAGCAGAGGAGGATGCAGAAATAGGCGAAGAAGGGGAGAGGTCCACCTTGGAATCAACATGATGTTGTTCAGGTAGAGGAATTGATTGACCAGTAGCCAAGACATTCGGGACCATAGAGGTTGAAAACAACCAAACATGCAACTCAACAGTTAACCCAGGAAGGGACAACGTTGCCATATAAGGAGCACCAACATTCCCAAAAGGAGGAAAAGGACTAGGATTCCCTTCAGAGGGGATTCCTTGGTTGGTGAACTCCAAAAAACATGCCATCAGAAAAGATCTTCAGAACAACACCCTAAGGAAACTAACTTTAACCAGGAATATTTCGTGGGCAGTTAATTTTTAAAACATTGAAACAAAACTCCATTGTTTCATATTTTAAGAGTCGAGAAACAAGCAAAAGGTGACTCTATCACTTTTAGATTGGAAACAAGCGTGAAAGGACAAGCGCTTGATGATCTTTTCAAATTTAAAGAGTCAAAAAATATCGAAATGACTGCTCAGGAATGCTAGGCAAAGGGTGTACCAAATAACCGTGAACTACAATATACACCTTGGTTTCAAAATGAAAGAGAAATCAACCAAGGACTTAACGTACGTGCAGGAAATCTCCCCGAATGTTGTGTCCGGTGTATCACGGGTATAGGGCGGCAGACTCAGCTTCCTATGGATAAAGGATGGCAACCTAGTGGGGTCTCCCTTTATATACGCGACGGTACGGGGAGCACAAGTCCGTACTAGTGCTGTCTAAAGCCAAGAGGTGAACGAAAGCTACTAGGTTTAACGACGCAAGAACACGTCTCTAACCTAGAACTCTAAATGTTTTGTTAATGTTTCAATGCTTCCTTAGGTTAATTCAATAAATTTTAAGGTTGATCTTCAATTATGTCTTGGTTTCAAGGCCCTACCGTATGTCATTTGACAATCTCCTATATGCAGCTATATGAGAAAAGAAATATTTCAATTCGATGAATGCTATCTAGTTAAGGGAAGATTTTCAAACAAGGATGCAAGAAACAACAACACTGTTGTTAGGGTCCCGTGATTTGGCTGATTGGCAAGCCAAATGACAGTGTAACATCAAACCAAGATTTGGAGCCCGAGGACCTAGCCTTCCTGGACTCAGAGAGGGCTCTCTCTATATGCGTAAGGGATATCTGTGTGCTTGTTTATTGTGTTCTGATTTTTAGGCTAGTTATGAAGTAAGTTTTTGATTTTTGATTTTTTAAGTTGTGAGGGATGAAACTGATCCAAGATATAAAATAGATAACAAGATGTTAGATTAACTGGGCTATGGGGTCAAAAGGTCAAGAAAGCTATTAGATGACGATACAAGGCTGTTGAAGGGCCGATTTGATTCAAGGTAGAAAGGATCTTTGGGAAAAATGGAGTAAATGGACATCAAGTTTGTGAACAACAAAGAGTTTCAAGCATCACTGGTTCAATAAATAACATAAACATGGTAGTGAAAACCATTAATCATGCAAAATGTAACTATAAACTAATCAATACATAGAAACAAACATTCAAGCCATGCATAGAAGTATAAGACCCTCTAACTTTGGGAAATGGCTATCAGACTTTGGCGAAAACACATAAGATGGACTAAAAACTCAAAACACTATGCCAGAATGCCTAAACACAATACTTCAAGTTATTGGGCACTTTGAACAACAAGATTTGCATAGTTTTAGGCAAAGGGCTAGATCGGAACTAGGCCTCCTTGGTTCACACAAAATGATAATCTAATCAGTCAAAGAGATAGTTTCATGGATGGGACTACGGACAGTCATAGGTAAGCAGGGCACACCATACATCCTACTCAACATGCATAGAACTATGAATGAAACTAGCAACAATATCCTCAAGTTGTTAAAGAGCAGTTAAGAATTCTTTAATGCAACTAAGGAAGAAGAAAACATGAAGGCTATGAAGATTCAGGAAATTTGAGGTGCCTCCATGGGCATATCTCAAATGTGTTCTCTACTGATCTATAGCAAGCAAGAAACATGTATCATGAATGAAAACTAGAAGACAATAACAAAACAAGAGACACTATACCATTCTACCAAGTCATGGAATCCATCAACAATCCTTCATCATCCATCCAAGAACATCCAAGAGGCAATCCAAAAGCATAACACAAGTATTTTCTTCCAAAGCTCATAAGACCATATATTGCTTCTCTTCTCAAGTTCAGCCTTGTTTTACAATGAAAGCCTTTGGAATATATAGGCTCAAGTGAGGAAAACCTCATGGTTCAACTTGCCATCCTATTGGCCTAATCAAAATATCTAAACTTGTCCTTGAGGCTTTGCAAAGCCTAAGGCACAAAAATATCTCATAAAATATCTAAAAATTGCTAAAAAAGGAAAAATAATTGACTTTGCATCATTTTCCATGTGCAAAAATAGCTAAACGCACATTTGAAAAAAGCAGATTTTAGAGGTTCAAAAATTACAAAAATACTTCAAATTTTCATCAGCAAAAGGTCCCCTGACTTGCCGGAAACATTTGGCAGCCTTCTCGGTGTCGAAACGAGGCTCATGATAGCTCGTTGGAAAGCTTTGTGTGTCTACTTTTCGGCACAACTGAAATTTTCCCAATCTGATACCTGGAAGTTCTCCAAATCTGCACATGTGTGAAAAAAGCCAGAAAATTACAATCTGCTGATAGACTGGGCAGAGTGTGCAAAAAGTGAGCATTTTTCGCCGTTTTGAGGGGGCAAAAGATCTCCAAATGTTCTGAAAATCGCTGAGGATGTGCTCATGAAATTATGGCATCCAATGATACCATTCTCCTCCCTTGACGAATCCTCAAAATGAAATGGCGAATTTATGAGTTTTTGACCAAAAACTCAAAAATGCCAAAAAACCAAAAGTTGTCAAAATGGACTCAAAATTGGGGTGCATGACCCTCAAGGGTCCTTAGCAACATGCTCCGAAGCTGAAGCCAAAATGTCAAGTGCTGATGTGCCTTTCTTCTCTTTCCGTGCCCGGCGCTTCCCTTTAGCCTTCTTGAGCTTGTCTTGGGCAACCTTGTCTCATATTTGGCATTCTGGCTTTGGTGAAGAAGTCATGGCCCCTTGCCTAGGAGAGGCAGATAGCACATACTTTGGAGAATTCCCTTCGCGATCCATGTCTTGTATTCACTTGCCCTCATCAGGATGCTGCTGTGTATCATCTCTTGGTTGCCCTTGCTTCGTCACTGTCATGGCCTTGTTCATCATGTTCTTGCTGCTCAAACAAAATTCTGCCTTCTCTGTCAGTCACTGTTTTGATCAAGGCAACCATGGTTCAATTGTTGTGTGTGATGTCCTCCTTGGGTATAAGATCCCTACTCCTTCCAAACAATACCTTTTCTTGCCTTTGTATGCCATTCAACAAGTAGACTTAAGGATAACAACACAGTCAAAGTGATGCTTCTGTGTTTTGTGGTAAAGTCACTTTTCCTTTGATGTGTTGAGGATATAAGACACCCTTGTTTTTTAGAGGAATGCAACAACAGTCTTTAGTTCAAGACCTCCTTTTTTCCTTGTAGGCACTTCATCAGTAGATCCACCAATATGAAGACATTCAACCATAAAATGTATCTTACACAATCAAAGTTACTGTGTATATGAGATAAAGTCGCAGAGTTTTGAAATGCTTCTGAGGTGTTATCAAAGGCCTGTAGGAGTTAAAAGCCAATAAACTTCTTTTTGAACAAAGCACTGCCCTCCTTGTATACAGCTCACCAAATATGTTTAATAACACAAACACAGTCAAACAATAAATATCTTACACAGTCAAAGGTGACTGTCCATAGGATAAAGAGATAGGCTTTGTAATGTTTGATACGTTAACAAAGGTCTGGTAGCACTTCAAATACCAACAAAAACTCTTTTCTAAACAACACACTGTCCTCATGTTACTTCACTACGCTTTTCATACCAGCTTGACAACACCTTGAAATTATAGTGGCATATTCCTCACTGATTCTGTTTGATGAAAGGTCAAACCCTGTTTGGTTAATCAACAATGTTCCCAAATGTATTGTGAATGCCCTCTTCAATATAAGACCTCTGCACCTTCAGAATGCTGCCTTTCCTATCTTTGCATATAAATCAACTAGTACTCATAACGAATTATACCATCAATCAAAGGAAAACACAGTCAAGAGGACTTTCTTGTGTTTGGGCACCTAGCTTTGGTGTTTGAGGCAATAGGACAGCCTTGTCTTTTTATAGGAAGGCAAAACACAGTCTTCATAGTTTCAAGAAACTCTGCTTTCTTCTTGGGAGGCCACTCCACCAATCAATTCAATACTATAAACACAGTCAACAAAGTATACCTATACAGTCCAAATCCACTGTTTATAAGATAGTTTTAACAAAGTTTGAAATGTTTCTGAGGTGGCAGAAAAGGTTTTGCAGCAGTCTTTAAACAATGAAGGCTCCCTTTAATCAAAACATCGCTTCTTTTATATCACATTGTTCTTCATCCCAAATTTTGATAATACCTCCAATGGTGATCCACCGCTTCACATAATTAAAGTTGTTTTATGGAATAAAGGAGAAATTCTATTTTGCCTCATTTTATCAAGCAGAGAAATCATTTGTTTTGGCAAAGACATTTATATCATGATGACAGCTACTTGAAAATGAACCCACAATTTCTCATTTTTAGAATCCTGCCTTTCCCTTCGGACACCGTTTTGCACTATTCAATACTGTTTGAGGGCAGGCTTTTAAAGTTTCTCATTAATAAAACTCAACACCCTTTCAAAAAACTATTTTGACATTCCTAACCGAGACCTTCACCCCTTTCACCAATTATTTAGCCATACAATACTTAACACTTTTCAGAGCTGTGAAAACACCAAGGAGATACTTGAAATACCTTGAGATTTCGATGGAAAACCTTGTAGAAAAGTTTGAGCAGCTGTGGAAATAGTTTTTTAAGGTTTTTAGGCAAATTTTTGACCAGTGCTACAGGAGCGCCGCGCAGCAGTGCATTCCTTTGGAGTTTTTCTTCCTGAGAGCGCCGCGCGCTGCTATAGGAGCGCCACGCAACTTTCCACCCGATTTTGAAGGCCTTCCTGGTGTTGGAATTGGTCGCAAGATAGCTCGTTGGAAATTTGTGGAAGTCTAATTTCCATAACAACTTGAATTTTTTCATTTGGTGTCCATTTGATCCTTCAAAAATTGATTTTTCCAACACTGGTTAAAACTGGTGAATCCTGGTGCAGAAACGCATCAAGCTATTTGTAGGCCATTTTTGAATGCCTTCCCGGTGTCAGAATTGGCACCGAGATGGCTCATTGGAAAGATATGGAAGTATACTTTCCAAATATGCTTTATTTTTTTCATTTTGTGTCCATTTGGGTGTTCAAAAACGGACTGTCCCATCACTGGTCAAAAATGGTGAATGCTGGTGCAGAAAAACATAGCGTTGATTGCAGGCTACTTTTGGATGCCTTTCCGGTGTCAGAATTGGGCCCGAGATGGCTCGTTGGAAAGATAGAGAAGTATAAATTCAAAATATTATTTATTTATTTCATTTGGTTTCCATTTTGGTGTTCAAAAACTGACTGTCCCATCACTGGTCAAAATGATGAATCGTGGTGCAGAAATTCTCCCGTGACATCTGAACTTTTCACATTTCTCACAAACCATGATACCTGTGTAGAAAATGAATGAGTTTTTTCTTCTTGAACCTATGAGGGACAAAAACCTCTCTCACTTTTGTAAATTTCATCTCCATTTTGTCAGAAACACATTTTGAACCGAACTGCCCGGGCGCTCCTTAACCCTATTTTACTGTGGCAGAGGTATCATGATTTAACAGCCATGCAAATTTTACTATCCATTTGTATCCATTGTGATGAGATATTTAAAATAAATTCCCTCATGAATAGGAAGAAAGAGTACCTTTTGACAAATAATTATCATCATTGACCTGTGCCATGACCTGTCCCTTAATCATTCTTCAACTCTGTTTTGTTTGAGCTCTAGACTGTCTTTGGAAGCAAATTCTGATAGGAGATAGTCCATCCTTTTTGATAATTATAGTGCTGATGTATTTCCTTTGTTTTTACATTCTTACTCTGTTCAGAAGCATCGCAACTGCCTCCTATTTCTCTTACCATTTGTCCCTCAATCAATGAAAACCCTAAAACTTTATTACTGCTCTGGCCCTCTACTTGTGAATGAAGGAGGCCCCTCACTTGGAAAAATATCTGATGTTCTTTCAACCTTCTGTCTCAGCCATATGAAGGCTACCTAATGACATATTGATGGTGTTTTTCTCTTATACATGATGACAGAAGTTAGTTGGCACCCAAGACTATTTGACTCTTTTGGGACATCTGTTTTAACAGTCCTTCTTCAATGATGCTGAACCAACTAGCTTCTCATTGTAGCTTAAATAATAATGAAACTTATGCAAACAGATATTTGAAGCCTACTGCTTTACCTCTTCTTTTCTTTGACATTTATGCCCTGCTCGGAGGCTTTAAACTGTCTTCTGTTGTTCTTACCACTTACCTCTTGATCAGTCAAACCTTGAAATCAGTCACTACCCTAGCCTTCTGCTTATGAATGAAGGAGGCGCTTTCAATCCTCTATCTTAATCTGCTGAAGAATGTTTAATGAGCATGCTTGAAAAGGGTTTATGCTGTACATGATAGCAGGCAAACAAACTTTGACAAACACTACTGCTTTTACCTCTACCTGCAATCATCACTTTGCTTCAGAAAATCTGTGTCCTTGTCTCACTGTTCATGGAAACAAATCTGTCTCACAGTTAGTTTTCAATTCTTCAAGTCAAACTTTGGCCATCGCCCTCTGCTTATGGATGAAGGAGGTTCTTGGCCAGGACAAATTTACAAGTCTGTTTGACAGTGTTGTCTTTCTTCTACTGTGTTATCATGCTGAATGAAGCTGTAAGAGTTTGATGAATAACTCTTTGCCCTGCAGATGTATCTCAGGCTCATGTTCACATTGAGAAGTAGCTGTTATTCTAATGTGGAGTCAAGAATTTTCTACTGAGATGATGACATGTTTCCTATGCTTGTAGAATCCATAAACAGTATAAAACACCTAAAATCAGCTTGAGATTTATGGTCTATGCATTGCTGAGACTTAGGGGCGTGTAAGTGGCACGACTTAGAGCTGTGACTAACTTCATTAGCAGAGTGGGAGGTCTATTATGATTGTTCTGTAGCAGATGGAGGTTTTTTTGGCCTTTTGATGGTTGCCAAGGGTAAAATGCCTTAAAGCGCCACTTCCTAACTTAGGGGAGGTTTTTGAAGCAGACTTGGATTGTCCTTTTAGAGCTGACAGGAAGACTTTGTATGGCTGGGGGTTAGGTAGGATTGGAAAATGGGGTTTCAACTTGTCATGGACGAACTGAAAAGTAAGGAAAGCAAAAATTTTTATGGGTGTTTTCCCGGCTGGCAAATTTGACAAATTTTTAAGATCAGCTGCTGGAAAACTAGGCTGTTGAACTAGTCATCACTAACAGGTAAAAAATACTGATGACTAACAACTGTAAATGAAATTTTTCCAAACTAGATGACTTTCACTATCCAAAATTAATTTCAAACATTCAACGATGTGAATAATGCAATGTAATCTATGCAAAATCCTCTTTTTTGAAAACTATGCAATTGTAATCTATGCACAATTTCCTTTTCTTTTAAAATGATAAGAATGCACTCAATGCATTTTTTGATGAAATGAGAATCTACTTAATGCATGATTTTAATGAAAGAGAATGCACTCAAAGCGACTTTTAGCTTTCAATCATTAAACAATGGAATCTAAGTTCAATGAGAAATCTCAAAAAACACTTTTCAATGCAATGTGATCTAATGCATGAAAAGAAAGCTTTGAACCAAAAACTAAAAGAACACAAATCTTCTTAATGGAAGGATGAATGCAAAAAGGATGTAATCAAACACTAAAAATGCAATCGTTGTTTCAAAAACACTTTGTAACAAAATTCCTCAAAATTTGACAAGACATATGAGTTCAAACACAAAGAGGACTTCCAAAGCATGAGATCAAAACAAGGCATTCATTCCCTTTTACATCAAACAATTATGGAAAGAAGACATTTCAAATAATGAGCAATGTAATCTATGCTCATACAGTGAAAAGACCGGAAGGGAAAGACACACTGGTGAAGGATTTAGGGAAAGAATCTCAATTTTCACACACCCTGAAATTGGCACGACTTTCACATTGACAAGTAGCGCCAACTGGCGCGACTTGCTCACTGAAAACTAGTGCCAATGGCCAATTGGCACGGGTTGCTAACTAACAACAAGCACCAACACCTGAAAATGAAAAAACAAATAATTTCTCCTAACCAAGACCAGACTCACCACTTCAAGCAGAATCTCCAAGACTGAAATGAACCATGTGATCTAGGCTCAAAGCGAGACAAAGTGGAATTCGAATGAATAAGAAGCAAATCACTCAAATAATGCAATAAAATGATAGATAACCACCAAACGAATGCAGAGGAACAATCACAAAGTTGACTGAACAGATAAACACTAAAAACTCCCAAGGGAGGCTCGACACACAATAGCACCTAGATGCCCTAGGGCTAGAATGTAAAATCGATAGAAATGGGCAAACAACCAAAGGATGAAGGTCACAGTCAGTCAAACAAGGCTCCAGAACACTCAAGCAGTCGTAAAAAAAAGACCAAACACCCATATCAAGCTCAGAAAGCTCAAAACAGAGTAAACCCTAGTACCTCACAGGATTGGCGCGACTGTGAGGCTAAAACTAGTGCCAGAAAGGAATTGGCGCGGGGAATACACAAGAAACCTGTGCCAATGGGTGCGACTGTCAAGCTGAAAAGCACGCCAGCTGAGTTTACTATGAAAAAATGAAAAAAGAGCAATCTAAGAAGCAGACTAGTGATGGTAAAGTCAAGCAAGAAGCTAAACACACAGAAAGAGCCAGCCAAAAGAGCTGATCAAGCAAGTAAAGTCAAGGATGGACCGAAAAGACGAGACAATACTCCAACAGTTCATTTCATAAACTAGACCGGAGATTGACTGAAGCAGCTTTCATCTACTTTTGCTAATGCAGAGCAAGAGCGTTTCGAAGGCTATCTGGCTAATTTCAGGCTCCGTCTGTAGTTTACAAAATAGAACAAAAACCAACTAGGTTTTCCCTAGTATGGTCACCAATTTGTTGTGGAGGTAAATCCCCTCTGTGGACAGAGGCGATCCCTACTAGCCCAGATCGGGTCTAGCAACAATCGTCACACGCTATAGTGCAGGTTCCTAATTGCAAATAAACCAACTAGCAATGAAGGCTTACCTGGAATCCAATGTTGTCGCTTGTAAAGAAAGTAGCACTCCCGTTCCTTAGCTCCGGTAGATCACGATCTTCACGATCTCCGTGATTGGACACCTGCACATGCAAGAAAAAAAACAAACGCAAGCGTAAAATCCAGTATATGCAACTATATGTCAGTCAGAGAAGACATAACTCATCATCATAATCAACAACAAGAGTGGAACCATAACCGATAGTCGTTTATCATTAATCAATCAAAGGAGGATACAACCTGGCTCTGACGCTGAATTCTCCTTCGGAGGGTCGCCAGCGGAACACGTCTCAAAAAATCCTGTCGGGGATGGGACAAGCCTCTCTCTTCGGATGTCTCGACAATAATCTCCTTGCTTGGATTTGGCCTTAAGGGAATGAATCAAGGCTCTTGCAGCATAAGGCTTTGATGGCTTTTGGGAACTTGGAGACTAGCTTGCAAAGGAGATGGGCAAGCTTTTATAGAGGGAGGAAAGGGAGTTGG